>SJYA01000440.1:19458-137170 GCA_006410615.1 Neotragus moschatus | reverse complement strand
CCCCCACCCCCCCCCCCCCCCCCGGCCAAATGACTTGTAAAGATATTAATGGGGACTTCCCTGGTGGCTGAATGGTAAAGAATCTGCCTGCCAATGTAGGAGATGTGGGTTCAATCCCTGGGTTGGAAAGATCCTCTGGAGAAGAAAATGGCAACCCACTTCTGTATTCTTGCCTGGAAAATGCTGCGGACAGAGTAGCCTGGCAGGGCTTCAGTCTCTGGGGTCACTAAAGAGTCAGACATGAACTTAGTGACTAAACAACAAAAGATACCAAACGGGTATTATTAAATAGGTTATGAAAATTCTCATTAGCATAGTGGAAAATAAAGCTGTCTAAGGAGAGGAAGCAGAGCTTCCCTGGTGGCTCAGCCGGTAAAGCGTCTGCCTACAGTGCAGGAGATGCGGGTTCTATTCCTGGGTCGGGAAGATCCCCTGGAAAAGAAAATGGCAATCCACTCCAGAACTCTTGCCTGGAAAATCCTATGGATGGAGAAGCCTGATAGGCTACAGTCCATGGGGTAGCAAAGAGTCAGACACGACTGAGTGACTTCACTTTCACTTTCAAGGAAAGGAAGCAGCATCCTTTTCTGAGTATACATATCTGGAGTTGAGTATTTCATTGGGTGGATTGTGAGAAACACTTTGGGAAGCGCTGTAACAGTGTAGATAGAAGGCTTCAATGGTGTTGGGGACTGGAAACTGATAGGACTCATTCGGGTAAGAGTAGAAGCTCTGAGTACTGTTGGTGAGGATTTTAATATTTTTAACTTAAGCCCTCGAAGGTTTTAAAACAAATAACATGAATAAATGCAACCTTTGGAAAATACACTTCAGGAATAGATTGGAATGGGAAGAAACTGGCACTGAAGATGATAGGAATAGTAGGAAGCTATTTCAGTTATATGAGAATAAAGTAATGAGGTAAAAAATGCTAGACATTTCAAAAGACGAATCTACAGGATTTAGTGATAAGCTAGTGGGAATCAAAGCTGAGTCCTTTATTTTAAAAATACCATGTCATTGCCAGAGTTGGGAAGGGAAACTAATCTGGGGGAAGAAAAGGATACCAGTTTTAATGGATTGAATTTGTGGTGCTAGGTTGAAAAGACTTTTGGTGGTAGAGAGAGAGGACTGAGCTCAGGACAGAGGACTGGAATTCTGTTGAACAGAGGTGAAGACATGAAGTCATAAGTAGGTAAACGAATGAGAAAGTTACAAAAGAAAATTTATGGGAGGGTTTTGGGGATGGGGACTACAAATTAATAAAGTACTCTGTTAGCATCAATAAAAAATGCAGAAAAATGTGTATAATTTGTACCATTCTAAGATATTCTTGTAGGTAATAGTTTTAGTGCATAAGTAGAGTTCTTTGAGTAGCATGAAAATGGATATTTCTGTCTTCTGATGACTGGCATCAGAAAGTTTAATTTGGAATCAGTGTAGTTTTGGGTTGGTTTGGTTGGTTGCGACTTGGCTTTGTCTTACTATTTTCTCTCAGAAAATCATCTACATTGATTATCAGTTTGAGATATTATCCCATGTGCTTTATTTAAATGCTTATTTTATCCTGAATCACAATAAGAATACCCAACGTCAAAGATTTTGTAGGCAGCTATTTTAATGGTTATATGAAACCAATCCACATACATACCAGCACACATTTATTCCCTAACCAAAGTTTCCTGTGTTATTTACAGTAGTCCCTCTTTGTGATATCTCTGTTGAGCCAGAGACACTCAATAGTCTTCCTTGGCAGGCATGTCCATTTCAACCATTTTTATTTCATTGGGATACCCTTTAATTCCTAAAACTTCATGTCATCCAGCCAGTATATGGGGCCCTCTAATAGGCTAAAATTCTTTCTTTGGATGCTTAAGTGAAGATGAAATAGAGTATAAGCATTTATTTTTAGAAAAAAGGGTTTTAGCCTTAGACCTGTGAAAGTAAAGCTTTAAGCTTTGAAATTTGATGTTCTATTTAATTTTTCTTCAGCCTTGTTTCAGTGGGAGTAGTCACTTGAAAATAATTGATAAGAGAAGTTAAAGAGGATTTGAAGTACTTTTTTAACCAAAATGAAATAAAAGAAATAGTATTTGAGCTCTAGTCATATCTTTTTGATTGCTTTAACCGAATCTCCAGAAACTCTATTGAGAAAGTTGTGTTTAATGGCAAAGAAACTGCATTTGTCCTAGAGTTCTGTTTTAACTAGCTAGCTAGTAGTAGTAGTTTACTACTTTATTTGCTTTTTAAAGTAGGTGTCTATTGGGAAGAAAGGAAAATTTAAAAGATATAATTCCTTGATGATATAATTTGAAAGTTTTAAATTGTGACTTAAAAATTGGATATGATAGTCATTAGAGCTATATCTACTTAATATTCTGGTTTTCTTTCTGGGCACAACCAAGTTGGGTGCAGCTATGTAGCTTGCTTTGGTCAATGAAATATGCCATACTGACTGTTCTCCCAGTCTTGATCCATAAGTCAGGAAAGCACACAGTGCACTCTTTGCTAAATTATGGTGGACATGAATAAAAAATAAGCCTTTGTGTTAAGCCACTGATTTCAGGGGCTGCTTGCTCCTGCAGTTTTATTTTGCCCTGCATGGTCTAGTATTGGTAGGCACCAGCTCCATGATACTGTTAAGCACTTGAAATGTGGCTAGACTGGTTTGAGATGTGATTAAATGTAAAAATACAACTGGATTTTAAAGATTTGGTATGAAAAGGATGTAAAATATCTCAATAATTTCTATATTGTTTGCAGATTAAAATGTAATTATTTTGTATATATTGTGTTAAATGAAATACATAAAGATTAATTTCACTGTTTCATTTTGCCTTTTAAATGTGGCTGCTGAAAACTTTAAAATTGTATATGTGACTTGAAAGCTATTTCTATTGAACAAAATTCATGTAACCTATCTTGACTTAAAAGCAAAACTGATATAAGCAGTAGTGTGCTCTAACAAAGCCCCTCAAGTGTGGCATTGGTCAAGGATCAGGGCAGCAAGGAAACTGATACTAGAGGCTGGGAAGTTGCAGTGTAGGGAAGAAGCATTTGGAATACTTGCCTGCAATAACTTGGAAGTCTAGTAATGTACCTAATGCATTTATAGTTTTAGGAGATGAGGTTGGAAAACAAACTGTATTTTTGCTGCTGTTAGTGCCATCTGAAAAGATATAAGAAAGAAATGAGCTGTAACATGCGATTTAGCTAGTTTTTAAGTAGGAAGGAAGAGCAGTAAAGAGACTCCAGAAATTTGGGGAATTGTAGGATTGGAAAAAGCAATTGTTTCTTACTATCAGTAAGAGATGAAACGAAGACATCTTTTGAGCACATAATTAAAACTTTTATGGCAATCAAGGTTATGACCATTACTTACTGTTAAAAAGTCTGAATGGATTAAGGTGTTTCAGTTGGGCTAGGGAAAAAGAGACTTTTAAAAAAGTGTGTTTTTCCGCTACTAAAGCCAAGTAGTTCCAAAGCACCCACAATTAAGTAGAGAGAAATAGACCCCGTACAGTCTTATGGGACTGTAGAATGTCTAAAAGACATGTCTAGAGAAAAAGTTGTGTTTCTAGACATCAGCACTTGAAAATGGCTAGAATCAAACAGGTAAGGAAGCCTCTAAGTTTTTTTGGAGAGTTGTACAGCCCAAGAAACAAGAGTGGAAAGTATGAAAGAAAGTTGTCATTGCACAAGCTGGTTGCCATCCACTCATCTTCTGCCAGCAGAGTTAGCTAAAGATGCTCACTCCCTTTGTCCACTTCACTTGAGGAGGATAGCAGGCAAGGAAAACAATTTCCTGGAAGGTAGAGCTGAAAGATAACACTGGACAGAGAAGCTCCTCCCAGTTACCAGAGAATCCTCTGCCCCAGAGCAGAGGACACTGACATTGCCTGTTCATCAGGGTTTATGAATTGCTCCGAACTATTGACTATTTTATCTCCTGGACAGGAATATACACAGACACACACACACAGACACACACACAGACACACACACACACACACACACACACACACGGTTATATATATATATGGTTATGCTTGCCTTTCTTTGTCACTGTATATTGTGTCTGTGAAAGTAGGTAGTTAACTTGTTTTAGAAGATAGGTTTCTGTAAAGAAAGGCCATACCTGGACCCAGGAGCTTTGAGTTTGATACTGTTAACTACATGGGATTTAACTAAAGGGACAAATGTATCCAAATGTGGGAGGGAAAGTAAGTTGAATATTTGACCAGCATGGGGACTTGGGAGCCATGATTCTTCAGTAAATATATCATTTCTTCCTAAGCACATGATAGGATTGCCGTTTCATGTCATTTTGAAAATCAGCATAGTCATGTGGCTTACTGTGGCCGTAAAATGTGAATGGAAGTTTTAAGAGCAGGATGATTTACCACATTGCCTTCTACTCTCTTGGCAAGACAGTCTTGGAAGCATGTGTCAAGTAGGATCCTGAGGGACTGTGATAAGCAGATTTTTTCCCCTGCCAGCCCAAGTTGGACATGTAAAATTAATGGGAAACAAACTTTTGTTGTGTCAAGCCACTGAGATTTTTGGATTGTTTGTTAACTGTAGCACCACCTCACTAATTCTTATTGATGTATTATGTTATAATTTTAGTCATAGTAGGTGCTCAGTAAATGGTGAATACACTAAACTTTGAGGGCATAAGAAAATGAACAAATTCTGAAACTGCCAAGATACAGCTCTTTGGCTTGTATTTCTTATCAAGCCAAGCCCACCCATGGACTCTTTTATATGTAACATGGCGAAGAGATTATATCATGTATTGTAGAAGACACAGGAAAAATTAAGAGAACAGTGAAACTTATAGCATTTTAACTAGAAATAATTGTTAAATAATTGTAAAAACTAGAAATAATTGTTGAACTATATATGGTTTACTGGGTCTACGGGCCCCAACCTTTTTGGCACCAGGGACCAGTTTCATGGAAGACAATTTTTGCATGGGCTTGGAGTGAGGTGGTGGTTTCAAGATTATTCAAACGCATTACATTTATTGTGCACTTTATTTCTCTTATTACGTTGTGGTAATTTGGTAATGCCAGCAGTGGGGAGTGGCTATACATGCAAATGGAGCTTGGCTCCTGCTGTGCGGCCCAGTTGCCAGCAGCCACAGACTAGTTGCTGGTCCTTGACCCGGGCCTGGGCCCCCGATTTAAAGCATTGTTTCCTGCTTCTGGTGGCAGCAACTAAAGTTCAGATTGTTGAATCTGTAGAATGTGTAGTGAATAAACCTTAGGAAGAAAGTAATATGCATTTTAAACACAGGATTGAGGAAATCAATTGAGGGAATCTTTTGTTTAAAGGCAGTAAAATGAGGTGATAGGGAAAAAACCCCAAACGACTGTTTCTTCTAACGCTAATGTCAGTGGCAGCAACATCAGTTTTAGTTCAGTGCTAGAGTAGAACCTTTCCTCATGAAGCCTTAAGTAGAATTCCAGTGTATAAAACTGAGCTTATGGGGTTACTCTGATTTATATAAAGGCCTGAGGCTTACACATGGTCATCTTTCTGCTGACATTTACTGTATCCTTTAAGGAACTATAATTAGAAAATCCCTGTTCTGGAGCACGTATCGCTGCTGTGGCCACCTTCATTTTGGGGGGTTTGGATTTCTTAGGAAAAGCCTTAAGTTCTTTCTTTAGGCATAATATATTTTATATACAGTTTTAACAATTCTGACAAATTTCCCAGTTTAAAACTGGCTTGGAAGATACACATTAGAATGGGCAATGAATGTGTGGCCTGGAAGATAGAGGATTGGAAGAGTTGGGAAGAAGGCAAAAAACCAAAACAAAACCCACAAGTAGATAGAAGAAATAATAATAGTAAAAACAGAATTCTGTATGTCTTTAATACAGTGTAATTAACTCTGGAGAGATTTCCATTCAAAATATGGTAACCTGTAGGTTATCTGGTGAACTACCATCCTAAACAACTCATGCCCTGCAGATTTTGAATTTTAAAAGTTTTCTGTGTTTTTTTTAGTGATAATTAAAACATTGAAGTAGATCTCACTCTTCCAGTGTTTACTTCTTTAAGGACTTTCTGATAATTGAAACTTATGAGAGATCCCCCCGTTGTTTAAATTTGAGAAAATGAGCATATAGTAATGTGCTATATGCCGTTGCCTTTGTTATTTCAGTAAATTGATACACATATATAGTATCTTATCTTGTCAGTTATCTTTTAAAAGAATATTTTAAGAGATGAGTGCAAACACAGCTTTTTTTTGTGAGGTGGCCACGTTGCATGGGTTGCAGGCTCTTAGTTCCTTAGTCAGGGAGTGAACCCAGCCCCACTCCCACTCCCACAGTGAAGGGGCCATGCCCTGACCACTGGACCACCAGGGAATTCCTGAGTGCAAACCAACTTGGAAGAGAATTTACTTGCTGTGTGAAATTAGAATGGATTAGTGGTAGAATTAATGTAGTGCTATTTTTTACACCCTTGGTGAGTAACATAAAAAATACATATGTGATCATGGGAGAAGATACGTTTAATGTCTACTGGAAGGATGATATGAAAACTGAAAAGTCTTAAGATTGTGAGAGGTGAGGTAACAAAAAATCATATGTAACTTACTGCTGTTTTTGTATATTTTCCTTCTTATTCTTACTAAAGAAGATTAAAAAAAAAAACAAAAACACCAGTGTATTTAGTCCTGAATTGCTTAGACTAAGAAGGTGTTTTGCTTATCCCAGTGACTGTTATGTGATTGGGAGGTAAACTACTATAGGGATCCAGTTTATATTATGATCATGGTTTGTTTTGAATGAAGAACAAAAATTACATCTTACAGTTTAAGTACTAATATTACTCATAACATGTGACTTCTGATCATCATCTTGTCTCTAAAAATTGAATCTCCTTTTGATTAGGATTTAAATAGTGACAGTTGTGAGACCTCTTGTAACAAATTACTTACCGTTTTTTAGATGGCAGTCAGGGCTTTATTGGGAACTCTTTGGGTATTATTTTAATCTAGGGGAATGGTGGAGGAAAACATCTTTTTCTTTTTTAAGAAACTTTGGAATAGCTTTAAAGTCTTTTTCAATCTGAAATTAAAGAGGAAAAACTAGTCTCTTCAGCTTAATGGAGGAAGGGATGAGCCTTAGCAAAGAATACTGCCTGCAATAACATTGATGTGTATCCTTCATAGTTAATTTGAACTTCTTATCTGTGACATTGAAGATTTTATCTGTAAGGTTCCTAAAATAAGTCATCTGTGGGAGTTGGAAGCAACAAGGGAAATTTCCCCAGATTTTAAAAATTGTTAGTAAAAACCACATAAACATATTTTCACTGTTTTAGGTGTGTAGTTCAGTAGTGTTAAATATATTCACACTAGTGTACAAGGGGCTGTAGAACTTTTCACCTTGTGCAACTGAAACAGTACCATTCCCTGACTTCCTCTCTCCTTTGCTGTTTAGTCGCTCAGTCATATATGACTCTTTTGCGACCACATGGACTGTAACCTGCCATGGACTGTAATTCTAGCCTTTGGCAACCACCGTTCCGTAGTCTATTTCTGAGATTTTGTATATTTCTGATACTTCATATTAGTAGACTCATACAGCATTTAATCCTTTGGTTGACTGGCTTGTTTCACGTAGTATAATGTTCTCAAGATTCATCCATGTTGTAGCACATGACAAGATTTCCTTTTTTAAGGCTGCACAATATTTCTTTGTATATACATTTTCTTTATTAATAGATTTTTTTAAAGTCACTAATTTAATTTGAACAAGCTAAATTAAAACTACATATTCAAATGTGGAGAGGCTAGACTGCTATTCCTGGACATTAGCCCTGGGAGGGAACTGATTTCTAGCAATACGTGCAGTGTGTTTTTCCTAAACTTAGTTTTGGCTGTGCTACATCTTCATTGCTGTGTGCAGGTTTTCTCTAGTTGCAGCGAGTGGGGTTTCCTCCAGTGGTGCACAGCCTTTTCATTGCAGTGGCTTTTCTTGTATATCACCGGCTTCAGTAGTTGTGCAAGGGTTTAGTTGCCCCTCCATGAGTGGGATCTTCCCGGACCAGGAATCGAACGCGTGTCCCCTGCATTGGCAGGTGGATTCTTAAACACAACCACTAGGGAAGTCCCTGCCATGTGGTTTGCATAATTCTTTGTCTTTTATCCTGGCTCCAGCTGTGTGACTTAAGGGAAACTAGTAACCTCTTTGTTTTCTCATAGATAGGAGGGTAAAAGTACTGCTAAAACCTTAGGGTAGTTGGGAGTATGAAGTCAGTTAATGTATATTAAGTACTTGTAATAGTGTTCAACAGATAGTGAACCTTACATTTTATCACCTGGTAGAGTAGAACGCTGTTTCTTTAACAGTAACATATATTTAGTACTGCAGATTAAATAAAGCAAATATTTCACTGTTTACAGTGTATTAATTGCAGGTAATAGGTTTTCTTCTCATATATTTGTGGTATGTCTATAACATGGGGTCTTCTATAAGGTATATTAGAAAATCAGTCATTTCCAGTTATATCTATGTGTGTGTATCTTATAAAAGCTTTTGTTTAGATTTACTAAGAAGAATAATTTTATTAATGTATAATCTTTAGTTGGGTAGAAAAGCTTTGAAAATAATTTGGGAAAAGACTAAAAAATAGAGGGTTGGATTTGAAAAAGATTAATAGAGATGAAATTAAAGATTAAATTTGAGGGGAAGGGAGCAGTCATAGAAGAGTAATGATCCAAAGCTAAGAATATAGGGTTTATGGGAAAGAGATTGTTTCATGTTAAAGCAGAGATTTCATATATATATATATAGTTTATATTTGGTAAAGAAATAAAATTTGGTTTTAAAACTTTCCACTAAAGTGTTAATTCTTTTGATCAGATTAGAGAAGTTATATTTTTAGGAATCCATGTCTATAGTTTAGAACTATCCCCTTGAAAGAAAAACTAGAAAAAGACATGGTAGCCCTGAAATGTTCATAGGAATTTAAATAATTATGAATGTGAAAATCTAATTAAATAATATATGAGACCTTATAGGATTATCCTGTAATTCTGTTTAGGTGATTTTTATAGCAGGTGAAACTGCTGATTAAAGAGAAAACATAAATAAATTTTTAGAATCAAATGAAGTAATTTCATCAGTACTTTAAAAATTGAAGGCAGAGAACATGAAAGCCTTTGATAAGAACAACAAAGTCCTAATGATATCCTATTGATAAAGGAGAATGCCTCATTTTATTAACAGTACTGTAATTCATATTTAGTGTTATTAAAATTAAATATGCATGTTTCAGACTTGATAAACCAGCAAAGAACCTATTATAAATATTCTGTTAGCTCTATTGACAAATAATTAGCAAATGGTCTTCAGAAGAAGCATTTAGTATTTCTTCTGGTAATATTTTTATTAGAAATCTAGACATTCCCTGAGTTATTAATGCTTAACTAATATTGATTATACAGCCTCTATTTTTTCTTTATTTAAAAGTGTACTAATGACATGTTAAAATATATCTTTCTATAATTTTGTGTTTGTCCATTGACTATACAAGAAAATTGGTCCTCTTTGTAACCATACTGTGTGTACGTGTGTGTGTGTGTGTGTGTATATATATTTTTTCATCATTTGATGTCCCTGTTTCTTTTTCTTTTCCTTCAGCTCTTACTGAGGTGTGCAGGAAATCGGAAAAAAAATTTGTCAGTGTTTTTTTATTTCTGGCTGCAGTTGGTCTTCATTGCTGCTCGTGGACTTTCTCTAGTTCTGTGTAGAGAGTGGTGGCTACTCTGCTTTCAGTGCTGTTCTTTGCAGTAGCTCTTCTTGTGGAGCATGGGCCCTAGAGAGTGTGGGCTTCAGTAGTTGCGGCTTGTGGGCTCCAGAGCACAGGCTCAGTAGTTGGTGGTTCAAGAGGTTACTAGTCCCTTGTGTGGGATCTTCCCAGACTAGAGATCAAACCAGTGTCCTTTGCATCACAAGATGGATTCTTAACCAGTGGACCACTGGGGACACCCTGGAATCTTTTTTTTTTTCATTTATATATTTCTTGTACAAACTTGTTTTATTTGGGTAGACTTTGAAAACAGCTATATCTATAGGACAGAGCTATAGTTGAAACTATAAACTGACAGTAGTCTGTCATATATCAGGCCAGATGAAGAGGAAATTTAAGCATTTTGAGGTAGAAAATATTAATAGGTACAGTAAAAAACCAGTGCTGTTTATAAAGTTCTTAAATGTATACACAAGTGTCCTTGAGAACTTATGATTATGTTGTTCTTGAAAAGATTTCTTCACGTAGCTTTTGGACACCAGTTTCTTCCTGTCACTGTTCTTTTTGTTTTAATTGCCTCTGTTCACTTTAGTGCCCCAGGGTTTCTTAACTGTATACACTCCATTCCAGGTGACTCTAAGTAACCAGCTATTTATGTTGATGATACCCCAGTTTTTATCTGTGGACCATAGTTCTGTTTGAACTCCAGATCTGTTAGCTGCCTAATCAACATGATCATTTGAGTATTTCGTAGGTACCTCAAAACTTTCATGTCCAGAAATGTTCCCCCGCGTGGCAGCTCTTTGCCGTAGTTTCTCTGCCTCTGCTGCTGCTGTTGAGTTGCTTCAGTCATGTCTGACTCTTCGGGGCCCTGTGGACTGTAGCCCGCCAGGCTTCTCTGTTCATGGGGGTTCTTCAGACAAGAATACTGGAGTCAGTGGGTTGCCAGGCCCTCCTCCAGGGGGTCTTTCCCACCCAGAGGTCAAGCCTGCATCTCATGCGCCTCCTGCACTGGCAGGCGGGTTCTGTACCACTGGTGCCACCTGGGAGCCCTTTTTCTACCTCTGCTCTGCTCTGTTTCAGTTAATGGCAGCTCCATCTTTCTAATCGCACAGGGCTGAAACCTTGGAGTTGTGTTTAACTCCTTGCTCTCACACCTCACATAAAATTGTTATCAAATCTATTCACAAATATCTTTGACTCTACTTGCAAAGTATTTCCTGACTCTTGACCCTTCCTTACTACTTCCTCATTAACTAGTTTTAGGCCACTATATCACCCCTCTTACTCTCAGTGGCTTCACTCACTGAATAAAATGTAAGCTTTCAGTGACCTACGAGGTAATACACAATGTATAACATCATATATAATGGTATCCCACATTTATCCCAGCTGTCTTATCACTTACTACTCTTCCTTCATATTCATTTGCTATCTAGCCACATAGGCCTGCTTGTATTTCTCTGAACACAACAAGCATACGTCCACCTTGCTCTTCCTTTTACCTGAAATTCTTGCCCCCACCTTCTTGCTTTTTGTTTTCTATCAGGGTCAGATGTTACTGTATTAGCAGAACCTTTTCTGGCCACTCTGAAACAAGTACTTTACTCCTTTGGCTTTTTGTCTGTCCCTGCTCTACTATTTTACCATGACAATTACCACCACACAGAGCACTATGTATATTTGATCCTTGAACATGGGTTTGAACTGCTCAAATCCATTTATACACAGTTTTTCTCAGTAGTAAGTACAACAGTACTACACGATTTGCAGTTGGTTGAATCCTCAAATGTATAGAGGGACAGTAAGTTACACCCCTGCATTGTTCAGGAGTCAGCCATATTAACTTGTTTATTTGTCCTGTTGTCTCTCACTAAAAAGTAAACTTGATAGAGGTACGAGCTTAACTCTTACGAACTTTTATCCTTGAAACCTAGAACAGTGACTGGCATATTGTAATCACTCACATATTTGTAGAGTGAATAACATTATATTCTAAACTTCAAATTAAGGACTTAATTTTTGGAGCACAGTAGTCTTAAGGTTTTTTTGTTTATAAATTCCACTGGCGGGAGAAAGGGGGTCATTGGTTATATAGGAACTAGAATTGAAACTACAACAAACATCGATTGACTGTCTTTAAGACTCCCTAAGTAATCTCCTGTAGATTACTTTAAATTTTTGTATTTAGAATCTTTCAAAGTATAATATACATTCAGAAAAATGTACAAATCGTATGTATATAACTTGATGAATTTTTATAAAATGAGTACATAGGAGAAATTACCACCTGGATCAAGAAATAAGATATTGCCAACAATTCAGCAATCTCCCTGTACCTGGTCATTATTCATTGTAAAGGGAGGCAGTCACTGTGTAGTAGTATTTCCTGTTGCTTTGAGCTTTGTGAGCTTTATTTAAATGGCATATTTGTCTATAGATGTGTGTTTGTCTTCTTCTATTTAAAATTACATGTTGGTGATGTTCCTGTTGCATATAAGTTCATTTTCATTGTTTTAACATATTCACTGTATGAATGACTATATCATGATTTTTTCCCCCCCTATTCCAACACTAACATGTATGAGTTATTTCTAGTTAAGGGTGAATTTCTGTACTTTCAGTGTCATGTGTATATACATTTCTGTTGGATTGAAATTATGTGGGTTATAGGGTAAACGTAGGTTCAGCTTTAAGAGATAATGGTCAAAAGATTTCCAAAGTCATCTTATGGATTTACACATCCACCTGCAGTGTGGGAGTTTCTGTTGCTGTACTGCTTTGCTGACAGTTGGCCTGGTCTGTTTTAAAAAGTTTTAGCCATCTTGGTGGATGTGTGTTTCACTGTGATTTAAAATTTTTCTGGTGTCTAATGATATTGAATACCTTTTCATATTTCCGTGGCCCATTTTGATGGGTATTACTTCCCCTTCTCTTGAGCTTTATAAACAGTAGATTTCTGAGAGTAACTGGATACCATGTGGGGCTCTAATAACAGCATGGTAAAAAATATTTTCCTGTTATCTCTACTTAGATACTGAGGAAGATACAAACTTGACTGCTAGTACTAAAGATTTAGTTTGAAGGTTTGTCTGTCTTAAATTGATAATGCAGGTTGGCAAAGGGATTATTTAGAATTAGGTAAGTTTATGATTAATATTTTAAAATATCCCAGTGTGTTTATGATCAAGTAAAATGAAAAAATTGGGTATAACACCTGTTTGGCAGTTTAACACTGTTTTTAGTGAGCACTAAGTGGTCCTGTCCATATGAACTGACTTTTCTTTTTTTTCACTAAGTGATGCTAGGAAATTAAGTATCCATTTGGGATAAAATGAAAACTTTAAATCTTATGTATATGTGTTATTTATAGATAGAAGGAGCATAGTGAAGCCAGGGACAGTCTTTCCAGGTAGATTATTAGCTATACTGGAAATTCCTCCTTAAGGAAGGGTTTTTTAATTTAGTCAGCTTGTATTTTCTGAGCACTTTTGAGTAAAGCATCATCTAAAGGGATGTGTGAACCAGTAAATAGAATTAATTCTAACATAAGCATGTGTGAAGGAGGTGGCATTTGAACTAATCTTGAAGATTAAGTAAAGGTTAGTGTTAGTTGCTCAGTCGTGTTAAAATTATTTTATAGGTTCCATTGAGAGAATTAGCAATAGGAGTAGGAATGCCCTTTTAATATTGTTATCCTCTCATTCTTGTCCTGTCTCATCAGTTGCTTTGTTTTGTGTGTTTTCTTTAAATCTTTCTTCTGTCTCTCTAGAGTCCTTTATCTATATTTAGCATTCTGTCCTCCTTTTTCCTTGCTATCTTGTTACAAATAATGTAAAATGAGTAGCTTTAAAACCATCTGAGAGAAAAGCAAATCCTGTATAATAACACACACATGTGAAATCTAGAAAGACGTCCTGATGAACCTCTTTGCAGGGCGTGGAGGCCCAGACATAGAGAACAGACCTGCGGGCCCAGTGAGGGAGCAGGGCTGGGGCGAATCGAGAGAGCAGCACGGAAACACACACACACACGGCCATATGGGTGTGATGGCGGAACGTGTGTATACCTTGAGCTGATTCATGGTGACGCATGGCAGAAGCCCACACAGTATTGTAAAGCAATTATCGTCCAATGAAAAATATTAAAGATTCCTCATTTTATGGACTCAAAATTTATCCAGCATGGGATACGTGCTATTTGTATGCTGAAACTTTTAATTAACTTGTAAACAAGCTAATACTATGAAGTGTTTGTGCAAGTATTTAAATGTTTGTCATAATGATGCAGGTGGACACCTGGTTATAGAGTGATCAATACTCATTTATGTTGTGTGTTTGGATAAATTTTATACGTATCTAATTCATCTTTTTGCTGGGGAAATAGAAACCAGTTTTCCCCTTAACTTCCAACCATCAAATTCTCTCTGCCTCTGAGGTCTAACACAGTTCATGGCACATAGTAGCTAATTATTTATTGAATGAAAGAATGTGCTTATATCTTTTCCTCATGTAATGGAAAAAGAGGTGGCTGTGCTCCCTCAGTTAAACCTGTAAGTGCCATGGATCATCACCCCTCCTGACTTCTTAGAGACTTCATTTCTGTGTTTTCAGTCTCTCCCTCTGTAATGGAGCTTTTTCATAAACATTTACACATGTTCAAGTCTTTCCTGTCTTCACAAACTGAACAAAACACTCCCTCCCCAGACTCTCTTCTCTGGTCCCTTCAGCCTGTACTGGCAGGTTTCTGTCTTCCTCTCAAGCCAGATGTTTNCAAATGAAGTAATTTCATCAGTACTTTAAAAATTGAAGGCAGAGAACATGAAAGCCTTTGATAAGAACAACAAAGTCCTAATGATATCCTATTGATAAAGGAGAATGCCTCATTTTATTAACAGTACTGTAATTCATATTTAGTGTTATTAAAATTAAATATGCATGTTTCAGACTTGATAAACCAGCAAAGAACCTATTATAAATATTCTGTTAGCTCTATTGACAAATAATTAGCAAATGGTCTTCAGAAGAAGCATTTAGTATTTCTTCTGGTAATATTTTTATTAGAAATCTAGACATTCCCTGAGTTATTAATGCTTAACTAATATTGATTATACAGCCTCTATTTTTTCTTTATTTAAAAGTGTACTAATGACATGTTAAAATATATCTTTCTATAATTTTGTGTTTGTCCATTGACTATACAAGAAAATTGGTCCTCTTTGTAACCATACTGTGTGTATGTGTGTGTGTGTGTGTATATATATATTTTTTCATCATTTGATGTCCCTGTTTCTTTTTCTTTTCCTTCAGCTCTTACTGAGGTGTGCAGGAAATCGGAAAAAAAATTTGTCAGTGTTTTTTTATTTCTGGCTGCAGTTGGTCTTCATTGCTGCTCGTGGACTTTCTCTAGTTCTGTGTAGAGAGTGGTGGCTACTCTGCTTTCAGTGCTGTTCTTTGCAGTAGCTCTTCTTGTGGAGCATGGGCCCTAGAGAGTGTGGGCTTCAGTAGTTGCGGCTTGTGGGCTCCAGAGCACAGGCTCAGTAGTTGGTGGTTCAAGAGGTTACTAGTCCCTTGTGTGGGATCTTCCCAGACTAGAGATCAAACCAGTGTCCTTTGCATCACAAGATGGATTCTTAACCAGTGGACCACTGGGGACACCCTGGAATCTTTTTTTTTTTCATTTATATATTTCTTGTACAAACTTGTTTTATTTGGGTAGACTTTGAAAACAGCTATATCTATAGGACAGAGCTATAGTTGAAACTATAAACTGACAGTAGTCTGTCATATATCAGGCCAGATGAAGAGGAAATTTAAGCATTTTGAGGTAGAAAATATTAATAGGTACAGTAAAAAACCAGTGCTGTTTATAAAGTTCTTAAATGTATACACAAGTGTCCTTGAGAACTTATGATTATGTTGTTCTTGAAAAGATTTCTTCACGTAGCTTTTGGACACCAGTTTCTTCCTGTCACTGTTCTTTTTGTTTTAATTGCCTCTGTTCACTTTAGTGCCCCAGGGTTTCTTAACTGTATACACTCCATTCCAGGTGACTCTAAGTAACCAGCTATTTATGTTGATGATACCCCAGTTTTTATCTGTGGACCATAGTTCTGTTTGAACTCCAGATCTGTTAGCTGCCTAATCAACATGATCATTTGAGTATTTCGTAGGTACCTCAAAACTTTCATGTCCAGAAATGTTCCCCCGCGTGGCAGCTCTTTGCCGTAGTTTCTCTGCCTCTGCTGCTGCTGTTGAGTTGCTTCAGTCATGTCTGACTCTTCGGGGCCCTGTGGACTGTAGCCCGCCAGGCTTCTCTGTTCATGGGGGTTCTTCAGACAAGAATACTGGAGTCAGTGGGTTGCCAGGCCCTCCTCCAGGGGGTCTTTCCCACCCAGAGGTCAAGCCTGCATCTCATGCGCCTCCTGCACTGGCAGGCGGGTTCTGTACCACTGGTGCCACCTGGGAGCCCTTTTTCTACCTCTGCTCTGCTCTGTTTCAGTTAATGGCAGCTCCATCTTTCTAATCGCACAGGGCTGAAACCTTGGAGTTGTGTTTAACTCCTTGCTCTCACACCTCACATAAAATTGTTATCAAATCTATTCACAAATATCTTTGACTCTACTTGCAAAGTATTTCCTGACTCTTGACCCTTCCTTACTACTTCCTCATTAACTAGTTTTAGGCCACTATATCACCCCTCTTACTCTCAGTGGCTTCACTCACTGAATAAAATGTAAGCTTTCAGTGACCTACGAGGTAATACACAATGTATAACATCATATATAATGGTATCCCACATTTATCCCAGCTGTCTTATCACTTACTACTCTTCCTTCATATTCATTTGCTATCTAGCCACATAGGCCTGCTTGTATTTCTCTGAACACAACAAGCATACGTCCACCTTGCTCTTCCTTTTACCTGAAATTCTTGCCCCCACCTTCTTGCTTTTTGTTTTCTATCAGGGTCAGATGTTACTGTATTAGCAGAACCTTTTCTGGCCACTCTGAAACAAGTACTTTACTCCTTTGGCTTTTTGTCTGTCCCTGCTCTACTATTTTACCATGACAATTACCACCACACAGAGCACTATGTATATTTGATCCTTGAACATGGGTTTGAACTGCTCAAATCCATTTATACACAGTTTTTCTCAGTAGTAAGTACAACAGTACTACACGATTTGCAGTTGGTTGAATCCTCAAATGTATAGAGGGACAGTAAGTTACACCCCTGCATTGTTCAGGAGTCAGCCATATTAACTTGTTTATTTGTCCTGTTGTCTCTCACTAAAAAGTAAACTTGATAGAGGTACGAGCTTAACTCTTACGAACTTTTATCCTTGAAACCTAGAACAGTGACTGGCATATTGTAATCACTCACATATTTGTAGAGTGAATAACATTATATTCTAAACTTCAAATTAAGGACTTAATTTTTGGAGCACAGTAGTCTTAAGGTTTTTTTGTTTATAAATTCCACTGGCGGGAGAAAGGGGGTCATTGGTTATATAGGAACTAGAATTGAAACTACAACAAACATCGATTGACTGTCTTTAAGACTCCCTAAGTAATCTCCTGTAGATTACTTTAAATTTTTGTATTTAGAATCTTTCAAAGTATAATATACATTCAGAAAAATGTACAAATCGTATGTATATAACTTGATGAATTTTTATAAAATGAGTACATAGGAGAAATTACCACCTGGATCAAGAAATAAGATATTGCCAACAATTCAGCAATCTCCCTGTACCTGGTCATTATTCATTGTAAAGGGAGGCAGTCACTGTGTAGTAGTATTTCCTGTTGCTTTGAGCTTTGTGAGCTTTATTTAAATGGCATATTTGTCTATAGATGTGTGTTTGTCTTCTTCTATTTAAAATTACATGTTGGTGATGTTCCTGTTGCATATAAGTTCATTTTCATTGTTTTAACATATTCACTGTATGAATGACTATATCATGATTTTTTCCCCCCCTATTCCAACACTAACATGTATGAGTTATTTCTAGTTAAGGGTGAATTTCTGTACTTTCAGTGTCATGTGTATATACATTTCTGTTGGATTGAAATTATGTGGGTTATAGGGTAAACGTAGGTTCAGCTTTAAGAGATAATGGTCAAAAGATTTCCAAAGTCATCTTATGGATTTACACATCCACCTGCAGTGTGGGAGTTTCTGTTGCTGTACTGCTTTGCTGACAGTTGGCCTGGTCTGTTTTAAAAAGTTTTAGCCATCTTGGTGGATGTGTGTTTCACTGTGATTTAAAATTTTTCTGGTGTCTAATGATATTGAATACCTTTTCATATTTCCGTGGCCCATTTTGATGGGTATTACTTCCCCTTCTCTTGAGCTTTATAAACAGTAGATTTCTGAGAGTAACTGGATACCATGTGGGGCTCTAATAACAGCATGGTAAAAAATATTTTCCTGTTATCTCTACTTAGATACTGAGGAAGATACAAACTTGACTGCTAGTACTAAAGATTTAGTTTGAAGGTTTGTCTGTCTTAAATTGATAATGCAGGTTGGCAAAGGGATTATTTAGAATTAGGTAAGTTTATGATTAATATTTTAAAATATCCCAGTGTGTTTATGATCAAGTAAAATGAAAAAATTGGGTATAACACCTGTTTGGCAGTTTAACACTGTTTTTAGTGAGCACTAAGTGGTCCTGTCCATATGAACTGACTTTTCTTTTTTTTCACTAAGTGATGCTAGGAAATTAAGTATCCATTTGGGATAAAATGAAAACTTTAAATCTTATGTATATGTGTTATTTATAGATAGAAGGAGCATAGTGAAGCCAGGGACAGTCTTTCCAGGTAGATTATTAGCTATACTGGAAATTCCTCCTTAAGGAAGGGTTTTTTAATTTAGTCAGCTTGTATTTTCTGAGCACTTTTGAGTAAAGCATCATCTAAAGGGATGTGTGAACCAGTAAATAGAATTAATTCTAACATAAGCATGTGTGAAGGAGGTGGCATTTGAACTAATCTTGAAGATTAAGTAAAGGTTAGTGTTAGTTGCTCAGTCGTGTTAAAATTATTTTATAGGTTCCATTGAGAGAATTAGCAATAGGAGTAGGAATGCCCTTTTAATATTGTTATCCTCTCATTCTTGTCCTGTCTCATCAGTTGCTTTGTTTTGTGTGTTTTCTTTAAATCTTTCTTCTGTCTCTCTAGAGTCCTTTATCTATATTTAGCATTCTGTCCTCCTTTTTCCATGCTATCTTGTTACAAATAATGTAAAATGAGTAGCTTTAAAACCATCTGAGAGAAAAGCAAATCCTGTATAATAACACACACATGTGAAATCTAGAAAGACGTCCTGATGAACCTCTTTGCAGGGCGTGGAGGCCCAGACATAGAGAACAGACCTGTGGGCCCAGTGAGGGAGCAGGGCTGGGGCGAATCGAGAGAGCAGCACGGAAACACACACACACACGGCCATATGGGTGTGATGGCGGAACGTGTGTATACCTTGAGCTGATTCATGGTGACGCATGGCAGAAGCCCACACAGTATTGTAAAGCAATTATCGTCCAATGAAAAATATTAAAGATTCCTCATTTTATGGACTCAAAATTTATCCAGCATGGGATACGTGCTATTTGTATGCTGAAACTTTTAATTAACTTGTAAACAAGCTAATACTATGAAGTGTTTGTGCAAGTATTTAAATGTTTGTCATAATGATGCAGGTGGACACCTGGTTATAGAGTGATCAATACTCATTTATGTTGTGTGTTTGGATAAATTTTATACGTATCTAATTCATCTTTTTGCTGGGGAAATAGAAACCAGTTTTCCCCTTAACTTCCAACCATCAAATTCTCTCTGCCTCTGAGGTCTAACACAGTTCATGGCACATAGTAGCTAATTATTTATTGAATGAAAGAATGTGCTTATATCTTTTCCTCATGTAATGGAAAAAGAGGTGGCTGTGCTCCCTCAGTTAAACCTGTAAGTGCCATGGATCATCACCCCTCCTGACTTCTTAGAGACTTCATTTCTGTGTTTTCAGTCTCTCCCTCTGTAATGGAGCTTTTTCATAAACATTTACACATGTTCAAGTCTTTCCTGTCTTCACAAACTGAACAAAACACTCCCTCCCCAGACTCTCTTCTCTGGTCCCTTCAGCCTGTACTGGCAGGTTTCTGTCTTCCTCTCAAGCCAGATGTTTTGAAAAACTTATACCTGTTAATTAAACACTTTTTCGCTTCTTGCCCGTGTTCTTAGTTTCTGTCTTGATGTCTTGATTTTTCTACAGTATCTGATGTTGACCACTTCCTCTCTTCCACATTTTCCTGGGTACTTCTCTCTTTCACAGCTTCCTCCTCTTCTGTCTGTTTAAATACCTGCATTCTTCACAGGCTAATTCTGTTCTCATTCTACTCGTAGCCTTTGCATTTTCTAATTTGCACTTTCTACTTCTTTGGATGGACTCCATCTGTGCAGGTCCACCTTTTTTTTTTTTACTGGTTTGTCTGACAACAATTCAGACTCCATGACCAGCAACACTGAATTCAGTAACTGTCCTTCTTTACCTCCACCTGAACCTTTGCTAGTGTTTACTATTGCAGTGAAAGGCATCACCGTCTACCCAGTTGCCCAGGTCAGAGTGCTCTCTCTTCCCATTTCCCTCCTTGATTTTTAGTTGTAATTATTCTTATAAATTTAAACTATTTGAGGCATTTTTCTTGGTTTTACATTCTAGTTTTCATTAGTGTAAATTCAGGAGATAATAGATAAAGCATATTTTATTCTTCATGCTACTTTTGGCTCCAATTATTAATGACTAATACTGCCACATCCATCTTCTTCACCATTACATGCTCATTTTGTTTCTCAGTCTGGTTTATAATAAAATTCCTTGAAAAAAAAACCCTTTCATACATAGGTACCTCCTTCCACAGTGATACTGTGGTTGTGCCCATTATGGATGTTTTTGCAAGGATTGACTTTAAAGGTTAGGTTTATGAGTAATAATTTCATAGTACCTATAGGCATAATAATACCTACAGTAGGCATAATTGCATTCCCATAATACCTACATTTTGAATTCCCATAGTTTCTGCAAATGGGTATAATTGATACAGACTGTACAAGAGAGGTTTAAGGCATTAGAATTTGTTCTAATCTGAGTTGATTGTTAGATATATTGACTATTTGAATAATTAAGTTATAATTAAGTTATAATTATAATTAAGTTTCAGATTGTTTTATGACTTAGCTTGCTCAAAAAAAAATGGCTTTCTTACTGAATTTTAAAAAACAAGCTTTCATGCTTTCTTTTTGGCTTAATCTCTGCTATTTAGAATAAAACAAGTTGTTTTAAAAGAATAATCCACAACAGGGACCAATGATGATACTCCACCAAGAGATGATTTTTTTATGTATACATAGTATTTACTCATTTTATCTTAGAGAGGCTCAGATCTCTCGCTGTTCTTTTTGGGCCAGTAGGCTGCTTCTCATCTGTATTTGTTTTTTTCTTTAGATATTAGGATCAAGGAAGAAGAACCTGATCCTGAAGAGTGGCAGCTCGGTGATTCTACATTGAATACCAATGATCTAACACACTTAAGAGTACAGGTGGTAGATGAAGAAGGGGACCAACAACATCAAGAAGGAAAAAGACTGCGAAGGGTAGCTTGCACCTGTCCCAACTGTAAAGAAGGTGGTGGGAGGTATGCACACATGCGACATACTTTTTTTTTTTTAGGCTGCTGATATCATCATCCTAATTTTTGAAATGCTGCATGCCCTGACACCTAATTAAGGGAAATTATTCACTACATTATCATCTTGTGTGTTTGTCTGTATGCGTGTGGCAGAAAAAGTTAGTGAACAAAATATGTGAAATCACATTTTTGGTTCTGAATGCCTTTTTAAAAAAAAACTAAAATTAGTTTACTTTAAAAAGAAGTATAGTAAGATGCCATTTAACAGGCCCATATCAGGTAATTTGCAAACCAGCAATGAGATTTGCCTAAACACTGATTAAAAAGTTGCTTCTTAACTTGGGAATAATTGTTATATAATATAAAAATAAGGTTAAAACAAATACAGTATTGTAAAGCAAAAAAAAATAAATAAAAAAATTAAAATAAAAAAGCACACAAAAAAATAAAAATAAAGTTAGAAATTGGTGATAAAGTGTATTTTCCATTTTCAACAGAAATGAATAATAAGCATTAATGGTGGAATTTTTAAAAAAGTGAAACTAATATTTCTGTTCAGTGTTTTTAAAAATAAACATTAAGAAAAAAATGACAAACTCAAAACCTATCAGTAACTGTATTAAATGTGGATGGATTAAGCTTAATAAGAGATCGAGTCTCTGATCATCCTTAAAAAACAAACTCCAGCCTTACATTAATTATAAAGAACATCTTAAATTGGCACAGAAATATTGAAAATAAAGGAATGAAAGAGATTTATTAGGCAAATGTTAACAAAAAGGAAATATGCATAGCAGACACGGCATCATTTGACATCTATTTGGTATTTTCACCTAATCAAATGGATAGATAGGGATATATTTCTTAATAACATGAAGTTTTCATCAAGAAGTTTACTAGCCATGGTACCTTTTTCCCACAACTTTGAAGTGTATAGAGAAAAAACTGATAGCACTCTAAAGACCTACTAACCAAATCCTCCAGTCATAGTGAAATATCTTAATATACCTGTGTCAGAAATGAGCTATATAAATAGACCAGGGGTGGGGGATCTATTAATAGAGTTAATGAACTTGATCTAATAAAGCCTACCTGCCTTTGAAAAGTTGATTTGTACACTGGCCAGCCCATTCACATTAATAATAATGATTAATTGTTAATCCTGAGAGCTTACTGTGTTCTAGATAGTCTTATATGTGAGGCTTGGAGAGGATGAGTGGTTTTTAAGAGCATGTATAACTAGGATTTGGACCCAGTTTCTTACTCTAGGACCTGTCTTAACCACTATACTGCCTCCTGAGTAAATTTGCTTCTGCATCTGCTCCATAGGCATTTGTATTTACTAATGGTAGTTATTCACTTGTTTGATTTATTTTTTGAAATGTTTTGGTCAATTTAAATAAATTAGTGTGGAATTTAGTTAGACAACTTTTCTGAAGTTTAGTCTCATTTTTAGAGGGACTTTCAAGATAAATTTTTCATGAAAGTCAAATCTGAGGATCATGGCTTTGCCTGTGTTTTGCTTATTCTTTTTCTTTAAATTGAAAGTTTCAAATTTACATTTATTAAACTAAAACATACTCAAAAAATTTCAGAAATATAGAAGAGTATTAAAATAATACCTAATTTCCAGCCCACTTCAAGATGACTATTATAACATATTTGTATTTATCTTTCTAGACTTTAAATATATTTTAAAGTAGAATAACCTTCTCTGTTTTATATGTCTGTTCTTATTTTGAAAATTCTTGTGATCATACTTCCAAGTCTACAAAAAGCTTGCATCGGTTTTTTATGACTATAGTATTCTAGTATGTGGATGTATAAGAATTTAAAAACTTTTTGGGAGTTCATTGTCAATTAATTCTTACACATATGTCTTTGCACATTTGTCTGATTATTTCATCAGTATAAGTTGGCAGTGGTGGAATTGTTGGATCAAAGGGAAATGTCTCCTAGAAAGTTGCATCAATTTGTATTTCATCAGTGGGTATGAGAGTGTCTGTTTGCCCACACCCTTGCCAACAATGAATTCTATCATTTCTAAAAACCTTTAAAGTCTGAGAGATGAAAAGTAATGCCTCACTATTGTTTTACTTAGTAGTATATTTTTGTTACTTTATGAGATTGAACATTTTTTGTTGATATTTTACCATTTAAAAATTTTGTAAATTATTTCTGTCTTCTGTGAATCTGTTAATTTGTCTGTGTCATATGTGCAGATATTTTTTTCCAGTTTTACATTGCCTTTCAATTTTTTCAGTGGTTTGCAAAATGTGATTGTTTAAGGCGAATTCTCACAGTTTGCAAACTTTAAGCATAAAAGTTTTACTTGAGATGCATTGTTATCATGCTGTTAAGTCTTCTCAAAACTGAAGATTATAAAAATACTCATTTTTCTAGAACTTCTGTGAGTTCATTTTAAAATAACTTATTCTGAGCAATTAAAATTGAAGTTCTTAAGAAAAAAACTATATTGTTTCTTAGAGCTCATTTGTACAAAATTTAGCTAATCGTGATAGGTACAATCATCACTGGCAGTTGCTACATCCAGTTAATAGAAGTATAACATATAGTAAATCCCATTCTGCAAAGGTGAGATAGATGGCATTTTAAGCATTTTAGAATATTGGCCTTTTTCTTTCAGCAATATTCTTTAAAAGAATATAATAGTGTGTGTAGAGTGACATCTTTAAAGAACTAAATTTTGTTTTATCTTTTTGAGCAAGGTGTAAAATATAATTAAATATTTAAAAATTATATTCATTTGGGCATTTAGCCAATATTTATTAATCAGAACCAGCCTTCAGAAACTTTATACTCTGGTAGAAGAGATGATAGTAAAATAAATTCTAAGGACATTATTGTTACATAGGTTTTGTGTGAATTAAACCTCAACCCATTTTTTTGAAAAATAAGTTATTTTGTAAAATCTGTTATTTTCCCTGTCAGCATTTGTTTGTGTTTTGTTTCTCCTGTCCCATGCAAAAGACTCAATTTACTTTTCTTAATCCTTCCACTCAGAATTTAGCTTGCTTCATTGTATCGTTCTGTCTTTGCATTATTAAAATTTTGGGAGCAAGTTTAAGAAGTCAAGAATATGAACTTAAAATTGTTAGATTTTTTTAGGTCATGTAATAGTTATGGGGTGTAAATATATAAATCAAGAAGAAAACTTACGGTCTGTAATCTTTTATTACTTAAAGGTTGTTAAGAAATTTACTTAAGTTCTCTTTCTTCATATCACATGCCATAGTCCATATCTAGCATATCTGTATCTTGAGTAAGATTTTTCTTTGAATAGAAACTTGAACATGGGTATTGGGCTTTTCCCTTATATTGTATATTTTTGTGTGCCCTGTCTTCATTTTTTTCTTTCTTATATGCCTGTCTCATTTTCAGACAATAAATATGTCTTGTTTCCTTATAATTCAGTTGATGAACAAATATCTTTCCCTGGAATTTTGGTTCTTTGAAAACTTACTTGTTGCAATAATTTTAGTCTTGTGCTTTGTTCCTGCTCTCAGGCTGAATTTTGCAAAGTTAGTGCAATAATAGCACTTTTGAATTTATAAAAGATGGTGATTCACCTGAGTGGTAGGCTTAGAAGAGAGGCAGGAAGTTATGAGTGTAGAATCAACTGAATTGGGTTCTCTGTGAAATTGCTATGGTGGACACAATATGTAAAATCAGTTTGTACACCAGTAGCCACAGACATTGCTCTTTTTCTTTGGACCATTCAAAAATAAATTTAAAAGAGCTAAACTAAATGGAAATACTGTTGGCTTTGGTTAAGACTTTGGCATTGCAGGTGAGCCAGCAAACCTGTCTCACTCAGCTCAGCTCTTCAAAGAGAGTTGTAGAAATTGGGGGTGGACTGGAGCTGAAACTAGAATTGTGTTAGATTATGACATCCTTGCCCTTGAGACAACAGCATGACTCCTCCTTGTCTTTACTTATGCTATTCCTCTGCCTGGAATGCCTTCCCTCCTTTCTATCTAAATCCTACCCACCTTCTCCACGAAGCCTTCTCTAACTACTGGAGCCCATTGATGTCTCCCTGTTCAGAACACCTATGGCACCTTACAGCCAGCACTGCACCGTTTAGCACTGTTTGTCCTATGGCAATTTCACATGCTACTGAGTGTGAGTACATCAAAATATAAATGTGGGGAAATATGCATTTTTCCAGTAAAATTTGAGAAACAATAGGTATATTATATACAGGAGGATTTGCAGGCTTATGGACGGTTTACAAACAGGCTATATACCTAGACTGAGATTGTGGGAGGAGGGGAAGTTGGGTGGGGGTCTTAAATGTATCTTTTTTAATCTCAGAGAAACTGCGAAGTTTATTAAATAAAATTTCGACAATTGATGAGTCTAAAATGTCATTTTTTAAAATATAAACTCATTTATTTGTATTTCTTCAGTACCTATCCTTTTTTGTTGTCGAGGTTGAGTAATAACATTTTCTGTAGTGTTTAATACAATTTGAATATCATTTCTGGAATCAAAAAAGTTTCCTTCTTGCTTAGGCTAAGATATCTGTGTTCACCCATCTAAGCACATACCTTCTAAGCTTTGTTCTTGCCATGAAGTATTGAAATGTAACAGATGTAAAACTTTGCAGTGTGGAGAAACTGCATTTTATTTATGTCTCTGATTTATACTTTGGGGTATCTGCATTATTAGTAAGGGAATTTTAACTGAAAGATAATTTTTATTTCATACAATTCTAGGGATCTAAGATAATAGCTTTGTGTAGATTTTTTTCCTCTGGTTTTCTGTAAGTCAGTGTATATTCAGGATATGGCCATACAAATATGTGAATAAATAATGCATATATCATATTAATTTAAAGCCTGATTAAGGCACCTAATTAATTGTACCTGTGATGAGTTAGTGCATCTGTTGTTGATTTTATTTACTTTTTAAATTAGCTGACATCGTGACTTTGAATAGACCATTTAGTTTTCCTGTTCAGCTAATTTAATTGAATTGGGTCTATGCATAGAATTTGCGTATGGTTCTGACAAGATAATAAATAGCTTTATTATACACTCTGTGTATGAAATGTCCTTTTAAATTATGTATTTCTTGAACATATTTACATTTGGACAGCATTCACATTAGTTGTGGAGTAAAAGAACATGTAAAACTTCCAAATTCTTATTTAAATTGATTTTAAATGGTTTTGGTTTCTGATTGACCACATGGTGAAAATGTCTTCTATTTGAAATTCAGCATGTTGAATATGATGAGTAGTATTGTCCGTTTGAATATTTTTATATAAGTATATATTGTTCTGTGTCTATTTTTTAGAGGTACCAATCTTGGGAAAAAGAAGCAACACATTTGTCATATACCAGGATGTGGTAAAGTCTATGGGAAGACCTCACATCTGAGAGCTCATCTTCGTTGGCATTCTGGGGAGCGCCCGTTTATTTGTAACTGGATGTTCTGTGGTAAAAGATTTACTCGAAGTGATGAATTACAGAGGCACAGAAGAACACATACAGGTTACTAATCTTTACTTTTAACAGACAAAAAATTAATTATAGGGCAGCATACTACCTTGAATTTCTTTTTAAGCATAGCTTACTGAACTTAATTTTTTAACATATGATTGTTTACATCACATTTCTATCTTCAGCAACATCAATTTAAAAACATTTTAATTCTAAACAAGCCATATGGCTTATCTTATAAAATAATGTTTTATCTTATGCAGACTGTGGTTAGTGTTTTCCTTTTCAGTCAGTTTTTTATGTTTTCATTTTATTCAGTGTCTTAAGTCACATTTATCTTATCATTGTTAGTTAATTAGTTGTATGCTTTTACTCTTGATCATTATTTTCTTCCTCCTTAACACTAATAATAATTCCTTTTCCTCTGATAATCTCATGTTTTAATATATGTGAAATAAGCAGAAAACTATTTTCTTTGAGGGGTAATAACCACGGCATCTTTGATGTCAGGATTTTCATTTAATTGTGTTTACATAGTGTTTGTATTGGAGAATGCAGTGACACCCCACTCCAGTACTCCTGCCTGGAAAATCCCATGGCTAGAGGAGCCTGGAAGGCTGCAGTCAGTGGAGTTGCTGAGAGTTGGACATGACTGAGCGACTTCACTTTCACTTTTCACTTTCATGCATTGGAGAAGGAAATGGCAACCCACTCCAGTGTTCTTGCCTGGAGAATCCCAAGGACGGGGTAGCCTGGTGGGCTGCCGTTTATGGGGTCGCACAGAGTCGGACATGGCTGAAGTGACTTAGCAGCAGCAGCAGTGTTTAAGTGACTTAGCAGCAGCAGCAGTGTTTGTATGGTCGTTACATGGACTGGACCTAGGAATGACCCAAATTGAATTCTAACTTAATATAACATACACAGATAGTTTTCTCAATATAATGATCAAGATGATCAATCAGTCTATGCTCAGCATTTGAAGAATTGATAAATATATAATGTATTTACAAGGCCTAGAAAGCTTAGAAGGAAGAATTGTGCTGAGACTTTGAATTCTCTTAGATCTAAATATATAAAGTAACCCATGAAATATATAGCAGTGTATTATATGCTCTACTTGGTTTAATTTCTGTCTCATCAGGTAAGTAGACAGGTAAACTTAACCTGTTTGAAATGGCAACTGACAATATAAGAAAGTAGATAAAGTATGCCCAGAGGCAGAGATCATTATCATTGGGCTAGTAAGGCATTGTTGGGCATTAAGACCTTAAAATGAAAGTGAAGTCGCTCAGTCGTGCTTGACTCTGCGACCCCATGGATAGTAGCCTTCACCAAGCTCCTCTGTCCATGGGATTTTCAAGGCAAGAGTACTAGAGTGGGTTGCCACTTCTCCAGGGACTCTTCCCAACCCAGGGATCAAACCCAGGTCTCTCACATTGTAGACAGACGCTTTACCATCTGAGCTACCAGGGAAGTGAGTATTAAGACCTTAAGATGGGCCTATACTAGAATTTTCCTCAGTGGAATTTGATCAGTAGGATATGAAAAGATACAGTGTAGAAGGGAAGAAAGGTCTATGATCAAAGTGTAGGAAACACTGTGTTAAAGAGGTTTACTGTGCAAGTACCTTCAAGGAGCACCTTCAGTATTCTGTTAATGAGCACCGTGCATCTTCAGGTAGGGGAGGGGATAGCAGCCTCTCATTGTGCCATTTTGTCATTGAGCATCTCCCAGAACTAATGTTTCAAGGGGAACTGGGAAATAACCTTCCTGGAAGAATAGAATAGTATGCAAATAGAAGTGAGAGCTCTATTTGTCATGAGTGAAGATGAGATTCTCTTAATACATTTCTTTTATGTAGGATTGAGCCATATTAGAGAGCCCTTAGAAGTTAAGTAGTGGAGACCTTAAAGTATTTAGTTATCTACCAATTACTCTTACATCCCCCGTACCACTTAGTACAATGGTAAATTTCTGTACTCTAATAAAATTTAGTATTTAAGGAAGATTTTTCTGGCATTGATTTGTTGGGTTGGAGAGGGAAGGCCTAGCATGTCACTATAATAGTTCAGGCATGAGGTCTGATACGGACCTGCCGAGAGGAAAGTTGCTGAAATGAGATAGGTAAGACATTTTGAAGAAAATAAGAAAGTATTGATTTGTTTATTGTGTAAATTCTCTGTATATTCCTTTTTGTTTGGCCTTTTGCCTTACCTTCTAGTAATCCTCCCACATAGTGGATCTTCAGCATAATAGAAGTTTTGTCTGTCTTTTGTGTTTAAAGAATGTAGTTTTAAAATACTTTAAAAATATTTTTTATTCATGTTGAAAAATAAATTTAGGCATCAGAGTCTTAAGATCATGATGTATTAAGCTTGCTTTTGATTATTCCAACTGAAATCAGATCAGATAACCATCTCTAATTCTTGGGACTACCCAATCTTTATTAGATTTCAAGCTTGTGTCCTGGCTTTAATCTTGAAGTACTCTGTGTAGTTACTTGAATTTGCATTTATGAGTTGAAAGGTTAAATATCAGAATCTGACATGTTAATAATACCTGAAGTATAGCTTAAAACTGTAGTTTTCTTTAAAGAAGTATGTTACAGGTCGTCATTTTTAAGCTGGTATCTTATAACAGATGTTTGAAAACGAACTGTTAGCATAGTTGAGGTATTAGATTCTTTTCTGATATCAGTGTATAGTTTAATAAGTTTGAAGATTGCTTTTCATCCAAAAATAAATAAATTTATTTTGAAGAAAAAATATTGCAAGGACAGCTCATAAATCGAATACATTTCTAATTGAATTCTGCTCCCTGTCCCTAAAACTGTCAGTCTTGGCTTATTTTCTTTCTCAGAGAGTGAGTCTATGAATGTTGAATTTAAAAAACTAAGTAACTCAATTTCTTTAACAGGTGAGAAGAAATTTGTTTGTCCAGAATGTTCAAAACGCTTTATGAGAAGTGATCACCTTGCCAAACATATTAAAACACATCAGAATAAAAAAGGTATCCACTCTAGCAGTACAGTGCTGGCATCCGTGGAAGCTGCACGAGACGATACTTTGATTACTGCAGGAGGAACAACACTTATCCTTGCAAATATTCAACAAGGTTCTGTTTCAGGGATAGGAACTGTTAATACTTCCACCACCAGCAATCAAGATATCCTTACCAACACTGAAATACCTTTACAGCTTGTCACAGTTTCTGGAAATGAGACAATGGAGTAAATATTACACAAATACTTATTCATTGTGGTTATTTTTATACAGTAGTGAGAAGAATATTGTTCCTAAGTTCTTAGATATCTTTTTATTGATGTGCAAAAATTTTTGGATTGACAGTAACTTGGTTATACATGACACTGAAATGCCTTACTTTGTATGATATTCCATAGTATATTAAAAATGGTAAAATTGCATGGGTTTTGTAGGTACTTTTGGAATCTAGAAGAAATGAAATTTTACCAAGTTATATAAAGAGAAAATTGAATTTAACAATGCGAATGGTAGTCTAACCAAATGCACCAATCCTGTGTGGTTTAGTGTAAAAATGAGAACATGTTGGTATTTATCTATTGTAAGATAAAAAAGTTGGTGGGTGAAAGAAATCATGTTATGATAAAAAAAATTTTTGTAATTTTCTTGATGACTGGAATTTTTATTATGCATAACTGACAAATCAAGTTTCCAAGCAAATGTTACATAGTGTAGGCTTTACTTAGCTTATCAATTTGTCATTTTGAAGCTAATTATTTTAATTAGGTTAACTATGTACAATATTTTAAGCATTACTCTTGTAAGATTTTGAAAAATACATTTTAACATGGAACTCTAGGGATAGTCACCTTTTAAATCCTGTTGAAAAGCCATGTTTAAGATTTAATTTGCCAAAATAATGTATTGTTAATATCCTTTCAATAACAAAGTTGGGCAATATAACCAATGTTTAAAAAGGTTTAAAATGTATAGGTTGAGGCATTTGGGTGGTAAGAAAATGTTATAGTGAATTATCCCTTTTCTTGAATATTGGAGGACCAAAAAAATAAGGTTTATTGCGTCTTAGCAGTGATTTTTTTTTTTTTTTTTTTTTAATCCAATCTTGTTTCCAAAAACCACATGTCTGCCAGGGCCTTAAAAGCCATCATGTAAATTACCAGTAAAGTATAACATATGCAAACATAACAAAATCACTTCCATAGTGACGATACTCCAACCATATGGATATTAGTCATAGAGAACTAGAGGTTTTATGATATTTTTTTAAGTCTTTTTTTTTTTTTTTGGTCTAGGTAGTCAGTCTGCACTTAAATATAAACCATTTTCCTTTTTTTGCTTTTTCCCTTAAAATTTATATGTATTCAGTACATTTAATTGAGAAATGTATGTTTTTTATTATGCTGTATTTTCTTTTTATTTTTTAATTATTGTTTATATTTTCAATTATTAAAAATGTACAAAATAAAGTTTCATTGCTGGTCTTGTAAGAGCTATACAATTTTCTTAAGTGTATACCTATAACTGCAGCAGTTCACCTATTTCAAAAATTTGGAATTCTGTTCATTTGTTATTCTTAAGACCACCTCAAATTTAAAGGCTACCTTATTGTACGTTTAAAGTGTATTATAACAGTGTGGTAGTTAATAAAACACTATTTTTTTTCTTTTGAGTTTGTTGTATTCCTGTGCATTTAAAATAATTACAGTGGTATGGGGTGAGAAAATTGGTGTGGTTTATTTTTCTTAGCATTTTATTTGCAGATTCTTGATTTCAGACTGAAATTATTGTAACCATATATATTTACTTATAAAGGGAAGAGTAGAGGCTCCTGGAAATTACTTTTTTTTTTCCATCTAAGAATGAGCTTATTAAATAGAACTTCTGAAAAAAATCTTTTAGCTTTTAGCCCACATTGATTCATAGGAATTTTATCAATCCATTCTGCAAACCTTGTTTTTTGTTTCCCCTGTTAATGCAGAGTATTTTGATTTATCAAAAATTTGAGTTTACTTGAAGATTCGTAAAAATGATAACATAAAACTGCTTTGGTAACCATGACGAGTTATTTGAAAAGTTATTTTTTAATTTCTATATATTTAATCATAAAGGCAGGGTAAGAGGGAAGGAAAAATAAACAGAATATCAATGTGAATATTTTAGATATTTTAAAATAAAATATCCAGTTACTTTCTACATGTATAGAGTAGGGTTAAAGAGTTCCATTGTCTGTTTTCCAGGCCCAATCTGATACTGTTAGTAATACTAATATTTCTGAGTGCTTAGGACAACACTCGATACACATAAAAACAGTTTTTCTAAATGTGAGACTTAAGCTTGTGATGCAGAATAAGAAGTATTACTTGGAATAGTGAAAATTAATGAATGTACATTTATTTTGAAGTTACAGGGTTAGAATTTGAACTCCTTTAAATTTTTAGAATTTAAAAAATAATGTTGAGTGTGTGAAGAGGATTATAGGAGAAGGTTGCTCACTTGAGAAAAACACCCATTAAATCAGGAGATTAAAAAACCTTTTTAGAGTGATGGTATAGCTGCTGTTGTTTTTAATTGGAGGGTAATTTACAATGTTGTGTTAGTTTCTGGAGCTGTTTTTAACACTGAAAATTTTCAATAAGTTTATAGACAGTTTTCAATCTTGAGTTTCCAAGCAAATTTTATCACTTCTTAGAGCATGAATGCAATGAAGAAAGTAAGTAGTCGTAAAAATTGTTTAAATAAATTTTTAGATTTTTTTTGAGAGCCTGCCTGGAATGTACCAGTAAATTTTGGGTGTTTGCCTAACAAAGAAATGAAAGTTAGTATTCAACCTCAGCCAAGGTGACTTTAAATATTTCTGTTTTTTTAATAGAAAAAATGTTGAATACATTCTGGAAACTTACTATTTGAAGAATTGCCCTAAAGTAATTTTTTTCTAGTTAAATAAAATCTCTTAGTATTATGTATGGGTGTAATGTTTTAGTGTAAATTTGCTCTTCAATAGGTGTTTTCAGCAATTGCTTTGTTTTTGTCAGGGCTAGAGTTAGTACATACTCAGTATATTTACATACAAATAATTCCTGTTTATCAGAACATACTCATTTAGTGGACTAGGTGTCTATGCACTGTACCTCAATTTAAAGAAAGTATGTTGATACTTAATGATTTTGAGAAGTAATTCACTTAACTTTAAAAAGAACATAAAGCTTTAGAAAAGTACCTCAATTACAAAAAGTCAGGTGCCCTGTAAGTAACTTTGGGCAAAATAATGAAGATGCTTAAATTATTTCAAGATAGTGAAAACACATTCTAAGTAGTAAAAATACGTTTAAGGTGAAGGCATGTCAAACATATTTCAAATAGTTCTTAGTATTCATCAGAAAATGCTGGGAGTATTTAACAATCCACAGGCCTAACTTCATCCCTGACCTAAATCTACATATCTGAGAGTATATATACATGACCATTGAATGGTGGTGGGTTTGAACTGCAGGAGTCTGCTTATACATTTATTTTTCAATTGTAAATAGTACAGTCTGGTTGGTCGAATCCACATGTTACAAATCAGAGAGGGCCAACTATAAGTAATATGTAGATTAACCCCCATGTTCAAGGGTCAACTGTATTTTTATCAATTCAAGTAGCTCTAATAAACACTCCTGAGTTAGAATCCTAACTAGAACAAGTGTCCCCTTGTATCTTAATTGTAGTCCTTCTCTTAGGATCCTATTACTTGAAAATTTGTCTTACTAAAAATTTCAGTATTGTTTGAAATGTGAGATTATTACTAACATTTTGTTTTAAAATATATGTGTTGGTCACACTACCCTACTAGTAGGCAGTTTGGTTTTCAGTTTTAATTATGTTAAGTAGATAATTGTTTTCAATGTAAGAACAATTTGTTTCACTACATAGTATTTTTAAAACTTTTTGCCGTGAGTGAGTAAGAAGTAAGTTTTTTATAGTCCGATAATCGGCACAAAACGAAATCGGTTGATACCTTGGAAACAAAATATAATATTTAGTGAAGTCTCAGTCGTGTCCGACTCTTTGCGACCCCATGAACACCAGGCCCCTCCGTTCATGAGATTTTCTAGGCACGAGTACTGGAGTGGGTTGCCATTTCCTTCTCCAGGGCATCTTCCTTGATCAAACCCAGGTCTCCTGCATTGTAGACAGACGCTTTACCGGCTGAGCCACCAGGGAAGATATTTAGTAAAATCATCTTTTTTATTTAGTGTTGGGAGACAGGTAATACTTGGCCCCTTGTCTTGTTCAGGCAGATTTGTATATAATCGTATATATTGTGAGTATGTGCTAGTGGCAGATACAAAGCTATGTAAAAACTCAAGGGAGAATTCTGCATGTAGAAATCTGAAAAATTTAGGCAGAGGAAATGGCTCAATTCGATTTGCTTTGGATGACGGGGAATTGTGAGAGATGGCATGGGGATATAGTGGAGGAGGGGCTGTCACATTGAGAAGGAGTTCAGAATTAATCTTTACCAGTGATTCCTAGTGTTTATGGGATCATAGGCCTCTTAGAAAATGGCCACACTTACGGAGTTGGTGGAGGAAGAGGAGTTGTCAAGGAGGCTGACATGGAAACTCAGTGTCAAGATGGTGACGACAGGGCAGTCCAGAGGCTCAGTCAGATGAAAAAGAGTTTGGCCCGGCGGTGAGTTAACTGATCTTTGTTAGTTTAGAGTAATTGGGTCAAAGATGACACAGGAAAAGAGGCTAGGGAGACAGCAAGCATAGGCTATTCATAAGTGGTGAAGAGGAGAAAGATGGGCAGATGTACGGCTCAGTCAGGATTAACAAAATAGTTGAAAAAGTTCCTGATTATATAAAGTGACATGCTGATAAATATTAAGAAAATAAAGAGTATAAAGGAATTTAGCCTCTGAGCTACTCAGAGATAACTTACTTCCTTTGAAAAATATCAAAACTGGAGTTGAAATTTAGAAAATACTGCATGGTTTGCTGATATGTAACATTTACACCATTTTATTTATAAATTTAAGAGATTATGATATACTGAAAAAGAGGTCTCCCATTTCTTGGCTTTCCTCTCCCCACCCCCCAGCTGTTTAACAACATTGCCTCTCCTAAGTCCTTAGTAAGCTGCATATTAGATGTGATATTGGGTAGGTTTCTTGCCTTTAACACCTAATTTTCATCACCCATAAAAAGGGGATAACAATAGTAATCCTTCATAGGATTGTTGGGAGGGTTAAAGTGGAAGCAGAGAATAAATGGTGTCTCCTCCCTGAATACCCCACACATCTGTTTAACTCTGAAGATTTCACTTTTCTGTAGTGAAGGGGTGTCCATCGTTTAAACGTGGCTCATGCACTGACTGATTCTCATCTTGAGAATGAGGGGATGTTTCAGTGCCAAAATCTGAAGAGAGCTATGGAATCTAAAATGATAGTGAACAATGTGTCTGAAGGGACTCCTCATCAGAAAGAAAGGAATAAGGATGAAGCACAAATTATTTCTCCAAAAAGGTACAGCTTTTAGGATATCTGCCCAACTTAGGTCCCATTTTCTGAATACTACTTTTTGCCACCTTCAGGGGCAAGCTGTTTAGATGATTGGACAAGGAGTGGATATCTGGTCAAATTTGAGCCAACTAGATGTTTTCTCCCAAGAGTTTGAAATGGAAAACGAATGTCTTGGGAAGTAGCATTTGGAACCTACATGTGAAGCAGAAGGAATAAAAGATGAGAGCGTACAATTCCAGAAGAAAAAGATGAAGAGAACAGCTGCCTTGATTCTTGATACTTTGTGGTTTTATTCCAGTTTTTTATGCCTGTTCATTTCCTGCTCCTGGGTTCTCATGAGATAATTTCAAAACCTTCCAGAGACCTGACTTTTACCTTAGGTATTTCTTATTTGAGAAGCTGGTTTCCAAATAGTGCCAACTAAAACATCTTGAGATACAATTTCTACTTAAATACAATAGGAGATGAGTTGGTGCTGTAGAAAATACTAACAAAAAGTCATGGTTAGCCAGATCAGTCAGATTTAGACAAGGAGGAACTCAGTGTAGAGCCTGAATGAGTCAGAGTGGGTCTTGAAGAGCTAAGATGTGCCCAGGAGAATGGATGAAAAGGCCTAGAAGTCCATCTGCAATCTGAGGACTCTTATCAAAGGGCTGTATCTTTATTTGTGTCTGTTTTTGGTCTTTAGGATCACTGCCTTGCCAACATTAGCTTTCTGGTTAGCATCTCTCACCACATGGTCTTTATATTTTCATTATGTCTTTGGACTCAGGTGCAGTTTGATTTGCTTTTAATTGTGTTTACTCAGTTGCTTAGCTTCCTCACATGCAAATCCTTTAAAAATTCTTAGTTATTTGCATCTTTCCCATTTTTACTGTTGATAACTTTGTGTAGCTTTTTCATCTTGAATCATTTTAGTAAAGGTGAAAACTTAGTAGCATGCACAGATTTTGGACTTGGGCACACGTGGGTTTATGTCCTGGCTCTGCTGCTTACTAGCTGTGTGACCAGGGACTCTACCTTTCCACTACCCTTGGCCTCAGTTTTTTAGAACGTAAAGTAGGGGTAATAGTAGTATCATCTTCACAAGGGCAATGGAGGACATTAAATAATGCATGAAAACCACTTCCCACAGTGCCTGGCACATAGTTAAGTATTAGTAAATATTAGCCTTAGAGAAATCAATACTCTTCCTTTACTTGGAAATAGTTATCCCCATCTTGTATATTGGTTCATTCACTTAGATCCACTTAGTTGTCAGCAAACATTAACAAAATTGCTAGTGTTGTGCCTTTTTGGTGAAACATTTCAAATATATAGAAAAAAATACAGAAAACCATATAACAAATAACCCGTGTATCCAGTATCCAGCTTTTACAGTCTTAATCATTTTACACATAGTTGTGTGTTTTTTTTTAAAGAGACGATTATAGTTGAAATCTACATAGTCCTGTATCATTCCGTCTCTCTCTCTTCACCCACAGGGGTAACTGCTGCTCTGAATTTGATGTTCACCAGAATGATACCATGAATGATTTTAAATGCTTACATGTGTATGCGTGCATATATAGGGTGGTTTTTGTGTTTTGGAAACTATATGAAATGGTATCTTACTGTACATAATCTTTGGGGACTTGTTTTTTTCACTCGTGTCTTTGAGATGTATTTGTGTTACATGCTTCTCTAAATTACTCATTTTTAATGCTATATAGTTGATTGAGTATATCACAGTTTATCCATTTTCTTGTTGATGCACATTTCAGTTATTTCTAGTATTTGTCTATTATAAACAATGCTGCAATGAAATACTTGATATGTGTCCTTGTGCATGTGTGTGAGTGTTTCTCTTAGATAAGTATCTACAAGTTCAGTCACTGGCCAGTAAGATATGCTTACCTTCAAATTTGCCAGATACTGCCAAATTGATCTCCACTGTATGTGCCAAATTCCATTCCTAGTAGCAGTGGTTAGGAGTTCACATCTCCCCACACTCTTCCCAAATCCTTGGCCTCAGCAGATATTTCTTTCCAATTGAAAAAAAAAATGCAATTTTATTTTGCAGTCTGACAGACTGCTTTAAAATCCATCTGGGAGTAAAACAAGCAGGTGTAAGAAGTTAAAAAGGAATCAGAAAAACAGTCATGTATTTATAAAGATAACCAGTACTGATAGGCATTACCAAACGTAATATTAACTATAGCAGAAACAATGCATGTTTTTCTTACTGGTTTCAGCTTTTAGCTCTCATTCAAGCCCTGCCTTGGTATGGCACTCCCCACGGCCTCTCACTGTAGGCCTCTCTTCGCACAGTATACAGCCCTCTTGGACTGAATATTGGAAAAACGGCTCAGGCCCAGCTGGGTGTATGCTTCACCCAGAGGGAGCCTGGGAGTAGAGTTGGCTGCACTGCGGCCCTGATTTCTCCAATTCTTTCTCCTCCTTTTCCACTCCTGTTCAAGCTCAAGTAGTCAGATTAGCCTACCAGCCGCAGAAGCCCACTTCAAACTGGGGTAATCCTTTCTTGCAGAGACCCTAGTGTTGCCACTTAAATGTATTATATATGCATCTGTATATCTCCATCCCTATATGAAAGATAAATTGTGACTTTGATTCTGATTTCTCTGTATTCTGGTGAGGTTGAGCAAGCATATTTTTATTATTAACCCATGTTTCCTCTGAAGAAAATTATCTATTTGACTGGCCCATTTGCTTTTTTGGTGATTTTTATTTTGCATTGATTTTTAAGCATTCTTAACAGTAATATTCCAGATACATATTATTTTAGATATATATGGGAAAATAACATCTTTTCCCAGCCTGCATCTTCTCGTCTAACTTTGCTGATGGTGTCATTTATGTGTGGTAGTGTTCTACCAAAGTTTTATTGAATCTCTAGTTGTAGCTTTTCTGTCTTTCCCAATAAATTCTCTGTCTGGTGTCATAAAAATAGTTTTCTCTAAAAATTTTATTATTTTGCCTTTCAGCTTGGCTCATTAGTCCACTTGGAAATTATTTTTGTTTCTGGTGTGCCATTCCTAATATCGTCCATGTGGATTACCAGTTGTCTTAGCACAGTTTACTGAATGACCCAGCATTTCCCCACTAATCGTAATGCTGTGCTGTGCTTGCTTTGCCCAGCACAGTTGTAACGTTACCTCTCATTTATCAAGTTTTCGTTTGTGTGTGGGTCTATTCCTCGATTTCTTTATGCCTGTCCTTTGCTGAGACTGTACCATCAGTACCATGGCCTTCACATCTTGATGTCATAGGGCTTGTCTCTGCCCACCCTTATGTGTCCTTCAAAGTTGTTCTGACTGTTCCTGTCCATGGACATTCTTTATCTCCAGTTATTCAAGTCTACTTTAGTGTCCTTTTTATAAGTGACTGTTTTCTCTTTGAAAGGTCTTAACATGTCTTTTCTTACATTTATTCCTATGTAATTTTTTTTTCCCCCCTGGGGAATAGGCTTTTTCAAAGTTATTGTTTAAATTGATCAGTGTTGATCTATACAAATGCTACTGATCTTTATAAATTGATTTTGTCTGACTGTTCCACATAATTCCTTTGCTAGTTCTAATAGTTTACCTATAGATGCCCTAAGATGTTTTTTATGGAGACAGTCACATCGACCTCAAGTAATAAAGATTTGTCTCTTCAATTCCAATTCTGATACCTCTTTTTTTTCTTCTTTTTTAAAGTAATTTATTGCATTAGCAGCTTAATACTAGCTAGAATTGGCGATAAGAGGTATTTCTGTTCTCATACTTTTTCTTTCCCACACATAACCCTATTGATTTTTCTGCTCTCTGCTTGGTGCTTGGGATAAAAAATGATCAATTCATAGTTCCTGTCCTGAAGGATATAGTTAGGCTGATGACATTCTAACTACAATTACCTTTCTGACTTAAAAATTTTATCTGGTTTCTCTCTTTTCATGTACTTTTTCCAGTATAGCAATGTAGTCCCTTTATTTCAAAGTTAGGGGAAGATTGACTTTTTTTTTTAAACACATGATCCTCTAAAAGCTACAGCATAACCCTGCTAACTGTCCCCAGATGTGGCATCTGGAACATCACACACCAAGCATGCCAGAGCCTGATGTGGGCCCTCTGTCTGCTTGGCACAGGGTTATATACATGAGGGCACCTAGGAAAGCTTTCATGACATTCAAAGAGAGAGCATAGCAGCTGACTTACTCAGGCTCTACTGTTAAGCTCAAGGCTTACTTGATAGGCCAAATTCAGGGCAGGGAAAAAGCAAAGGAAGAGTGGCTTATGGAGGCTTTCTGGCCAGAATCTTTCCAAATTTATTCCACTATTGGAGACAGTGAGTCACCCCTGAAGTGGAAATTAGAGACTACAAGACAGCAGTAAATGCACCCAACCAACTTTCTCTTCACAGTGGATGAAGAAGGAAAAATTAATAATCCTGCTCAGTAAAATCGTTACTCGGACGGCACAAGGCGGAAGGGGCAGGAGGTGTCAACACCATCCAAAGCCGGGGGGCTTGTACTGTCTGGCTCCCCTCGGCTGGCCTGCTTTCTTCTTCAACTGCCAAAAGATAAAGGGACAACTTTGAGATATTGTTTGTGTCCTAGAATTTAAGATTAGGATGAAGGAGAGGCTTGGAGAAAGGAAGTGAGCAGTTAAGAGTCACTGATGTGGAAGAGAATCGTGGGATGGGACTTGGCCTTCAGCCTTGGTGCTGGGCATGCTCTGACCCATCTACACAGAAAGAAACTGAATTTTCACAGCAGTCAACTTCCTGATGCTGGTCTAGAGTTTTACCAGTACCTGAAGGTGGCTTTTGGGACTCTCCCCTGGAGTCTTTGTTCTTTTTTTTAATTTTCATGTGTTTATTTATTTTTTTTTGGCTGTGCTGGATCTTTGTTGCTGTGCAGGCTTTTCTCTAGTTGTGGCGAATGAGGGCTACGCTAGTTGCAACGCGCAGGCTTCTCATTGTGATGGCCTCTTTCACTGTGGAGCACAGGCCCTAGGGCTCGTCAGCTTCACTAGTTGCGGCTCCTGGGCTCTACAGCACAGGCTCACTATTGTGGCCCAGGGGCTTAGTTGCGCTGCGGCATGTGGGATCCTCCTGGATCAGGGATTGATCAGTGTCTCCTGCATTGACAGGTGGACTTTCCACCACTGAGCCACGGGGGAAGACCAAGGCTTTGTTGCTGAGGCTTTCCCCTACAACTTGAGAGAGCTGATGGGGAACAAGCTGCAAACTTTTATTCCTCTTTTGGTTTGGCTTTGTGAGGACAAAGAAAACTGTCCCTTTGCAAACAGTCATAAAACTAGTAGCATCCCTGGGTGGCTTCTCTCAAGCTCCTAGACAGTCGGGCCTCTAGCTGCAGAAGGGCTTTGGACATGCTTATCCTGGATCTCGAAGAATTAGCAGCACCAGATCGCTCGCTCCTTTGTTTCTGGCCATTTCTTCTGCCTTAATCTCTCTCTTGCTGGTTGGGCAGGTAGTGAGGATGAGTGAAGCCAGCTTCTTGAAAGAGTGGCCCATACTCTCTGCCTTCCCTCCTTCCGCTCTTCTCCGTTCCCCTGCAGCTGGCCTCTGCCCCATCACTCCACTGAAGATGCTCTTGAAGAGGTCACTAATGACCTCCATGTCACCGAATCCCGAGACCAAGCATGCACATCCTACTTGACCCCAAGAGTGTTCACGTCTGTTCGCTGTTCTCGACTTCTTGATACAGTTGCTTTCCTTGACATCTGTGGCCCTCCTGGGTTTCCTTCAGCTTCCCTCTGTGTCACCTCTTCTTTGCTGGCTTTTCGTTTTTTTTCTACCTGACACTTAAATGTTGGGTTTTCTCAACATCTTGATCCTGAGCCAACCTCTCTTTTCGCTTTATGCTTTTCTACTGGATGACCTCATTTGTTCCGGGGATTTCTTTTTCCTTCAGACATGGACAGCTCCCGAGTGTTCTGTCCCTACTCCTCACTTGAACTAAGACATTGAACTACCTGTTAGGCTCCTCTGTTGGAAATCTCATAGGAATCAAAATTTATGTGTTCACAATTCAGTTTCTGAATGGCTGCGCCTAAACCTGGACCTTTAGGATTTGTCTGAATGAGCAGCATCATATGTATCTAGATGCTTATGCCAGCCAGGAAAGTGCACGTTAACCTGGACAGCCCCCTCCTCATCCCCTGTATCTGTTCTGTTGATAGTCCAGGTGTCTCAAAAGCACGGATCTCTCTGCATCTCGGCCAGCATCCTGGCAAGCGGCCATCATTCTTGCCTGGATTATGGCAATATCCTCTAATTTGGGCTCCCTATAACTACTCTTCTGGAACCCTTATTAATCTACTCTCCACATAGCAGCCAAGAATGATTAAAAAAAAAATATATATATATATATCTGTTCTTAAAACTCTTTATTGGCACTTCAGATAGCAGCCTGAGTCTTTACATTGGCCTGGTTGGGCCTCCTCAGAAGTGTCTGTCCCTCTCTCGCTGGGTGTTTTAGCCACAACCGTTCTCTCACTTCCTCAGACACCTTACGTTCCTTCCAGCTTGCCTCTGGGCTCATGCCTTCTGTCAGGGAGGCATTCTGACATTTGCGGGCTTTAGGCACTTTTGCCTTTATAGACTCCTTCATAAATAGTAAAAAACCAAAACCAAAACAAAACAAAACAAACAAACAAACATGTATTTGATGACTATGTTGATACCAAGATGAATATAATCCAGGTTGGATTTTTTTCTTTTTCTGCTTTCTACCAAGATGAAAATCACATAACACAACCATTTAAAAATGTCCAGTTCAGTGGCATTTAATATAGTCACAGTGGTGTGCAACCACTCCTGTTTAGTTCTAAAACATTGCCACAAAGAGAGAGCCTGTACCCATTAAGCATCTACTTTCCTCCTAGTCTCTGAGAACTGCTCTTTGGCTTTCTGTCTCCTTGGATGTACCTATTCTGGATATTTCGTGTAAGTGGAATCATACGTATGTGGCCTTTTGTGTCTGGTTTCTTTTCCATGGATATTGTCTGGGAGGTTCAACTATATTGTAGCATGTATCAGTAATTGATTCTTTTTCACAGCTGAATTATATTCCATTGTATGGATTTTATTGTTATTCGGTCACTAAGTTGTGTCTGACTCTTTCGCAACCCCATGGACTGTAGCCTGCTAGACTCCTCTGTCCATGAGATTTCCCAGGCAAGAATATTGGAATGGGTTGTGAATTCCTTCTCCAGGGGATCTTCCCAACCCCGGGATGGAACCCTGGGTCTCTTATGTCTCCTGCATTGGCATGTGGATCCTTCACCACAATTTACCAGATTTTCTTTATCCTTTCATCCACTGATGGGCATTTGAGTTGTTCACCTTTCTACTATTGTGAATAGTGCTACCATGAACATTTGTGTGCAAGGACTTACTTGAATGCCCATATCAGTTTGGGAGGTGGGTATATGCCATAATTGCTAGATCTGTTATTCTCCTGATTTTAAAAGAAATCGAAAGCATTTTCATGGGCCCCTAAACACACTGTGAGCCTCGGCACGGCGCCTACTGTGCCTGACCTTAAGTGGACGCTGAATTCTGTCCCTCCTGTCTGAGATGCTTCTATGGCATCTTCATTGCACCAGGAGAGGAGCGGCCCCAGCTTGTGAAATGTCATTGAGAAGATCTCCTGTGCCTTGTAGAGCAGATGGGGCCCACTGAGCAGGACAGAGAGTGGTGTTCTTCTCAGCTTCTATCCCAGGGAGAAATATGAGTTGATGACAATGGTCAGTCTGAGCTCAAAGTGAAGAGCATCTCTGCGTGTCTGGGTCATCGCTCACTGTCTGGCTCCCTCAGCCAGCGCCTGTCCTCTATCCCCCCAGCGGCTGGCACCGGGCTCCTCTTGGGCCTGACGCTCTCACCCTATTTCCCTATCGCTCCTTGAGGAACCTGATCTCGACAAGAACATGGCCAGCCTCTCTAGTCCTGAGGATGGCACTGGTGGTGTTAGACAGTAAAATACAACCACGATATGCTGCCCTAAATATTTTTTCAAGACCTTGTGCTTATTGGAAAATCTCAAGTAAAACTGGAACTTCATGAAGAAAGAAATTCCAAGTAGAGTAACATAGAGATCATGGTACTTTCCCTAGCACGGTATCATATATCTCTTCTGGCTGTTTTGCAGCAGCTTGTTGACAGCAGAAGAGGGAGGGGGTAGCCATGTTTTATCAAAACACGTCTTTTCTTTTTATGTTAACTTCAAGTTTCGTTATTTTCCTTCTCTTGACTTCTTTCTTCTCTTACGTGTTAGTTCAGTTAAAAGACTGGAAGGAGGCTGGTACAGGGTTTTTATCAAGGGGACGAAGTCTCTGAATTTACCAGCCTTACCATTTAGAGTTATGTCTGTCTTTCTCACTATTTGTCTGCATACCAGGTGGTTAAGAGGGAGAGTTTGCACAGGCCTGCCACCGTTTCATCTTCTTTGCATCCATACTTCCTTATGCTGACATTTGTAACAAGAGAAGATTATAGTCAGGAAAAGTCCCTACCCACTTTTAAAAAGTCAAACCCACAATATTTTCCATTCCCCCTTTTAATTACATTTGCTCTGTGGTTTGGAAAAGCAGACCACATTGCTTGCACCTAAATTATTTTCTAACTACCAAATTGCTCCATCCCTGAACACATGCCCAAATCATCTCTATGTTTTCAGGCAAGCTCCCTTGTAGGACATTGAATTATATCTTTTATTATGATAATAATTACAGTATCGGTGTCTGTACACCTTTTGTACAAATATATGCTAGTGATCTTCCTGTTTCAAAAATCTTAAAGCAGTTCTTAAGCGTTATGAGATATTGTCAACAGAGAAATATTGAACAGAAGATTGTTGGAGGGGTGAATCCAGAGAAATCAAAGTTTCTGTAGATTAACCTAATAACGTTACTCTTGCCATGATACCTCTTAATATATTTTGACAGTTATTAATTAGCGCATTTCCCGTCCTCCCTTTGAATTATTTTGTGAAATCAAATGGGTCACATTATTGTGACTAAGATTACTCTATAGTCTTATTTTATAATAGTCAAAATTGGCTCCTCTTGGATATGTGCAAATAGTATTTGTCAGAACTTAGCAAATGTTTCACCATGATGGAAAAGTGCTTCTACTTTTTTCAAGAGCTCAAGATGATAATAGACACCATGGTCATACAGAATGGCTAATGGGTCTGGGAAATCTGAGAACACAGGCCAAGATTATTATGGATTTAAAAGAAAAATGCAAAAGAGGAGAAAGAGTTAAAAGGGCTTCCTGAATCTAGAACTCTGTGGATTTCCCCAAGATTCCCTACTTTATGAGAGAAACTAGACATACAAGAACATTTCTTACCGTGTTTGATCATTTTTCTCCCTTCTACTTTAGTTTCACATCTTTCACTATGATTTATAGGTCTGGTTTTTAATTTCAATATTTGAACATGGGATCTGGGTCCTTAACAGTCTTAATTCTCCATAACAGGATCCATTTACTGAAAGCATTCTACCTGGTGACCCAGAAATGTGAGGAACACAAAACAAGGTACGTTGCGAAACTCACAAATGAGTGAGTCTGCAGCTGCAGTCTGCTGGCAGGAAGAGCTCTCATTCTTTTGCCCGTCAGTATTGGAACCTGGGGGCTTCCCAGGTGACGCTAGTGGTAAAGAACCCGCCTGCCAATGCAGGAGACATTAAGAGATGCAGGTTCAATCCCTGGGTCGGGAAGATCCCCTGGAGAAGGGCATGGCAGCCCACTCCAGTCTTCTTGCCTGGAGAATCCGTAAACAGAGGAGCCTGGCGGGCTACAGTCTTAGGGTTGGAAAGAGTCGGACATGACTGAGTCAACTTAGCACACACACACACCACAGCCCAGGCTGGAGGCAGTGTCAATGGCGCAGTGTTCAGATGCATCTAATTAAGCCAATAAAGCCGAGCTGTGCATGGCTTGCCGGAGTTAATTAGCACTTCCCATTGTCTGGTGTTTCTTCCAGAAAGTCTTACAAGAGGTGTTTTATGAACACACTAAAACTATTTTTATGGGTTTTAGTGATGTAGATCAGATTCATGACCCGCAACCACTTTTGCCTTCTTGAGGAATGTAGATTTTATTTTTTCCATATTTTGTGCAATGAATATCAATTTTTCCCTCCCTTGAGTAGCACTTAAGAATGATGCTTCTAGAGTGGTTTTATGTGGTCCTTTACAACTGAAGTGAAAATGAAAGGAGATTTTGAGATGTACGATCACCTTTGCCCCTATTTGAAATCCTCGGAACTGAGAGTTCCCTTTAAGTGCTGGTGCCATAGGCAGATATGCAGACTGATACGGGAGACTAGCAGAGGCTCACTTAAAGCAGAGTTGGGGCTCACAGAAGGCTTCCTGGAGCAGTAACACAAGCTGAAGATGAAAAATCTGGATAGACTGGCAGATGAGGTGGGCAACTCCATGGTCTATGTGGTTAACACTCTCTCCCCAGGGCTTAGCATAAGACCCGATCGGGCAGAATAGGTCATCAGTAAATACCTGCTGCATGATTGTAACACGTCTGTTAATGTACTGTCCCTCCAGAGTGGCAAGCTTGCATTTAACAGGACCATTGAGATAGACGACCCCTTAACCCTGTGTGAACATTTTGGGCAGTGCAGACAGTTGGGAGGAAGAACTTAAGGGCAACTGGTGCCTCTGATTAAAATCTCCTAGGTGGCTGCTTCCTCTATAGTCAGTGTCTGCATGATGCCATTAATTGGAATATTGAAAGAAAAACCAAGGAAGTAAACGCAATGGCAATCACCTAAGCTTCTTTCATGACTGGCACCTATCTGGTCTCCCATCTGGGCTCACCAAGGATGCCCACAGCTCTCCAGAGGAGACAGCAATCCTGGGGGACCCCAGATGACCACAGGTCCAAAGTGAGCCTCAGCTACAGAAAAGTGTGTGGGCAAACCACAAATGAGCAATTCCTGGTTATCTTCATCAGGTAAGACACTCTAAGGCCAGGAGGATTTTCTCTGGAGCCTCTTAGTGCTCTTCTGAAGAAATAATGAGCTAATAGGCTACTTCTTCCTTGTCAAAATATGATAGAAACAACGCAAAGTAATGTCCTGAAAGCATTGGGAGAAATAGCTTACAGGGCACAGAGATCTCCCTAACTTTGATCCTGGATTTGGAGGGCAGGGTCAGGGGGTTGGTTGCAGTAAATTATATAGCAGAAAAGAGAGCAGATTTTAAAAATGCTTCACTTTCACTTTTCACTGAGTAGGAGTCTAGTAAAATGGAAGCTTCCTCTGCTGTCCTTCTCTGACCACCCTGACAACAGATCAGTGTCCATGATGTTTCCAGTCCGTACTTGGCTGCAGTAACTCTGTCANACACATATTCTTTGTTTTCCCCTCATGGTTACATTATTCAAATGCTTATAGTATAGCATATACTCTCTCTCTCCAAAGAGAGAACTACTATCCAACTAAATTGTCAGTTCCTACTTGGAGACGATGTGATTCTGCTTTTTATGCCCACTGGCTTAGGGTTGAGGGCAGGCATATTTTAGGTGACCCCAAACGAAGGTTTCTGGTTACCTAATATTTTGTATGTTTTCCCTCTGCAAACGCTTCCCTTAAGCCAGCCCATCTTTCTTGTCACTGAGGACTTCGGTGATTCCAGACGTCAGTAGGCTTCTCCAGGTGTGTGGAGCTGCACTTCACCTAGGGGCTCCGCCCTTTGAAGGTTATGTTCGTTGCACAGCAGAGCAGTTGCCTCTCCCGATAGGGAACATCTCATTGCACCCCTTTTCCACACCATCTCGCTGATCTGGACCCATTCCAGACACTACAGCTTTGTTGGCAGAATGGTCTTCCTGCTACAGAAGTTTTGTAATCTGCTAATTGACAGGGTAAGGAAAATTTATATTTGGGTTACAGCTGAAAAGTTGGATGTTTCTTTGATGGGGCTTTAAATACTGACATATGCTGCACTGGTTTTTGCTTTTAGGCATCCTCGTTTGTGCCTGAGCACACACTCTCCCCCGTGTTCTCTGGCTTGTTGAGAAGATGGCATCCTTTGGAGAAGAGCACAGTATGGATCTAGCAGGGAATTATCCTCCACTCAGTTTACTCATTAAGCAATGGTTCTATTATTATTATCTCTCTGTACTATCAGACAGATGGCAAGGAAGGAGTTTGCTTTTCTTCACAAGAGGTAGTGTTGGGCATGGCAGATCTTCCTGAATGGTTAATATCTGCAGGAGTCATTCTCATAAGCATTTCAGCTTTTGCACAGAGCCTGGCTCTATCCTCAGCTCTTCATCTGAATGCAAAGTTTTTCTCAGTGCTTTTGCCCTGCACAAGGCAGAGGGCAGAAGAATCCTAGAGATGGAAGTATCAGTACAATTGTGTTGTTCAAGTTGACATTTGTGGTCATCCTACCCTGAAACTGTGCATTAGAACTCAATGTGAGCAAGGCCCACATCGGTGACCATAGTTGCACTTAGAGAGTCAGATCCATGTCCCAAAAGCACAGAAGCACACGCATGTGATGGGGGGCACTGCATGAGTGTGGGGTGACACTGTGTCTCTGGACCCTAGGGCGCTTCTCTCTGGCAGCCCCTCAACCTGCACTGAGCAGCACCCGGCACAAAGAAAGCTGAGGATGAAAGAGGATTTCTTCCCTACCTTTGAAAACTTCAAAGAAAGCCTTCCCAATCTGGTTCTGATGATCCATGTCTCAGGCTGAGCATGCACAAAGGTTGGAAATCTGCACACTGATCGGAAATAGTTTTTGGAAAGGAGGATTTAATCCCACGAGCCAAATGATCACTACCAACAGCGATCAGGGAAAAACCAAAGTCCACAGCAAATTTTAATTTGGCAAGTGCATAAAATGTTCAAAAGAGCAGAGGTCTCATTTACATTCCTCCCTCTTATATGGGATTTTCTTCTATATTAGTAATTAAAGGGTGCAGCCTATAGAGCGCAACTATATCCCATAATAGCCATCGGGGACACACTAACAACTTCCTTGAAGTAACGCACACTAGGGTGTTTATGGTTCAGTGTCACAGAGTCTCTCTTTGATCTAAATTAGGATTCATTGGCAAACTCGCAATAGGCTCCACATGTACCCCTCTCAACCTCTTTCTTTTAATCATGGAAATTAGAGATGGAAAATACCCATTAAGTCACTTAGTCCACTTCCCCGCCAGGGTGAAATTGTTGCCTGTGATACAGGGGTAGTACTTGGTCCAGCTGAAATTTAAATGTCTCCGGGGATATGCAGCCTTCTGATTTTACAATTTTCTCTCTTTCCCTTAAAATTCAGAGAGAAAAAAATGCAAAGCAGAGGAGGAGATTTCCTTCCCCTCCCCCTTACTGGTAGGAGGTAACGTTAGCGGGTGGGTGTGTGTGCTCACATGCACAGTGGCAGGTTTTTGGAAGCCACACCTCTTGTGATAACCTTTTCATTACTGGTGAGAGACCAGTTATGGGCTGGTCTGATAGCTTCCCTGATAGCAATATTGGTAAAGACTCTGCCTGCAATGCAGGAGACCCTAGTTCCATCCCTGGGTTGAGAAGGTCCCCTGGAGGAGGGATAGGCTACCCACTCCAGTATTTTGGCCCAGAGAATTCCATGAACTGTGCAATCCATGGAGTCACAAAAAGTTGAATACAACTGAGCGACTTTCACTTTGAGAAGGGACCAGTTAAATTCAACCCTTGTCCCAGCATGTTTTATTTAGTCTTCAGTTCAGTGGAACTCTCCAGACTCCTGGACTTTCCCTGTAAAGTCGAGCGGGCAAGCACTCCAGGTTTGGAGTTCTCCAGGCGAAACTTTGTCTGTTTTTGGCTCGCCAGTTGATTAGTTATAAGCTTCACAGGCCCTCCTGGTTAGAGTGTGATGTCACCCATGAGCTGGGAGCTCTTGAAGGCAACACCACCTATCTTACTCCATTCAGTGACTGGTCAATGTGTTTTTCTACCTGGAACATTTGGCATCTGAGAGATGTGTGAGAATCATGAGGACTCCTCTCCCAATTCACGTTCAGCAAAAGAAGCAAGACCACCACTCAGCATCTGCCCACATCTCCTGCGCTAACAGGTCCACAGGGAAGTAGCAAGACCCACCAAGCATCTCCCCTGTGGGGCCTCTACTGGAGAGCACCCGGCAGTGGCTGAGATGAGACTTACAAAGGGAAACGAGGACCCTTGATGAGATTCACATTCGAGGTTTGTTTCAAAGGCTTCTTTTTAGTTTGCTGACAGGATCACGAGATGGCATTAATTTAGGGAAATCTGGTAAGTGGCCATTTCAGATTCTGATACAGATGTGTTAGTGTGATTATTCATATTATAAGATGGATGTCTCTCCCACCCCCAAATCCCTGCCTCAGATTCACTGTGGATGCCACAAAGTAGCTAACATTCTTAATGCATTGGAAGGAGGGTCAGGTTTGCAAAACCTGATGCAAAACGGTATCTTGGGAAGGTGCCCATTGTGGTTTCTATTAGACAGAAAAAGTTGGTCTTTTGATATGTTTGTATCAACCAACCGTGCATTCACAGAGACGTATTTCAGGGCTTCTACAATGTACAATGTTTTCCTGGGATAATTCTTTGTTTGTTTTTTAATTTTTTTTGGAGTGTCGCTGCTTTACAGTGCTGTGTGAATGTTTGTGGTACAGTGAAGTGACTCAGCTATATGTACACATATATCCCCTCTTTGTCGCCACAGAGCATTGAATAGAGTTCCCTGTGCAATATCGTTGGTTCTCATTAGTTATCTGTTTTATGTATAATAGTGTATACGTATCAATCCCAATCTCTCGGTTCGTCCTACCTGCTTTTTTTCCCTTGGTGTCCATATGTTTGTTCTCCACATGTGTGTTTCTATTTCTGCTTTGCAAATAAGTTCATCTATATCATTTTCCTAGATTCCACATATATACATCAATATATAGTATTTGTTTTTCACTTTCTGACTTGCTTCACTCTCCTAGGAAGATTCTTGTTTTGAATTACCCTGATGGCAATGGATAATGGGTCTTCAAATAGGAAAAAAAAAAGAAGATTGCAATCAGTTATAAGTTGATGGCCTAGAATTAGAATTCTGCTGGATGCAGTTCTAGTACTGGACCCTGTGCTTAGCTAATGAAAAGCTTAAGTTTTCAAGCAGATGTAGCCGAGACTATTCTCCCAAATCCATTCTCCGTGATTTTAGTGCCTCCATTTCCCACCCACTTGCCATCTCACTATGTTGTAGCTGAGAAGATGTGAGGGACACGGTGTGGAGCCCCCTGCGGTGCAGTCTCAGGGACACACACCCTTCCCCTCCTCCCCGTGCTGTCAGCCTGGAAAAGCGGGCCAGGCTGCTGGAGCTCCAGCTACTGTCTTAGATCTCAGGGGTGGGGGCCACACTGTGGGGGATGGGAAGTGGCTGGGCCCCACTTCCCATGATTCTGTGCAGTTGCCAGACTAACCCTAGAGAACCCTCCTCTGGACTTCTTTTACATGGAAGAATAAAACCTAGTGGGTTAAAGTCACTGTTTTCTCAGGATTTCTAAACAAAACCTAAAGCTGAGTAGGTAGATATATTGAACATTTCCGGTTCAGTTAATCAACACGAGCTCACATGTATTCTTCTGAACTTGGCCTTGACATGTTTGGAGACATGGGTGTACGGAATAACCCCAGACTTACAGATCCCCAAATATATGGTCAGCTAAAATAGCAATAAGGGCACTGAGGGAAAGTGTTCTCATGCAGTTTCTCATATCTGTTCTCTTCACAGCATGTCGGAAGGGACACACGCTCTCATTCCATAAAGGATTTAAGGAGAACCCAGGCCACAGTAGTGGGCAGTGCAGATAAAAATAGAGGCAAGGTGAGGAAAAGCATGAGTAGGGTGTCAGGACCTGGAAAATATAAAAGCATACAGGTCCAGGTTGGTTCCAGAGACATGTTCTTACATGAGAACAATTGTGATTTGGGAAGAAAACACAGTAGAATGTTTAGTGAGAGACATTTTTAAAATCCAGAATGAGAGGCGTGAAGATTTAGTGCCATTTAACACGTGTTTGTCAGGTGCTTCCCTCAGGGGCCCCTGATACTTCCGGAAGGTGTCTGAGGAGCAGCAGGCTGACACCCCACAACCAGGGAGCCCCCAACGCTTGCTGCAGGCTGGGGCATCTTGCAGTACACGTGTGTCCAGTTAAGTGGCTTTCTGGTTTATATTACCCATGTTTAAGTAGATCCTCACAAAAGGAGGAGAGTAGCTTAAAAATATTTCTGCAGAAAAACTGCCAGTTTTGTCCTGCTAGTATTATCTCCAGGCAAAGAAGGTACTTGTGCTGCCTGGCAAACCCTTTGTCAGCCTCGTTAGAAGTAAATATAATCTAGTCGGGACAGAGAGAAGAGGCTTAAGCCATTCTGAATTTATTAGAAGTCTCTTTGAAATATGGATTTATATCTTCTTTCATTAACAATGAATTTCAGCCTCTGTGCATATTATGAGTTAAAGTATCAGGAAATAATATATAATCAGATGAAAGTGTTGAAAGTCGCTAAGTCCTGTCTGACTCTTTGTGACCCCATGGACCGTAGCCTGCCAAGCTCCTCTGTCCATGGAATTCTCCAGGCAAGAATACTGGAGTCAGTTGCCATTTCCTTCTCTAGAGGATCTTTCCCACTCAGGGACAGAACTTGGGTCTCCTGCATTGCGGGTGGACTCTACCATCCGAGCCACCAGGGACGCTCAGGTACGTGCATATAATTTATAAGTAAAGGAATAAACATACACCTTCTAGGTAGTGGTTTCCAGATGATTCAAGCGCATTACGTTTGCTGTGCACTTTATTATTATTACATCAGCTCCATCTCAGATCGTCAGGCATTAAATCCTGGGGGCTGGGGTCCCCTGGTCTAGCCTATGGTCAGGACAGGTGCTTGCACGAGGTAAGCTCTCCACGGCTGCTCTTTGTTATGATTGTAAGTGCTGTGTCGATAATTGGGATCTCTGAAGCACTGACATTAACTCTTAGGTGAATTTTACATCCAGAATGTTCGGTGTTCACCGCCAGCCTGTAACCATTGACAGATGGTTTAACACCTGGCTTAAAATTCAAACCAGGGTCACTGGAATTGGATGCTGCCTTTTCTAGGGTCTTATATGCTTAAATCTGTGTAAAATGATTGCCAGAGCATTACAGAAACAATATATTCCAGTCCATAGTTTCCTTTAGGAACCTCTGTGCCATAATTTGGCTAACAACTTTGAAGCAGCAAACTCGTGATCTGTTTTCACTGTAATCCCCAGATCCTCTATCCTCCCCATGGGTCTCATCCCCGCCCCTCCCTTCCAGCTAGAGGACAGAAGTTGCCAAAGCTGTGATACCTTGCCTAGCAGACAGGAAACTTGCAACATTGAAGCAATGAGCTTCTCCTGTTATTTCTGTTTATTGTTACAAAATATTATTATAATAATTACAAAATATTACAATTATATAAAATATTACAATTACAATAATTACAAAGTATTATTACAATAATATTATGTTTATTATTCTCCAGCTCAAATGTGAAAGTTGAGATCAGTGTGGGTCACAAACCTCTCCCCTTCTCTTCCTAACACCGGCTGCACCAAGTCATCATGAGTGATGAGTTTGCCTCAGGTTCCAATCAGAGCCCCCAGGTCAGCTTTCACGTGGAGGGATGGGAGCTGTGTCCTCTTGGATGCAGTTGGATGTGCTTTTATGCTCGTGGCCCATCTGAGACATCTGGGACCTCATTAAAGATGGGTTAAGGAGGATCCCCAAGGGCTTTTACAAAATTTAAATCTCTTAAACCACAAAAAATCTTCACGCTCTGTGTCTGCACCGGGTTAAATCAGGACCCATCCTTTGCTGGTCCACACTCCCGTGTGTACTGGTTGCTCAAATGTGGAAATCTGTGCCCACGGGTAGATGCCCCTGTCCCAGGCCCTTGTGCCATGCTCCCCCGACCCCTCCTCACCCTGGCTGCTCTGGACACCGTTGGAAGCCTCCTTTCACTCCCCCATGATCCAGAATGTGACATCCAGACCAAGCCAGATGGTGAGGTTAATTCATAAAGTGTCACCAAGGCACAGATCTGACCCCAGCGAGGCTCAAGCATCCTTTGTCTGCCCTTTCTGAGTCTCTTTCCTGCCCTTTGGTTTCCTTGATGCTTCAGCCACCTCTGCCACTTGACTGGTGAGTGTTTCTGCCACCCACAGGTATGCCCAGGGACAAGTGCCTACCCTGCCCTGGCTTCACATTGCCCTCTGCAAAAGGGAGATAAGAAGGTGACTGGGGCCCAGGGCTTGACACATGGGAGCCTCTCAAGAGTGTTAGCGCTCCTCCTGCCTTTTTCCTTCCTTCCCGCTCCTCTTCTTCCTCATCAGCACCGTTATTCTGTACCCAGGGCCCCAGCTGCTCAGTAGCTATTTACCTAGCCCAGCTAGGGAGTCAGATGTTTTTAAAATTAATTTATTTTTTAACTGCGGGATAATTGCTTTGTAGAATTTTGTTGTTTTTTGTCAAACATCAACATGAATCAGTTATAGGTATATATGCTCAAAGTACTTAAGTGTGTTCATGAAAGGGTCAAAGGGGAGGGGTGGGGAACTTCATCCTTCTTGTTCTGATCTACCCATTCCTTGCTGACGCTGGAAGAATATTCGACAAGGTGAGAATGTGTTCCCAATTCTCCAGTAACTCTTGGGAAGCATCTTCTAGTCATTCTATTCCATAAAGGATAATCTCCCTGCTGGGATAAAATAAAAGCCCTATTTTATCCAGCCTCATGTCTGCATTTCATCTTTTCTGGAAAGTCTGATGCCAGGGGCTTTGTTCAGGGCTTCTCCAGTGCTTCTTAAATGTCTCTGCACACTAGCATCATCCTAGTCCCTGAAACCAACCCTGGTGCTTGGCTCCCTCTCCAGTGTTCTGATTTAAGCAAAATGGGGAGCCACATGGGCAGCAGGAGCTCTCAGATCTTCCCAGGAGATCGTAACATCCCACAAAGTCTGGGAACTGTTGTCACAGCAATCTCATGCCCCGTCGGACACAGGGATACATGGTGAATTGTTGTTAGGTTCTTGGGTGCAGGTGGAGTGTGGATCCGTGAGTGACATCTAGTTGTGATCAACTTTCATCGCTCCCAGTTTGTCCCTTCCTGAAGGCAGTTGTTCTCAAACGTTAATGTGCATCAGAATCACCTGGAGAGCTTGGTCAAATCCACATCACTGGCGCCACGCCCACAGCTTTGAATCAGCAGGTTCGGGTTGAGGGGGGTGCCAGGGTTGGGGGGGAGGTGGCGGCCCGGCGNTTTGAGCATTACTTTATTAGCGTGTGAGATAAGTGCAATTGTGTGGTAGTATGAGCATTCTTTGGCATTGCCTTTCTTTGGGACTGGAATGAAAACTGACCTTTTCCAGTCCTGTGGCCACTGCTGAGTTTTCCAAATTTGCTGACATATTGAGTGCAGCACCTTCACAACATCATCTTTTAAGATTTGAAATAGCTCAAGTGGAATTCCATCATCTAAGGTTCTATCAATTGAGTTTTTATTTTCTTTAATAACCCCCATATTTCAGGAAGAATTTGGTAATTTCAGGAACTGTTCATATTTCAAAATATTTATATGCAAACCATTATATATAGAATGGATAAATAACAAGGTCCTAGTGTATAGCACAGGGAGCTATATTCAATGTCCAGTGTAATAAGTCATAACAGAAAAGAAAAAGAAAGTTTGTATAGGCATTTTTAAAATTTATAACCACAAATAAAAGTATGTATTATAAGAATATTTTTAATAAACCTTTTCATTCCCCTGGTTCTTGGCTTTATTCTACTGTAGGCACTTGTCACTCAAATTTAATATACGTCGTTTCAGCGATTTGAAAGGACCCCACGGGGCCAAGACTTACAATAACATGTAATTTGACTGAGCTAATATTTGTGTCCTCAGGAATTCTTTATGAAACCACCGATAAAAACTTCACTGGAGGTGGGGAGGAAGTGGGGTAGGGAAGAGTGTTGTCTCATGGCTTGTAAACCTCAACTTGCTCCAAGTCAGCAACCTGATTTTCTTCTTTCCACTTCCCCCACCCTAAAGCTTTCACATTTCTGAAAATGGTCTCCTCATCCGCCTAGTTGTGGAGCCTGTGTGTCATCTTCTGTCACCGATACTATCATATTCAGTCACAAGCTCTTGGATTCTACTTTATCTGTGTATGCTCTGCCCGGTCCCAGTCTGAGCTCCTGTCCTCATTTTCAGGATGCCCAACATCTTTTCCTTTGCCACACTACAGCTAGAGTAATTTTTTGAGACCACAGATCTCATCTGGTCATTCTCTACCTAAGACCCTCATATAGGGCTCCCATTGTCCTTCAGAAACAATCTTCCATCGTGCCCTCTGGTCACTCCAGGAAAAGTCCCCGCTCACCTCTCCAGCCTCACCCTCACCCTCAGCCACTCAGAGCTTCTGAACCCTAGGCTGGCTCCCTGGCTCCTATCCCAAGCCATTCGCATGCTCCCTCCACTTGCCTGGGAGGCCTCTGCTTCCTCCTTGCTCTTTTTTTTTTTTTTTTTTCCTCTGTGGCAGTTACTATTTTATACATTCTTTTTAAAAATTTATATCTTTTAATTGAAGGATAATTACTTTACAGAATTTTGTTGTTTTCTGTCAAACATCAACATGAATCAGCCACAGGCATACATATGTCTCCTCCCTCCTGACCCTCCCTCCCATCTCCCTCCCCATCCCACCCCTCTAGGTTGATACAGAGCCCCTGTTTGAGTTCCCTGAGCCATACAGCGAACTCCCATTGGCTATCTATTTTACATGTGGTAATGTAAGTTTCCGTGTTACTTTCTCCATACATCTCGTCTTCCCCTCCCCTCTCCCTGTGTCTATAAGTCTGTTCTCTATGTTTGTTTCTCCATTGCTGCCCTGCAAATAAATCCATCAGTGCCATCTTTCTAGATACCACATATATGCATTCAGTTCAGTTCAGTTCAGTCACTCAGTCCTGTCCGACTCTTTGTGACTCCATGAACCGCAGCACAGCAGGCTTCCCTGTCTATCACCAACTCCCAGAATCCAGCCAAACCCATGTCCATTGTGTCCACGATGCCATCCAACCATCTCATCCTCTGTCATCCCGTTCTTCTCCTGCCTTCAATCTTTCCCAACATCAGGGTCTTTGCAAATGAGTTAGCTCTCTGCATCAGGTGGCCAAAGTATTGGAGTTTCAACTTCAACATTAGTCCCTCCAATGAACACCCAGGACTGATCTCCTTTAGGATGGACTGGTTGGATCTCCTTGCAGTCCAAGGGACTCTCAAGAGTCTTCTCTAATACCACAGTTCAAAGGCATCAATTCTTCGATGCCTTTGAACAGCTTTCTTTATAGTCCAACTCTCACATCCATACATGACCACTGGAAAAACCATAGCCTTGACTAGATGGACCTTTGTAGGCAAAGTAATGCCTCTGCTTTTTAATATGCTATCTAGATTGGTCATAACTTTCTTTCCAAGGAGCAAGCGTCTTTTAATTTCATGGCAATCACCATCCACAGTGATTTTGGAGCCCAGAAAAATAAAGTCAGCCACTGTTCCCACTATTTCCCCATCTATTTGCCATGAAGTGTATATGCATTAGTATGTGATATTTATCTTTCTGACTTCTCTTTTATAATAGGCTCTAGGTCCATGCACCTCATTAGATTCCTTACTCTTAAGTAACACTCCCAAAGAGAGGTCTTTCCTGATTCCTGAGGTTAGCTTAGTTCTCTAAGTTCCCACAAAACTTTATTTTATGCAGCATCCCACTTGGGATCACTTGATTTGAATTTGTCTTCACAGGAAAGGAATTTTTTCCCAAAGGAAGGAGCTATGTCTGCCCATTCATCATCCTCAAGGCCTACTAAGGTTCTCAGGTGTTTAAGAAGGATGTGTGTTTTGTTTTGTTTTGTTTTCAAAAAAAGCACAAAATCCAGAGACTTTCCTGGCAGTCCAGTGGTTAAGACTCGGGGCTCCCAATGTCAGCGGGGCGGTGAGGAGGGTACAGATTCTCCAGACAGGGCTAGATCTCACATGCCATCTGGCACAGTCTATAAATAAATAAATAAGATAAAATAAAGTAAAAGTATAAAAGAAAGAAAAAGTTGAAAAAACAACTCAGATGGTTTCCAGTGTAGGCAGGGGTAGATCCAGGTATTATGGAGTCTAGCGATTTACAGTAGTAGGGACCTCTTTAAGAATAATAATATAAAACAAAATTAGTTATAAGAGTGTATAAAACATGGCTACCTTGGCGGCTCAGTGGTAAAGAATCCACCTGCAATGCAGGAGATGCAGGAGACTCAAGTTCAATCCCTGGGTCCAAAAGATCCCCTGGAGGAAGAAATGGCAACCCACTTCAGTATTCTTGCCTGGAGAAGCCCATGGATGGAGGAGACTGAAGGGTTACAGTCCGTGGATTGCAAAGAGTCAGACACGACTGAAGCAACTGAGCAAGCAGAGTTTTTTTCTCTTGAAGTGGCTTACCAGAAATGCATATAGAGAAATGGCGCTTAATTATAACCTGGCTTCTTTCTCACACAAAAACCCGCTCAACATTCCGTTACTCCTGGGACTCCCAACACTCACAAGGGCCCAGAAGCTCCTGCTTCATGATCAGTCTGCCTCTGAATGTGGCTCCCAAACTAACAAATTAGCCTGACTGGTCATGCGTTCATATCTCACAATGACTTTTTTGTTCATTTCATGGATGCCTTTCTTATTTAAATTGTTCTCAGTTTGCTGATGAGGAAACATGAAAATCATATGCTACAATGTCATTTGCAAAGTTGGGGAACTGGAAATTCCCTTATTTTCACAAGTATCAACTACCTACTGTAAACAAGTTATTCCTAACTTTCACCTTCTCTCTATTTTTGCTTTTTTTTTTTTTAAAGGCTTAGCTCATCTCCCTCATTGTACAATTGCCAGATTGCTTCCTAAACTAGATTTAACGTGTTTCTCACTAATGCAGAAAAATTTGGGTTTTCAACAGTTCCTATGGCTGGTTGATCCAAAGGCTGCAGAACTATTGCAATGACCCCTAAGGAAGTGAAGCTTCCGACTTCACTCAGTCTGTCTGCTGGGAGCTTCTCAGATAGCAGGAGACAGGAACCCAGGGGGAATGTCAGGCAAAGGTCAGGCCCAGCACAGACAACAACCAAACAGGCCCCATGGATCAGATGAGAACTGGCAATACCCTTATCAAGTCTTCTCTCGCAGGCTTGGCAGCCAAGCAAATCTCCCAGCTGTGCCAGCTTGTGGTTGTGAGCATGAGTCAAATTTAAAATTATTAGAGCTATTTATAATGCTAATATCTTGCCATTGTATAATGTTTATAGTTTACAGAATGCTTTTACGTACAGTGTGCCAGGCAGTCCGACATAGTAATCGGATCTCCACGGAATAATTGTGTGTAGCTGCCATTTACTGCGTGTGAGGCAACGCTTGGTGAAATAGATACTATGCCACCCATTTTGTAAAGGGTGAAAATGGGTTCTGGGGTTCTGAGAGGTTAAAAAGTCTCTTTAAGTATACCTAGCTACGATGTGATAATTAGTGTTATGTTCTGTAAGTCCGAGTGCTTCTCATGTTGAGATTTTCCAGTTTGTCATTTCAAAATGTACCAAAATAGAAGACAGATGGGACGAAAGAAAAAAATTTTAATAGCACAGCTAGCGCTTTGCCTTGTGTGTAGTAGGCTCAAGTATCCTTTGCTGAAGTAATTCAAACACATAAAAATGAGCCCCGGTGCAAGTTAATAGAGAAGCTGATAGTGTTAAAATTATAACGAGCAAAAAAAAGTGGTTGTTAGAAAAAATTCAAAAGTGAAGAAAGAATAGCTGAATTTCTTCAATCAGATTTTCCTCCTGAGGCAGCTCATAAACATGGAATTCCATTTACAGAAGCGGGAACAGATTTGACATATATCATATGAAATCCTGATAAAGGAAATTTTACGTGGGTTATCCTGGAAGGTCTAAGGCTTTCATTCATTTCAGTAACCAGTTAGTTGTAACCCCACGTGTTGATATGACAGTTTGGGGCAGGTTTGTTCACTGTGTATTAGGAAGAATGATCGGCACTCAAGACCACCCAAGACACAGATTTGTTCCCTGGGAGGGCTCTCTCTTCAGGTTTATGACAACTGTCACTTAAGAAAACTCCAGTCCTGCAGGGAAGTGGTAACTGAAAAGGCAGAACAGCTGAGATTCCACTGTGAAGAGGGGCTAGAAAGATAAATTCAGTGTCAAAGTCTGGCAATTGTGGGGACACAGTGTGCTCTGAGATGGCACAGTCAGTGCTTGAGAGCTGGTGTCTGGTTGCTGAGCTTTTTCATTGGCAAATTTCTCGGGAAAATCAAGGGCACTGTCTTTTCACACAGACTCGCAGTTCCTCACTGACATTTCCCTCCTCAGTTGTCCTGGATTCCTGAGATCCACAGCCTCCTGAAAGCTTGCCTTCTCTGATTTCCCCTGGGGTGCCATCCCTCCCCCCATTTCTCCTGGCTTTCTTTTCCACTGTACCCCCAGGGAATCAGAACTAGATCTCAGGAGTGTTACAAAACACCCATCCATCCCAGGATACCGCGATTCCTTGTCAAGTTTATGCCCTCACTTGGACAGGAAAGCTNGTGGATCCGTGAGTGACATCTAGTTGTGATCAACTTTCATCGCTCCCAGTTTGTCCCTTCCTGAAGGCAGTTGTTCTCAAACGTTAATGTGCATCAGAATCACCTGGAGAGCTTGGTCAAATCCACATCACTGGCGCCACGCCCACAGCTTTGAATCAGCAGGTTCGGGTTGAGGGGGGTGCCAGGGTTGGGGGGGAGGTGGCGGGCGGGCGGGAGTGGTGGAGACTTTGCATCTGTCGTAAGTTCCCAAGTGACAGTGATGCTGCTGGTCCAGCGACTGCACTTTGAGAAGCGCGGCCACAAAGCAGCGCCTCCCCTCCTTCCCTGAGCACCTGTAAAGGAACAGATTCTTGGGTCCACACCAACCTGACGAGCCTGACTGTCCAGGGAGCAGCCTGGGCTCAGTTTTGTTAACACGTATCTAATGGTTCTTATCTTTGGGGAGATATGGAAATGTGACCTAAAACCAACAGGAATTGAAGGAGACCCGCAATCCTACGTTAGAAAAATAAATATTTGAGGTTGGAGTTTTGGAGTTGCTTGTGGTCTTCTGATAACTCTTTTTTGGTTGTGCTGTACAGCATGCAGGATCCTAGTTCTCTGACCAGGGATCAAATTCGTGTGCCCTGCAGTGGAACTGCAGAGTCCTAACTGCTGGACCACCAGGGTAGTCCTGATATATGTGTATATATATACATATATTTAGTGTTGGAATAGATATATTTATAAAGAAATGCTAAAAGTGTTTTAGGACTTCCCCCTCTTTTCATCCCAATCTCAGCCTTGGGCCTTGGTGCTGGCTCTCCTGATGGGTGGTGTGGAATGACTCAGCTAAAGCAGCAGTTCTGTAGTGGAGCACGGGTCAGCATCATAGAGTTTCCCTTATAGAACACAATTTACCTCATCTTATTTCTGAGCCTCATCCCACAGATGATTTAGGGGCTGGGGAAAAATTTTAAACTGAAAACAAAGTCGGTACCTCTATTTTCTGGTTTAAAACAGTTAACTCAGGCTCTTACTGGTAAATGCTCAAAAGCTGGACGTTTCTCCCCCTTTTTCCTCCTCTAGCCAATCTGGTTTCTGGTGTAGGGGGTTGCGCAGGCTCTGGTGTGTCAAGAGAGAGAGAGAATGATTGGTCCTTAATTCTGTGGATCACCTGTCAGTGGTTTTTATGTCCCGCCCACATTGTCATGATAATCCCGGCAGCCCTCAGGCCTGCATATGATTTTCTCCTGGGGTAACAAAGGTCTGTCGAGTCAAGGCTATGGTTTTTCCAGTAGTCATGTATGGATGTGAGAGTTGGACTATAAAGAAAGCTGAGCCCTGAAGAAGAATTGATGCTTTTGAACTGTGGTGTTGGAGAAGACTCTTGAGCATCCCATGGACTGCAAGGAGATCCAACCAGTCCATCCTAAAGGAGATCAGTCCTGGGTGTTCATTGGAAGAACTGATGTTGAAGCTGAGACTCCAATACTTTAGCCACCTGATGTGGAGAGCTGACTCATTTGCAAAGACCCTGATGCTGGGAGGGATTGGGGGCAGGAGGAGAAGCGGACGACAGAGGATGAGATGGCTGGATGGCATCACGGACTCAATGGACATGAGTTTGAATAAACTTCGGGAGTTGGTGATGGACAGGGAGGCCTGGCATGCGGCCGTCATGGGGTCACAAAGAGTCGGACACGAATGAGTGACTGAACTGAACTGAACTGAGCAAGTCTTTTGCTGGGTTGACAGTGGGTCCAAGATTAGGCTTTCAAATGGATGCTGGAAGTTTTTCCACTAATGGAGAGGGAGAATTTGTATACACATTGGTAGATTTCTATGAATTTTCTTGGGCTTTCCCTAGTGGCTCAATGATAAAGAATCTGCCTGCAATGCAGGAGATATGAGTTTGATCCCTGGGTCGGGAAGATCCCCTGGAGAAAGAATTGGCAACCCACTCCAATATTCTTGGCTGGAAAATCCCATGAACAGAGGAGCCTGATGGGCTATAGTCCACGGGGTCACAAAACAGTCAGATACAACTTGGTTACTAAAGAACAACAAAAACAATGAATTTTCTTGGGCTTGGGAAGATTCAGTGTCTTGCCCTAGATCACAGAACCTGCTTTTCAGGGATTGACCAGGGTCACGTGGTTCCTGGATCTGAATTTGGCATATTTGTGCACCCCGTATCCCCATCCTCATATCTGTGCCTGGCTACAGCTCATCCCTCATAGCCTGCTGTTTCATCCCGTCTCCATATGCTGACCTTAGCTCCTCCAGATCCATGAGACAATTTGTTTTAAGAGAAATTGACAACATTGAGCCAAAATCTGCTGTCTTTAGATCTAAATCTGACATACACCCCAATTCCCAAAGGCTTAAATGCCAAGTGGTATAAAACAGCATTCTGTTCACTCACTCACTCATGCACGCTTGCATTTATGGGGTCTCTACCATGTTTTGGCCTTGTGCTGGGTGCCAGGGAACAAAAACACAGCAAGGACCCAGACACAAGCACATGAAGATGGAAGTGCAGCATTTGATTAAGGTCAAAGTACTGATGCTGTAAGGTTAAAGCGTCTGCCTGGAATGCGGGAGGCCCAGGTTCGATTCCTGGGTCGGGAAGATCCCCTAGAGAAGGAAATGGCAAGCCACTCCAGTACTCTTGCCTGGAGAATCCCATGGAGGGAGGACCCTGGCAGGCTACAGTCCATGGGGTCGTGAAGAGTCGGACACAACTGAGCGACTTCACTTCACTGCCTGTGTGCTGGAATAGTAAGGAATGCTTCACTGAGGGGCTGGGTCTTAGAGCCAGGCTCTGCGCTGAGTCAAAGCTCAAGGGGGTGGGATGAACCTGAGAGGTGCTGAGGTTAAACTGTGCAGGATGCCACACACCAGGAGTGTATCCTGGGGCTGGTAAATTCTAGTGAGTTGTCAGACATCATGGTCATTTACGAACTGGAGGAGGAGATGACATGGGGACTATGGAAGAAAGGGATGAAGAGCCGGGAGAGCGGGTAGAATTTGATTCTGTGCCCCCAGGAAGACATTAAATTTCAAATTATTTTATCAAGAGCAGATGTTGGTGTGGGCTGTGTGCATGCTCAGTCGTGTCTGACGCTTTGTGACCCCATGGACTGTAGCCCACCAGGCTCTTCTGTCCAGGGGATTTTTCAGGCAAGAATGCTGGAGTGGGTTGCCTTTCTTACTCCAGGGGTTGCTGTGAGTTAAACTGGTTCAAATGCAAAACTCACCGATTCTTAGGTATGATAAACTCTCTAAGCTTTGGGAAAACTGGAGGTTTTTACAATCTATTGATTTTAGTACTCCATTGGTGTACTGAAATTCCTAAGAAATGTGTAATATGAAGGCTACTTTTCCTCTCATAAAACTTGAGGATGAAATGGATGAGGGAAGACAACACAGGGAATATTTTTGTAGAACTAGTAGTAAATTCAAGTTATCCCACAGCTGGGTCCGTTCATTGGCCTGACTCCAAAAAGTTATAAAGGGAATGTGAGCAAAGGCAGCTTCTGCTCCTCAGAGTTCATCAAAATCCAAATCTTTTACAATTCCTTTTATGCTGGCCCTAAAATGTTACTTTACTGAAATAATCTTCCCCTGGATAGCAGAGAATGTCTCACAAACTACAGATTGATTGATCCACTTGACATTCCTGCTTCCCCAAAGCTAATGTTGGCCCCCACTTTTTTCTAAAATGTGGATCTGGTGTGTGATTTACGGATAGGAGTGATTTAAGGCTCAATTACCCTCTTTTTAACAACTCCTGAAGTGCCTCTTACTCTGAATTGTCTAGCATTTCCCATTTGGTTCCCTGTGCTCCAAATAATTCTCCTCTCCATCTTCATGTACTGATTTCTTCCTCGACTTTAAGACTCACCTTGGAAGAAAATGAACATTTATTGATGCTTCCTATATACCAGACTCTGCACCAGCCCTTGACATTGGTTATCTATGTAAAATGTGCAACAGCTCTTTGAAGAAAAGATTATTTTTGACCCCCCACCCCAAACTCATTTTTCATTTTACAATGAAGAAAGCAAGGCTCAGAGAAACTAAGGAAATTGCTCACTGCCCATACAGTGGGTGGGGTTGGGGTGGGGGTTGGGGGAGTAAGTCTGGATGACTTCAGGGAGCTCCATGGTTTCACCTCCTCTGAGAAAAGCCCTCAATACCCAGGCATGGAGGAGTCATTCCTTGGGGGGTTTTGCAACTGGAATTGGGGACAGGGAGCTAATCTCTTCCCTGGTGGTTATACTAGGGATGAGGAAGGGCTCTTGGATCCACTCTAAGAACAGAGCCAGCCTGGGAGAAATAATGCTGACTCATCATGGGAGGGAGAGGAGAGCACTGGGGGCTTTGAGGTCCTGGGTCCCGCCCCGTCTGACACCCAGTGGCCTCCCTGCCCCTCCCAGCCTTCCAATTGTTGTTCAGTTGCTTCTGAAAGTTCTGAAAGTGAAATGGCTCAGTCGTGTCCGACTCTTTGCACCCCCTTGTACTGTAGCCTATCAGGCTCCTCCGTCCATAGGATTTTCCAGGCAAGAGTGCTGGAGTGGATTGCTATTTCCTTCTCCAGTTCAGTTGCTTACTCGTGTCCAACTCTTTGCAGCCCCACGGACTGCAGCACAACAGGCTTCCCTGTCCTTCGCCATCTCCCGGAGCTTGCTCAAACTCGTGTCCATTGAATCCGTGATGCCATCTCTTCCTCTGTGGTCTCCTTCTCCTCCTGCCTTCAGTCTTTCCCAGCATCAGCGTCTTTTCCAGTGAGTTGGCTCTTTGCATCAGGTGGCCAAAGCATTAGAGCTTCAGCTTCAGCATAAGTTTGCCTTTTTTGCTCAAGCTAGTTTGAGTTTCTCTTTTTCAATCAAGTGTCCTAACTTTCCTGGTGAGCAGCACAGAGATTCCAGAACACATGCCTTTTCCATCGGCTGTAGGACAGGAATGAAGGTGGTCCTCCCCAGGCCTTCCCTGGCTCAGTCTCACCAATACCCTGTAAGTCATCTGGCCACACCCACTTCAAGGTCTTCTTTTTACATTCCGGGAAACAAGAAGAAAGGTAGAAGTCTGATGATAGCAACCTGCACTCCATGCTATGACCACAGCAAGTGCTGCACTTGTTCCATGTGAGTTTCCTGAGTGCACAGACCAGGTCTTTTATGTGTTTAAATTAAAAAAAAAATTAGCTATTTTTGGCTCTGCTGTCTTCATTGCTGTGCAGAATACACTCTAGTTATGGTGCGTGGGCTTCTCCTTGCAGTGATTTCCCTTGTTGAGAAGCACCAGTTCTGGGACACAGGGGCTTCAGGAGCTGTAGCACGTGGGCTCAGTAGTTGTGGCTCTTGGGTTCTAGAGCACAGGCTCAGGAGTCGTAGGGGCTTAGTTTCTTCACAGCATAGTTTCCGGATCAGGGATTGAACCCGTGTCTCCTGCGCTGGCAAGAGGATTCTTTACCACTGAGCCACCAGGGAAGCCCTGCTCTTTTTTATGGGAGGCTCATTGCTTCCTAATGCTGTGTTAGTTTCTGCTGTACTGTGAAGTGAATCAGCCTTGCGTATACGTATTTCCCCACTTCCTTGGATTTCTTTCCCATTCAGGTTTCTACAGAGCATTGAGTTCCCTGTGCTGTACAGTAGATTCTCATCAGTTATCTATTTTATACATAGTAGTATACATAGCAGAGAAGGCAATGGCACCTCACTCCAGTACACTTGCCTGGAGAATCCTATGGATGGAGGAGCCTGATGGGCTGCAGTCCATGGAGTCACAAAGAGCTGGACATGACTGAGCGACTTCACTTTCACTTTTCACTTTCATGCATTGGAGAAGGAAATGGCAACCCAGTCCAGTGGTCTTGCCTGGAGAATCCCAGGGACAGGGGACCCTGGTGGGCTGCTGTCTCTGGGGTCGCGCAGAGTTAGACACGAGTGAAGCAACTTAGCAGCAGCAGCAGCAGCGTGTATATGTCAATCCCAAACTCCCAATCCATCACACCCTCTCCTTTCCCCCTTGGGATGCATACCTTTGCTTTCTATGTTTGTGTCTCCATTACAGAGCAGGACTTTTGAATTATCAATTCTGATAACGTGTGTGTGTGTACTTCAGTCATATCAGACTGTTCGTGACCCTGTGGCCCAGAGCCCACCAGACTCCTCTGTCCATCAGGGCTTCTCCAGGCAAGAATACTGGAGTGGGTTGCCATGCCCTACTCCAGGGGATCTTCCCAACCAAGGGATCAAACCCACATCTCTTAGGTCTCTTGCATTGGCAGGTGGGTTCTTTACCACTAGCACCACCTGGGAAGCCCATATCAGGTAACGGCACATCTTAACTGTAAACACATTTAACAATGTGACTTTGAAACTGAATCTAAATGAAGTCTTATAAGAAAATATGGAATTAAACTACCTTTGAGTTAACAAACAGGCAAGCAAACAAATATCCAGGCTCACAGTGTATGCACAAGGCTACATTTACTTGACAGAGAAAGAAAATACCATCATTGGAAAGGAGGGGAACAAGAAGAAGGGTGGAAGGGAGAAGGAGCCAACCTGCATGCAGCCCTGAACCGTTGCCGGCCTGGCCAGGGTTCTAAAGCCTGAGAAACACAGCATACAAGTCAGGGTTGCTCTCTGGAAGGAGCTCTTGCTCTATTTTGATTTTCAGCAGCAGAGAAACACGCATTCAACAAACAGGCTCAGTGTTTGATGGTGAGACTGGAGAGACCTCAAAAGGCTGGACGTTCTCGGTCACTGCCCTTGACCACCCTTGGCTCTGGGCTCCTCCCTGGACGTTCTCGGTCACTGCCCTTGACCACCCTTGGCTCTGGGCTCCTCCCTGGACGTTCTCGGTCACTGCACTTGACCATCCTTGGCTCGGGCTCCTCCCTGGACGTTCTCAGTCACTGCTCTTGACCACCCTTGGCTCTGGGCTCCTCCCTGGACGTTCTCGGTCACTGCCCTTGACCACCCTTGGCTCTGGGCTCCTCCCTGGACGTTCTCGGTCACTGCCCTTGACCACCCTTGGCTCTGGGCTCCTCCCTGGACGTTCTCGGTCACTGCCCTTGACCACCCTTGGCTCTGGGCTCCTCCCTGGACGTTCTCGGTCACTGCCCTTGACCATTCTTGGCTCTGGGCTCCTCCCTGGTAATGTGAAGATAGTCACAGAGGCTCCCTTGTAGCTCTGTACTGTGCTGTGCTGTGCTAAGTCGCTTCAGTTATGTCTGACTCTTTGTGACCCCACGGACTATCACCTGCCAGGCTCCTCTGTCCATGGGATTCTCCAGGCAAGAATACTGGAGTGGGTTGCCAGCAGCTCTGAGGTGCAGTCATTCAGCGAGTATGAAGGGGGAAGAGCAGCACAGGCTGTTTCCTAATGGAATCTCAGTAGACATCAGCTTAGACAATGTGTCTCTTCTAGAAAAGGCAGAGGAGACTGGGTCGGCATTGGTGTTTTTCTGCTGAGTGGTGGCTGATGGAGGAGATGCAGGCATGGGAGCCAGAGACAGCGTGACTCCTATTATTTTCTGTGACTGATTTTTCTTTGTCATCTGCTTCTAATTAAAAAAAAAAAAGTTCTCCCAATCCCCACCCCTGGCCCTTTATAAGGAGTAAAAATCAAATCTAAAAATAACAGGAGGGGGCAGGCTTAAACTGGCAGACAAGGGAACCCTGGAAAATCAGAAGTGGTGTGTGGAGGAGTCTGAGCTGGTACTGTGTGCCAGGAATTGCCTGCGTTGGAACAGATGATACGATAAGTGAGGTCATCCCTGTGACCTCCCTAGGGAAGAGCAGCTGATTCCTTCTTTGGAAGAGGATAGAGGAATGCAGACAGAGAGGGCAATGGCACCCCACTCCAGTGCTCTTGCCTGGAGAATCCCATGGACAGAGGAGCCTGGTGGGCTGCCGTCCATGGGGTCGCAAAGAGTCAGACACGACTGAGCGACGGCACTTTCACTTTTCACTTTCACACATTGGAGAAGGAAATGGCAACCCACTCCAGTGTTCTTGCCTGGAGAATCCCAGGGACGGGGGAGCCTCGTGGGCTGCCGTCTGTGGGGTCGCACAGAGTCAGACACGAGGGAAGCGACTTAGCAGCAGCAGCAAGAGTTTAGAATTACAGATGCTCGCTTATGAACTGAAGAACTAGCCTCTCTTCCCCGCATACTGAGGCAGGTCTTTGTCTGCTTTGTAGAGAAGTGGGCTGTGAATTGAATTCTGTGAGGAGTGTGGAGGCCAGCTGAGGACAGGATCGTTTCCCCCAGGGAGATGGTGTCTGGGCATGAGCTACCCAGGAGGAGGATCCTGCCAGGGACTTCTAGTTGCGAAGGGATTCCCAGCAACTGTCTTTCCAGGTGGCCCATATGTTTAATACAAAATGTTTGTGAAGAGCAGCAGAGGTGTGCTGAGGTGGACTGGAGGAAGGTGGTGATTCTTTAGGTAGAAGTTACCTCCTGGAGGTGTCCATGCAACTAAATGTATGTCTTTCCCCGGGGTGGGAAAGTAGAGCTTCCTGGAGAAGGTGCAGAATGCTTATCGGGGCAATACCCGGTGCAGGTGGCTGAGAATGAGGGCCAGCCTAAGTCACTGGGTTCATCAGGATGCTGCAGAAGCGGACAACGCCGAAGCTTAGCAGTCTAACGCAGCAATCTGTTGCGTGTTCCCCTCCATCGGCAGGAGGCTCTGCGGATACAGCCACTTAGAAGCTCATGGGAACGGAGCTGCTGCCATCTGGTATCAATTTAATTAATATATAGCCGCACTATTGGAGTCAGCCGTCCCTTGTCACCCTGGAGGATCTCATGGGGCTTTCTGTGCTTTCTCTCAGAAAGGGTACTCCCTCCTCCCTTCAGCCCAATGGTCAGGTGTAAGGCCATGCCCAGCTGCGAGGGGAAGCCTGGGGAAGTCATCTGTGTGCTCCAGTCAAGGAACAGGAGGCTCCACAGGGAGGAAACACTGATCACCAAGTGTTTTGAATGGTGACAGATTAAAGGACTGTTTAGCATGATTCCTGACAATACAGAGAGATAGAAGATGGGTAAGGATTAGAATGTGTACTTACAAATACAATACAGTGTTTCAGAAGTTCCTTGACAGACGTCAAACTGGTCATTTGGCAGGTGCGATGAATTCGTTGTGTTTGTGTGGTTAAGGGGCAGGAATTTGGGCCGGAATAACTCCTATGGTACTGTTTTGGTGAATACTCCTGGAAACTCATGTAGTTAATTTGAGAAGATAAGTGTTTTTTCTTTTTTTACATATATATTAATATATGTATATTTGTTGAAATATGTTGATTTATAAGATAGAGTGCTTCTTTGTGTGTATGGATGAATGCTTATTCAGAATATGAAGAGTAACAAAGACTTAGTTTTATGAAGAACATATTTTAATTATTTGGGGTTAATATTAATTGTATGAGGCTTCCCTGGTGGCTCAGATGGTGAAGAATCTGCCTGCAATGCAGGAGACCCGGGTTTCATCCCTGGGTCGGGAAGATCCCCTGGAGAAGGGAATGGCTGCCCACTCCAGTATTCTTGCCTGGAGAATCCCATGGACAGAAGCTACTTCACTACTCACATTGATTGTATATCCATATGACATGACATGCTGAGGACTTCTAGTTCCCTCCTTCCCCCCAAAAGAAGCAAAGCGGACTTTCCTGCTAGTTCAGTGGTTAAGACTCTGCTCTTCCAGTATAGGAGGCACTGGTTCAATCCCTGGCTGGGCAACTAAGATCCCACATGCTGTGCAGTGCAGCCAAAAAAAAAAAAAAAAAAGAAGATGAAGCAAAGGAGGACCTTAAATGTAAGAACAGAGATGAAGACTTCAACTAAATAACTCTCCAAAGAAATCAAGTATTCTGTGTGTAGTTGAGACCGTGTGAGTATGTGCAGTGGAACAAAGTATATAAGCATGTGTATGTCTACACATACACATTTACAGCTGTATATGTCTAGCTAGAGGACTTGGCCAGTATTCCAATTATGACACTAATTTCCATGTAGCTTACATTATCCTTGGATAAAAAATAAAGTGGTGATTGAGATATTCTACCATTTGGTTATTTGGTGTTTTGTTTGTTTGTTTGTTTTGCAGGTTATAAAGCTAATATTCCATATATCACATCACACCATTTTGGTGATAATGCACTGATGATACCTGCTGAATTTAGACTCAATCCTTTCTAAAAAGTTAACCTTTATAGCAAGTATTTGCCATTTTATTTTACTGAATGAACCCATTTACTATTTTTTTTTTCAGGAACGGGTATTTATTATCAAAGTCATATTCGATGTCAACAAGATGCCACAACTACAGAAAAAAATTGCGCACATTGCGATCTCAATGCAAACAGTCAAATTGAACCCCAGTCATTAAAAAAGTAATTCAAATTACCCCAAAAAGCAACTGAATTTTTAAAACATCTTTATACATCCAGCCAACAAATTAAAATGGTTAACAAGAAAAAATACAAATTCAGAGGTCTGGTATCGATGTTTAGAAAAGGCAACTGCTTAAGCATTTCTATTGATTCGAACATCAGTCTCTCGGCCACTCAGCTTCATCCCATTCATCATCCGGCAGGCTCTCTCAGCCACCTCTGGCGACTCAAACTTAACCACACCGCACCCCTTGGGCTTCCCATTCTCCATCTTGATGTCGGCATACAACACGTGGTCACATTCGTTGAACTTGTCTTTTAGCATCTTCCATGTAAAATCAAATGGGAGATTTCTCACAAATATCTGGCAGGCCTTCCTGGCCACCCCAGGGGCATGGCCTCCAGCTCCACCAAAGGAACCCGCGAAACTTCCTCCAAAGTTGCCACGTTCCATCTCGATGGCACAGTCAAAGCTGGCTTCGCTACCGCCACCCATGGCCAGGCCCATGCCCTCAATGCCAGTGCCCAGGGCGGGGCCCATGGCAGGGCCCATGCGCTCTAGGCTGTTGGCGCCCATGCGCTCCAGGCCCATACGCTCGAGACTGTTGACGCCCATACGCTCCAGGCCCATGCGCTCCAGGTTGTTGGCGCCCATGCGCTCCAGGCCGGTGGCCATGCGACCCATCACGGGGCCCATGCGCTCCAGACCTGCCCCCATGCCTGTGGGCACCATGCGTTCCATGCCCAGGCCCATGTGCTCGATGGCAGGACCCATGTGCTCCACACCAGAGCCCATGCCCTTGATGGTCTGGCCCACATGGTCAATGGGCACAGCCATTTGCTCAAGGCCGCAGCCCATGCTGGCACCCATGCGCTCCATGCCAGAGCCCATGCGCTCAACGGAGCCCATGCGGTCCATGACCAGGCCCATGTGCTCAGTCTAGGAGCCCACATGATCCATGCCATGGCCCAGGCCTGCGCCCGTGCATTCCATGCTGGCCCCCCCCCCCCCATGCGGTCAATGCCCGGGCCCATTCTCTCAATTCCAGGGACACTGCCTCCACCTCCACCTCCTCCCTGCTTTGCAATGATCTCTCCTCTCTTCAGGGCATTACTTAGGATTTCGTTTATTCTGCCCATGTTCATCCCAGATCCAAATCGACCCATGTTTCCCATACCACCACCAAAGGGTCCTTCTATGCCTCCCATTTTATTTATTCCAAATCCTATGCCTTCCATTCCCATTCCCGCAGGTCCCAGGTTGCCCATTCCAGTGCCTTTATTCAAATGGTTGGCATCAATAGGCTGCCCTCCTTGTCCTAAGCCCATGCCAATACCACCAAGTCTATGGGGAAGTTGTTGTGGATGCTCAGGAGGGAAAAAAATCTCCCTTTAGTAAGGCCCTCTCATCCATTTTCACGTGCATTGGTCTGTCAAACAGCAGCTGGCCACTGAACATAGATATAGCTTGCACGGCTTCAATGGACTGTTCAAAAGTAACAGTGCCTATTCCACGACTTTTTCTGTCTTTATCCTCAAGTATGTCTGCTCGGACCACCACACCAGCCATACTAAAAACTTCCTTCAGTTTCTTCCAGCCAACTTTATAATCCAGATTTGCTACAAATACTGTGCTTCCGAGTCTTCCAGCCTGTAATGCATGGATAATCTCACTTGGGATGTTAGGATTATTTAGGATACTGGGTGGGATATTAATCATTCCTGGGCCACCTGGTCCCATACCCATCCCACCAGTCGTAGCCATCACCTTTTGCATTGCTCTCCTGGCATGTTCACCATCAGGATCTTCTTTGACTTTCAGTGGTCTTCCACTCAGACTATGCTTGTTTAGAACTTCAGCAGCTTTTTTCATGCTCTCTTCCATCTTGAATTTAGACTCAATCCTTTCTAAAAAGTTAACCTTTATAGCAAGTATTTGCCATTTTATTTTACTGTATGAACTCATTTACTATTTTTTTTTTTTTTTTACCATTAGAAAAGTCCTCTGGAACAAGAGTTAAAGCTGATAATGAGCACTTATTTTATCATATGACTTTATATTTTAACTACAATTTGCTTTCAACACACATTTGTTGAGCAGATCCTTCATGCCAGCCTTACACACAGCTTATGTCTAAGATTTTAGAAAAGGATCTAGAAGACTTTAAAAAATGAACTTAGAATGAAGAAGGAAAGACTTCAAGAAAAATGCAAGTATTTCAGAGCTTCAGAACAACCTTTCCCACAAGGAAACCAATCACAGTCTAAAGGAGGTTCGGTTGTCACCTTTCTTACGGCACCCAACTGTTTCCTGACATGGTCCCCTTGCTGTGACCGAGGTCTGAGAGTTACGTCCTCTTTCCTCCCATCACTGGCCATACTGAGCATCTTTCCTTTGCCTTGAGTAGAGGCTGGTCTGAGATGACGCTCAGCCCAGCTTTCTAAGAAGTAAGAAAGACTGTCAAGGAGTTGATAGTCTAGAAAGGAGGGGCCACTAACGCTGGTATATTTTAAGGTTAGTATTATAAAATATAAAAAAACAGAAAAGTTCTTGACCCTTCTCACATCATGGCAAAACCCACGGTGCTCGAGCCACACAATGGTGTGGGGTGAGGGTGCTGGGAAATGTAGCCACACTGGACAGTGCTCGGGAGGAAGACATTACCCTAAAGTCTCACAGGGAAAAATGGTAATTAGGAATTTAGGGTGTTTCCAGGGGGAGGGGTATAGAAACCCTGTTCAGTTATAGTCTCAGCTGTATATATAAGAAAACAGGTTCAAAATGTTCTCTCTAAGAGCTGGTGGACAGGCTCTGAAGGCTCTGCTGTGCTGGGAGTCAGGATGGTGGAATCTTTGTTTCAGCTCTGCTCCTAATGAGCTGTGTAACTCTGGCTATAGGCTGTTTTGCATTATCTCTGAAATTATCAAGTTGATGATTTTACAGGATCCTAGTGCTGAAACTGCACAATATTATTAGCTAAATGTTCTCCATCAGTTCAGTTCAGTTCAGTGGCTCAGTCGTGTCTGACTCTTTGCGATGCCATGAACTGCAGCATGCCAGGCTTCCCTGTCCATCACCAATCCCGGAGTTCACTCAGACTCCCGTGATGCCATCCAGCCATCTCATGCTCTGTCATCCCCTTCTTCTCCTACCCCCAACCCCTCCCAGCATCAAAGTCTTTTCCAATGAATCAACTCTTCACACGAGGTGGCCAAAGTACTGGAATTTCACCTTTAGCATCATTCCCTCCAAAGAAATCCCAGGGCCAGTCTCCTTCAGAATGGACTGGTTGGATCTCCTNAGAGAATATAATCAATCTGATTTCGATGTTGACCATCTAATGATGTCCATGTGTACAGTCTTCTCTTGTGTTGTTGGAAAAGGGTGTTTGCTATGACCAGTGCATTTTCTTGGCAAAACTCTATTAGTCTTTGCCCTGCTTCATTCCACATTCCAAGGCCAAATATGCCCCAACCAGTAATGCTGAAGAAGCTGAAGTTGAATGGTTCTATGAAGACCTACAAGAACTTATAGAACTAACACTCAAAAAAGATGTCCTTTTTATTATAGTGGACTGGAATGTAAAAGTAGGAAGTCAAGAAACACCCGGAGTACACAGGCAAATGTTCTCCATAGGGCTGTGTACAAATGTGAATTTTTAAAGGGGGACAACAGATTTGACATGTCAAGTGGCGTTGGCATGTTCCTTGTTGATTTTCATAAAGGTTCAATCAAGAGGTCTCCAACTGCCAAGAATACTCAACAGAGAAGAGACAGTGTCATCATTTTTCCTAATGGTGTTGGAAAACCTGGACAGTCACTTGGAGAAGAATGAAATTGGACCCCAGATTACACCACTCACAAAAATTAACCCCAAAATGGATTAAGGATTTATATGTAAGAACTGAAATTGTAAAACTCCTAGAAGAAAATGTAAAGGAAAAGCTCCCTGACATCAGTCTTGACAAGGAGGTTTTTGGATATGATCCCCAAAACAGAAGCAACAAAAGCACAAATCAACAAATGGAACTACATCAAACTAAAAAGCTTCTGCACAGTGAAAGAAACAATCTAATAGCTGAAAAGGCAACCTATGGAATGGGAGAAAAGGACTGATGCTGAAACTGAGGCTCCAATCCTTTGGCCACCTGATGAAAGAACTGACTCATTGGAAAAGACCTTGATGCTGGGAAAGAGTGAGGGTGGGAGAAGAAGGGGACCACAGAGGATGAGATAGCTGGATGGTATCACTGACTTGATGGACATGAGTTTGAGCAAGCTCAGGGAGTTGGTGAAGGACAGGGAAGCCTGGCATGCTGCAGTCCATGGGGTCACAAAGAGTCAGACACAACTGAGCAACTGAATTGAACTGATATATCTGACAAGGGCTTAATATCCAAACTATATAAGAAACTCATACAACTGAATAGCAAAACAAACAGATCCCAATACACACAATCCGATCGGCAGAGGACTTGAATAGACATTTTAAATATATTTTTCTAAATAAGACATACGAATGGCTAACAAGTACATGAAAATGTGCTCAATATCACTAGTTATCAGGGAAATGCAAATCAAAAACACAGTATCACCTCACACCTCTCATGATGGCTATCATCAAAAGTCTGCAAATAACGAATCTTGGCAACAACGTGGAGAAGAGAACCCTGAGAGACTGTTGGCTGGAATGTAAACTGGTGCAGCCACTATGAAATCCAGTAGGGAATTTCCTCAAAAAATTAAAAATTGAATTACCCTATGATCCAGCAGTTTTACTTCTGGATATTTATCTGAAGGTGGTGAAATCATTATCTTGAAGAGATATCTGCACTCCTGTGTTCTTTGCAGCACTATCTACAATACCCAAGACATGAAGACAACATAAGTTTCCATTGACAGATGAAAGGATAAACAAAATATGATATATATATATATATGTATATATACATATACCACACTAAAAAAAAACCCCTAATTATGGTTCCTGTTTAATTTCTTGTAAAGAATTCAGGAGGCAACTGGGATCTTGAAGAATCTAAGTAATAATCATTAGACTACTTTCTAAAAAGAGGCATCATTAATAGAGATTCTATGTTAATGAAAGTGATAGAGTGTCTGATAATAAGGCTTTCACTGTGGATGGCAACTAAAACACTCTGGTTTATAAAGAGATGTCCTCAGCGAGAACAACCTTCACAAATCTACTTGAAATGAACCAACTATTGTGGTGGAATGTGTTATGGGCACACAATTCTTTCTTCCCTTCCTGTTTACCATGTGGACTTCCCCCACAGACCAGAGTCTGCTGACTCTGGAGTGGGCCATCTGCTTAGATGTGGACTCTAACTCCTTGAAGGCTGACTCTGTGTCTGATACATCTTCCTCATGTCTGTCAATGAGCAAACTCTCAGAATGTACATATATATATAAACTGAAAGTGATAGTCACTCAGTCATGTCCCACACTTTACCACCCCATGGACTGTAGCCCTCCAGGCTCCTCTGTCCTTCGGATTTCCCAGGCAAGAATACTGGAGTGGGTTGCCATTTCCTTCTCCAGGGAATATTCCTGACCCTGGGATTGAACCCGAGACTTCAGTGTCTCCTCTTTTGGTATGGGGATTCTTTACCACCACACTACCTGAGAAGCCCCACGCTAATACTATATCGTACATTTGAAAGTTGCTGTGAGAGTAGTGGTTTAAGGTTCTCACCATAGCAACAAAAACAAGATGGTGATTAGATGAGGTGTACTAACCTTCTTGTGGTAAGCACTCCACACTATATACACCTATCAAATCATCACATTGTATTTAAGATTGTACCCAGGTCTCCTGCATTGCAGTTGGATTCTTTACCAGCTGAGCCACAAGGGAAGCCCAGGAATACTGGAGTGGGTAGCCTATCCCTTCTCCAGTGGATTTTCCAGATCCAGGAATCGAACAAGTTTCTCCTGGATTGCAGGTAGATTCTTTACCAACTGAGCTATCAGGGAAGGCCACCTTAAACTTACACCACATGACACATCAATTATATCTCAATCAAGTGGGGGTAGAAAAGAGGTCTCCAGCTGCCGAGCAAGCCTGGCCACATTGTCCCCTGCACAGGTCCTTTCCTGGCCCCACTGGTGGGCCTCGAGGCAGAGGAAGGCTCTCATCAGCTGTGACTGAAGAAGTCAAACACCAAGCACCATTAACTAAGGTTCATTCTGAGAGAATGAGGGTAGGCCCCAGGCGGTGCCAGGCAGTATGCCCTGGTGCTGACCTGTTTCTCCATTCAATCCCGCCCTCCATGCCTATCTCAATGTGCTGGGTCTTCACTGTTTGTGCTCAGGGCGAGGTGTTAGCTCACATCGTTTGGTGCCAGCCAACTGTTGACGTTTGGTGAGGACTTAGTAATCTGATAGTTTAGTTCATCCTTTTAAGTGGGAGACTGGGAAACACCTAACTACCTTTTCCAACTAAAACTGAAAACCACTTGCTCCCTGAACGTCTGAAATGAAAGCATGACATGTTTTCCCTCGAGTGCTCACACCAGGCTCTGCGACTCCAGATTCTTTAGTTTGGCCTGCTCTGCCTGCAATCGCCCCTATGTCAGAGATGCCAACTTTATCTTCCAGTTACTCAGCCAAAAGCCCTGGAGTCATCGCACATCCAGCTGGCCAGGACATCCTTCTGGCTCCACATTCACTCAGTATCCAGAATCCAGCCTCTTACCACCACCACCACTACCACCCAGTTCCAGGCCCCCAGCATCTCTTGTCTGCACCCTTTCAGGAATCTCTCAACCACCCTCCCTGCTTCTGCTCACATAGCAGCCAGAGGAATCCTGTTACAACCCAGGAAAGACCTCATCACGCCTCTGCTCAAGCCCTTTGACCTGCTATCTCACTCCTGGTAAAAGCGAAAAGTCTAACTGTGCTCTAGGAGGCCCAACAGGACTCGCTCTGTGCTGAGTCTCTAGCCAACTCTCCTTCTGCTCTTGTTCATCCTCTCCAGCCGTCCGAGGCTCCTTGTTCCCTAAGTGAGCCAGCCACACACCTGCCCCAGGGCCCTGGCACTGGCCACTTATCGTGTCTGCAAGGCTGCTCCCACCATAACCGTCTAGCTTGCTCCCTCTCCTTCTTTGGGTCTTGACTTAACTGTCATCTTCTCAGGGAGGTGCACCTGGCTTACACTATCTAAAACTGCAACCACCCACTGATGTTGTCTGTACCCCTTCCTGCTTTACACTTCTCCATTGTACTGACACTATGTAGCAAACTATATTTTTACTTATTTGCTTTATTTTCTATCCACATGAGAATGGAAGCTTCTTGGAGGCAGGCATTTTTGCCTGTTTTGTTTGCTGTGGTTTCCCCAGCAGCTAGGAGAGTGCCTGACACTTGGAGGTGCTCAGTTATGACCAGGTGATGCTGGGAACACTGACCAAAGCCACTGGATAGGAGACAGGAATGATCTGCCCAAGGCTTACCTTAAGACCAGCTTTTTTCTTTCTCCTTGCAAAGAATGTTCATGAAGTCATCCACGTTCTCTTTCATCTGAACACTGACATCTCGACTTTGTATAGCGTCACTGATGTAGGCTTGAGCACTGCTGGTTCTCCTGAGGTTTTTCTTGAGAAACATGATAATGAGACTGTTGACCCCAAGTGACTTTGAGGCTTGAACAGCTGCTTTGGGGCTGGAGAAGCAGTGCTTCTCACCTGCTAAGGCACACACGAATCAAGCTGGGCAACTTGTTAAAAATGCAGATTCTGATTCAGTACATTTGAATGGAGGCCAGAGTCCACCTTTCTAACAAACTTCCAGTGCTGCTGCTGAATTGGGGCAGCATCAAAAACAGCTAGATTTTTAAATGTCCATCCATAGCGGAATGGATAAAGAAGATGTGGTATATATATACAATGGAATATTACTCAGCCATTAAAAATAATGAAATAATGTCATTTGCAGCAACATGGATGGAACTAGAAATCGTCATACTCAGTGAAGTAAGTCAGACAGAGAAGGAGAAATAGCGTGCATGCTCAGTCGCTTCAGTCATGTCTGAGTCTCTGAGACCCCATGAACGGTAGCCCACGAGGCTCCTCTATCCATGGGGATTCTCCAGGCAAGAATGCTGGAGTGGACTGCCATGCCCTCCTCCCTGGGATCAGCCCAGGGACTGAACTTGCATCTCCTGCACCGCAGGTGAATGCTTTACCACTGAGCCTCCAGGGAAGCCCAGAAGTATCGTATGACATCCCATCTAAAAAGAAATGATACAAACGAACTTCTTACAAAACAGAAAGAAACTCATAGACTTAGAGAATGGATTTACGGTTGCCTGGTAGAAGGATGGGGGGAAAGGATAGTTAGGAAGTTTGGGATGGACGTGTACATACTGTTATATTTAAAATGGGTAGCCAACGAGGACCTACTGTATAGCACAGGGAACTCTGCTTAATGTCACATGGCAGCCTGGATGGGAGGGAAACGTGGGGGAGAACGGATACATGTACATGTGTGGCAAAGTCCCTTCACTGTTCACCTGAAGCTACCACAACACTGTTAATTGGGCTATGCCCCAATACAAAATAAAAAGCTCAACATAAAACAGCGAGGTCTAGACCATTCTTNGCAGCCTGGATGGGAGGGAAACGTGGGGGAGAACGGATACATGTACATGTGTGGCAAAGTCCCTTCACTGTTCACCTGAAGCTACCACAACACTGTTAATTGGGCTATGCCCCAATACAAAATAAAAAGCTCAACATAAAACAGCGAGGTCTAGACCATTCTTTCCGTGGGCATAGGGGCTTACGTCAGAGGGTGGGCCCCCACAAATACTGTCTGTGTTGGACTTCTGGATCAGCGTTTTAAAAGGCCAGTGCTCTGGGGCTGGGTCTTCTTAAAGGCCCCCAGGGCTTCCTGACTTTAGAAGCTGCACTGGATCTGGGAAAGCCCACTCTTGCTTGGGTTAGAACCCAGAGGCAGCCCTTCTCCCAGCCTTGCAGGGCCCTGGGCCCCTTCCAGGAAATCCTTAGAATATGTTTCCCCACCATCTCCCTCTGCCAACTCTTTCACACAAACCAAGCTGGGAGTTTCAGAGAAAATATAGGCTGTTAAGGCTCAACAACAGCAGCTTCCTTCCTGTCCCCTAGACTCCAAATTATTTAACCATTCCCACTTTCTCTTCCACCTCAAGGGAAGAGGCGTCCGTTGTCCAGGCTGCGCTTCCATCTCTGCCTCCTGGCCCTCTACCCGAGTCTTGCCCCCGCACAAGACAGTAGAGCAGATGGGGTGGGGGTCCCTGGCATCAGACAGCTGGGATTGTACGGGCTAGACGACCTCACCCAGGTTACTCAAGAGCTCTAAGCCTCANAGAGGCGTCCGTTGTCCAGGCTGCGCTTCCATCTCTGCCTCCTGGCCCTCTACCCGAGTCTTGCCCCCGCACAAGACAGTAGAGCAGATGGGGTGGGGGTCCCTGGCATCAGACAGCTGGGATTGTACGGGCTAGACGACCTCACCCAGGTTACTCAAGAGCTCTAAGCCTCACCTGACTCACCTGTAAAATGGGGATGAGGATGGTGTCTACTTGATGGGGTTGTGGAGATGAAAGTGCTAACATAGCTAACCATCTAGAGCAAGGTCTGCAGATCAGCTCTCATTTGTGCAACCATCTCTTCCCACGTGTCTCCAGTCTTAGAGGGGAAAAGCAATGAGAATGAGCAAATGCTGCCGCTGTTACCTTGAAACTGGTGAGATTCTTTACAACGAGAGGCTCTTGGGTCTTTTCTTGGGAGATGTCCTCAGGATCACTGGTAGGTGTTGGTCCATGGTATCTGATCCAGCCCATCCTGTGTTTTAAACCAAGTTGACCCATAAGGGCCATCCCTATCCTGGGCTCTTCAGCCCTGTCCACACTGCAGTTGTTCTGAACCATCTTTTTTGTTTGCAAACCTTGCTCTAGGCTTATTACTCCATCCCAGCATCTGCCCGACCTTCTTGCCTTTGTTTTATATTTTGGCCTCCATGCTAGTCTCTTAACCTTGATGATACAGTTTGGCTTTTCTAGCTTTGACCCAGGGATACCCAAAGAACACGTATTCCCTGGTGTTCTGGCTCTTTGACTCCTAGTCATTCTGGGTTCCCTCGCCCACTGAGTCCCGGTCTACACTGACCTCATGCCACTGTCAAGCGGAATGGGCATCTTCTCTTGGCTCTGTCTCCTCAGGGAAGATTGGCTAGGAGTTCGTGATAGTAGAAATGATGTTGATATATTTGTTGAATGCTTACTATTGTCTTGAGTGGTTTAAGTGGATTGTGCCATTTNTTTATTGCATTATTCATTATATATTGGCTCTTTTTTATTTCTTCTAGGTCCTTGTTAAACCTTTCTTGCATCTTCTCAGTCCTTGTCTCCAAGTTATTTATCTGTGATTCCATTTTGATTTCAAGATTTTGGATCATTTTCACTATCAATATTCTAAATTCTTTCTCAGATAGATTCCCTATCTCTTCCTCTTTTGTTTGGTTTGTTGGGCATTTTTCCTGTTCCTTTATCTCCTGGGTATTCCTCTGTCTCTTCATCTTGGTTATATTGCTTCGTTTGCTGTGGCCTTTCTATATTCTGGGAATTTGTGGAGTTCTCTTTATTATGGAGTTTCCTGCCTGTAGGCAGGGTTGTATCAGGGGCTTGCCAAGGTTTCTTGGTTAGGGAGGCTTGTTTTGGAGTTCTGGTGGGTAGAGCCGGATTTCTTCTCTCTTGAGCGTGGGGTATCTCTTCACGGCTGCTCCAGCAAAGTGCAGCCTCTGCTCCTTACCTTAGATGAAGGGTGTCTCCTCACCACTGCCCTTCCTGACCTTCAATGTGGGAAAGCTCCTCTAGGCCCTCCTGAACCAGCGCAGCCACCACTCCTTGGACGCGGGTTGATCTTCCCAGCCCTGACCCTGGCCTTGGATATGGCGTGGCTCCTCCCCACCACCGCTCCTGGCCTTGGACGTAGTGTGGCTCCTCCTTGCCCCCAACCCTGGCCTCGGACTTGGGGTGGCTCTTCCCAGCCCCTACCCTTGGCCATGGGCACGGGGTGGTTCCTCCCAGCCGCTGCCCCGACCTCAGACTCGGGGTGGCTCTTCCTGGCCCCTGACCCCAACCTCAGACGTGGGGTGGCTCCTCTCAGCTGTTCCTGTGCCACTGCAGCCTGGCACCCTCGGCCACTATCTCTGACCTCGGACGTAGGGTGGCTCCTCTTGGCTGTTCCTGTGCCGTCACAGCCTGGCACTCTTGGCTGCTGCCCCTGACCTTGGAAGCGGGATGGCTCCTCTCAGCAGTTCCTGTGCCATCACAGCTTGACACTCTCAGCCGCCGTCTCTGTTCTCCAACGTGGGATAGCTCCTCTTGGCCGTGCTGAGTGCGCTGGCCCGCCCCTGCAGGTGGATTCTTTACTAGCTGAGCCAGGTTCAGCAGCCTATTGACTACTAATAGAGTTTTGCCAAGAAAATTCACCGGTCATAGCAAATACCCTCCTTCAACAACACAAGAGAAGACTCTACACATGGACATCACCAGATGGTCAACACCAAAATCAGATTGATTATATTCTTTGGAGCCAAAGATGGAGAAGCTCTATACAGTCAACAAAAACAAGACGAGGAGCTGACTGTGGCTCAGATCATGAACTCCTTATTACCAAATTCAGACTTAAATTGAAGAAAGTAGAGAAAACCACTAGACCATTCAGGTATGACCTAAATCAAATTCAGTTCTTGGGCCCTGGGAAAAACTTCTTTTTCTTCAGTTGTACCTGTCTTTTCTCTCCTTTGTCTCTGTCTTAATGGAGACCCTCACCAGCTCATTCAACTATTAATGCAGGGGCTTCCCACAGGGTCAGTGTCCCTGTGCTCAGCCTCATCTCCCTCGATCCAGTCTCCACACTGCTACCAGGAAGCTTCCTATAAAGCAGGTCCCAGCATGCCTAACTCCTGTGTGCAGCCCTTTAGTGGCTCTTCCTGCCAACAGGAGACAGTCCTCATATCTGCCCCACTCTTAGCAAGACTTCCTTTCTTGGAACATCCTAGGCTCCTTTGGCATGTGCTTTCTGCCCTGTCCAGCCAGATGATTTTCCCCCTCAAACTTGGCCTTCTGCATAGATGGCCTACTGAACTTGCCTTTTCAGGCTCATTGTAGACAGCACCTCCTCTGTTCAGCATCTTGCAGGGTGAGTTATCCACTTCCTCCCCTCTGCCCATCTGCTCTCCTCCCAGCGCCCTTGCCACGTGGCCGGTTAATGATCTGTTTACACACCTGTCTCCCCTCCGCAGCCCCAGCCTGTGTGCTCCCTGAGGACAAACACTGCCCTGTACTCATTCTGTGTCCCTGACGCCCAGCCCAGAGGGCAGCGATGAGAGGCTGACAACTAGCTTTCCTCTCAATGGTAAAGTAGCTGGCTCTTTGATGTGTTCCAATTATGCTACGTTATTTTCCATTAGAATTATATTTTAGAACCGGAAAGCACCTTAAAGTTTATCTACCCCGAGGCTGTCATTCTAAAAGCCAAAGAAGTCACCTGCCTGCAGTAATGACCCCCAGCTCTCTGGTTCAGAGTCCTGTGTGTCAGCAGTTATGGAGTCCCAACACTATGCAGAAAAAACACCTTTATACTCGCTCCTAGTATTGCTTGCTTATGTCTGTGTGCTGAAGGACACAGCCATTTCCACTAATAAAAGGTGTTTATAGTGTTTTCATTTAGTGTCTTGGGCACTGCTGACATAGCTGAATTAGAACAATTCTAGAGCATTTATTTTAATGTGGAGAGATGATTAATGGTACTCTAAAAATATTAATGTTAAATGAGACAATGCCTCAGTGTTTTATTTTATTTCCAAAAAGACCTACTTGAGTAAAAGATCCTCAAGAGAATGCTAGAAAAGGGGGGGGGGGGAAAGTCCAGCTTATGTCATTATAGAATTATTCCTTTAATTGAAGAAATGCTAAAAATGAACTATATCAATTTATTTCTTCAGATTTAAGTATAACTTCCAAATAAAAACTGTTTAAGATATACAACATGATGTTTTTATACATATATACACATTGTGAAATGATTACCACAATCAAGCTAATGAACATATCCATCACCTCACATAGTTACCATCTTTGTGTGTGTGATGAGAGCATATAAGATCTAATCTCTCAGCACATTTCAAGAACAGTATTATTAGTTAGTCATCACGCTGTACATTACATCTCCAGCACCTATGCCTAGTTGAAACTACTAATTGAAACTTCGTGCACTTTGACCTCCCCATTTCTCTGTCCTAGAGAATTACTCTTTTTTTCATGTTACGTCATTATTAATGATTCACTCAATTATAATTGTGTTTTGGGGAAACAAGGCCTCTGATATGAAATAGTTTATAATAATTTAATCTCTGTCATCTTAAACGTCAAACCAGGGCAAAAGTGTCATGATAGCAGCGGTAGTGTCATGATAGCCACATTAAATGGGCTAAGCGTTTGTTATTTTGTTTGCTTAGTACTTACTCCCCCTTCCTTCTGAGACTGTATTTCAGGAAGCTAGAGTTGCACTTGTAAAATTTGACCTCAACTCTGGCACTGCGCTTGCCACCAGACAAGAAGTTGGTGCCGAATTGGGCCAATCACAGCACCTTATTCCCTGGCAACAAGGATTGGTCCGAGAATGAGCATGCCTCCTCAGCTAGACCAATCAGTGTCTTTCTTTGGCTTCTACAGATACAGAAGAGAGAGAAAGTGGTTCTTTACTCTCTTGCCTAGATGCTGGGAAGATGAAACTGGGTGAACTGCAGGTGGCTCTGGTCTTAGCCAACAGGTGAGGGTGATCAGCCGGAGTGAGGGCAGGTAGCAGAGAGGTACAGAGAGGGGGAGAAGCGGGTAGAGAGAGATCTTTGGCTGTGGGAGTCTCGTTCTCTTGCTCAGGAGGCTCCCCTCTTTCTGTGGTCTTCTATCAGCTAGCGGGATCTATTTCTTTCTTTTAAGTTGTGTTTTGAAGCTTTGCAGCCAACCAACGCTTTGTTAGAACCAAACAGTTCCACCATGCAGATTTTGTTTTGCTTTGTTAGATAAACAAAAAAAAAGCCTTCTTTACCCTCGAATGTAGATGACAGTCTGCAGATATGTACGAGCACTCTATATTTTTTCCCCTCTAAGTTCTCTCCTACTTCGACATTTTTTCTATATCATTTACATGATAAGAAACAAGAAAAATAAAGTTTGAGAAATGTGTTTAGCCACCTGGCTAAGCTCATGCAACTGCCAAGCAGTCAAGTCTGCCAGACAGATATTAATCTAGAAATTTTCTTTTAAAACTAATCAGTTTGATTCAAACGTTTTTGTTGAAATGTATTATAGGTCAAAGAAGAACTGGCTGTCTCAGAAAGCAGCCTGTTCATAACAGTTAACACCTCTAGGGGAAAAAAGTGTTTTTATCTTGAGCACAGGATCAAAAGTAATAAGGGAACACTGAATAGGTAGACTAATGAAATAAAATGTTACCTTTTGTATTAAGTTCTGGGACTTTGGAGGCAGGACAACTGAAATGGATTCTGCACAGCATAGTGTCAATCACAGAGTTCTTGTTAGGGGAGGAGACTTTAAAAAAAAAGAAAATCTTCCTGGCTTTGGTTTCTTTGAGATTTTTCTGCAAGAGAGAGTAGGGGCCTGGTGAGTGGACAAAAGATGAACAGAAAAAAAAAATTATTGCAAGAGTTCTAATTCTGGCACAATGTGAATGGACACCTGGGCATGGTAAGGGTAAGGGAGACCACTTTTTCTCAAATACCATCTACCAGTTTTTGAACTTATTCTTGCCTGAAGTGTTCTTTCCACATGCAAAAGGAAAAAACAGCAGAAAATGTGAAAATTTTTCTCGAGTTCTGCAGAGCTAATGGCCAAACCAGTATTTGCATTCCCTGACTCTCACGTTTAAAACTTTATTCTGAATGCAGAAGTATTTAGAAGGTTTATGCAAGTTTGAAGGTAGACAGGAATGGAGACATACACTGAATTTAAACTGCAAAAAACTTTGCAGCCCTTCCCTTGCCTGGAATTCAGCAGATGCCTGATGGGCTAGGTGGCAGGAGGCGTGGGTGAAGTCACCAAGGGAACTGTTTGGCTTGTGGCTCATGACTTAAGTCTGTTTAATTGTTTGGGCACGGTCAATATGTTGTTCATGGGTGGAAATAGAAGTAATGAGGATATTTAGGTTGATGCTGTTTCTGATTTTCCTGAAGGAGCTGCAGTAGGATTTTTTGATCTTTAACATCCAGAATGGAGATTCAGGACTCCCTCCCCCACCGCAACCCCTGCCAGGAAAGATGTTGAGTGATGACATCCACCCCTTAACTTTAATGAAAACTGGATTCCTCCAGGGAAAGAAATCCAATCCCCTGGAAAGCAGTCTTGGAGAGAAAGTGGCAGAGTTTGTGATAACTGATTCATTTGTGAAAATTAAAGACACTCTGAGAAGGAAATGGCAACCCACTCCAGTGTTCTTGCCTGGAGAATCCCAGGGACGGGGGAGCCTCCTGGGCTGCCGTCTATGGGGTTGCACAGAGTCGGACACGACTGAAGTGACTTAGCATGCATGTAACTTGACATTGTGAATAGAAGCTTGTACTTTTCTTCATGAGGTTTCCTATTATATATGTGTGTCTTTTCATGGGGACACTTTACTTACTAATATTCAGTTTGGTTGAACTAGATGTCCCTGGGTCCATTAACTGAAGCCCTTGCACTTCATCTGTAGATGTGCTTGTGATTTTCTTCTAGAGTGTTCTCACTTGAGTAGAACATCAGTGCACTACTGTCTCTCCACTTGCATGATCCAGACCTCTAATAATTATCCCAAGGCTCTTGCCTTCATCCTAGCACACCCATCCAGGCCATGTTGCACTGACCTTCTAAGTAGCTCTCAAATGGTCTTCTCTCTTTCATCCCTAGGAGTTCATTTATTTTGTACAACAGAGACCTTTGGCAGCCTGGTGAAGCCCATGGGCCTTTTTTCAGAATAAGACTTAAATTCATGAAATAAAGCACATAGGATTACAAAGGAAGCCAATTATGTTAAAGTGCAGATATCAAAATATTAAAAATGGAATTATAATAAAATATGTGCTTCTTTATTAACGGATTGTATAATAACATGATATAGTGGCAGGCCTGATAGCTCTAGTAATTTTCAAGCAATGTTGAGTGTAAATGATATCTTGGTGTATCCATAGCAGCTGTAATGTGACCTGAACACACCTGTGACTCTTCTTGGTTACAAGGTCACAGGTGGTGCTGATACTACTGTGGATTATTATCTATCACACAGTCCTCATGGAAGGAGATTAAATTTCAGTCAGAAGTTGGTGAAAATAAAGAAGTGCTCATTTTCCCGTTTAAGTTCACAGATTCTGTGGAGCCCAGACTGAGAACTCTGGCCTTAGTCTAAGCCACCGGATGTCCTTCCGCGCTCTCCTATTAGACAAACATATGCATCCAAGCCATCCTGCACTCTATGGCCAAGGCGGTGTTTCCAAATGCAAAGTTTGTTGTCACCTGTCTCTCACTCACTTATGCCTCAGCCGCCCCCCATTGCTCTTAGACTAGAGACCGAAAGGCCTGGGTCTCAGCCTTGGGGGTTCTGTGTCATGGGCTCTCTTGGTCCTCTTAGACCATAGGGGTTTTGCCCATGTGTTAATGGCAAACCACTCCAGCACTCTTGCCTGGAAAATCCCATGGGCTGAGGAGCCTGATAGGCTACAGTCCATGGGGTTGAAAGAGTCGGACACGACTGACTTCACTTTCACTTTCACTTTCCTGCTGCTAGGAATGTTCTCCATGCTCTTCTTCACTGATTAATGGTTCCAGATTTCAGCTCAAACACCGCTTGCTCAAAGAATCCTCCTTTGGTCTCCCTGAATAGTTCTGGGTTCCCTGCTGCACTCGAGTCTCTCATTCCTCAGAAAGGCTGTTGCATCTATTTGTGCAGTTCTCTGGCTAATCTCTGCACCCATTGGCTCTGGGTGCCATGAGAATGGGATGTACTCTGTCTCCAGGATGGTGCCTGGCACATAGGAGACACTTATTCAGTACTAGCAGGATGAAGAAATGAGTGAACGAACAGTGCCAACAAGCATTTTGGAGAAGGCAGTGGCACCCCACTCCAGTACTCTTGCCTGGAAAACCCAATGGACGGAGGAGCCTGGTGGGCTGCAGTCCATGGGATCGCTAAGAGTTGGACATGACTGAGCAGGTTCACTTTCGCTTTTCACTTTCCTGCATTGGAGAAGGAAATGGCAACCCACTCCAGTGTTCTTGCCTGGAGAATCCCAGGGACGGGGGAGCCTGGTGGGCTGCCGTCTATGGGGTCGCACAGAGTTGGACACGACTGAAGTGACTTAGCAGCAACGAGCATTTAGCATCAGAAAATCCAGTGGTGTTGTAGGGAGTGAGGTCGGGAGGAAAGAAGAGCACAGAGGCAGACTCGTGACAGCAGAGGGAAGTGATGATTCTCATTCTCTCAGTTGAGGAAACAGAAATCCTCAACAGCAAAGAAGTGAATAAAACAGACACCTCCTCCCCTGAGACTAAAGCCTTTCAGTATAACCCAAGAAAGAGAAAGTTTATGTACGTGGACAGGAACCTGTAATACAGTACCACTGTTTTATTGGACAGAATATTAACTTTCATTCTAAGGTCAACTCTAAATGTTAAGAAAAGGTTAAGTTCCATTATTATATTCATACATTAAAAATAAATGTCACAAAAATCATAATCAAGACTTGCTTTTGAAAAGAATTATTTGGAAAATAATATTGATATATGTGGTCAGATGATTATAGCATGTGTGTTTATACATATACATACATATTTATTTACTTCCTAGAATTGTATTCTTTAATCTCGATATTTAGATATTTAATTTCCTATTGACATATATACATGTATATGTATATTCCTTCAACAAATTAACTGAGAAATAGAATATTTATGGGTACAAATGGAGATTATTAGTGAGGCCAATTTATGGGTAATTTTCTTACAGATTATGTGATGGCATGATATTCTATGACATAGATTTCAATCCCACCTCCAGCTGGACAGGGTACAAATGCAAGCCTAAGGGATTTGATAAAAGTACATGGATGGATGGTATATATCTAACCTCCTTAATTACAAGATGCCTCAGGTTGACTTTTACAACATAATTTTGAGTATAGAGGAAAATAATAGAATGGGAAAGACTAGAGAGCTCTTCAAGAAAATTAGAGATACCAAGGGAACATTTCATGCAAAGATGGGCTCAATAAAGGACNTGCTTTTGAACTGTGGTGTTGGAGAAGACTCTTGAGAGTCCCTTGGACTGCAAGGAGATCCAACCAGTGCATCCTAAAGGAGATCAGTCCTGGGTGTTCATTGGAAGGACCGATGTTGAAGCTGAAACTCCAATACTTTAGCCACCTGATGTGGAGAGCTGACTTATTTGCAAAGACCCTGATGCTGGAAAAGACTGAGAGCAGAAGGAGACGGGGACAACAGAGGAAGAGATGGTTGGATGGCATTACTGACTCAATGAACATGGACTCAACGGACTCAATGAACATGGACTCAATGGACTCAGTAGACATGAGTTTGGGTAGAGTCTGGCAGTTGATGATGGACTGGGAGGCCTGGTATGCTGAGGTTCATGGGGTCACAAAGAGTTGGAGACGACTGAGTGATTGGACTTAACTGAAGTGAACCATGGTCAGGGCTTGATAGCAGGTACTGAGATGTGTGGAAATTCCATAAGAGCATTGGGTCTGTTTTCTTATATGATTAGATGCATTCTTACTGAGCTTGAACTGCTGTATGGGGTCTCCTTTACAAGAAAAAGGTGTGAATAGTAGTCCTTGGCTGGCAAAAGGCAGGACATTTTTAATCTGATGGCCCACAGTAGAAGATGAATCATCGGGTATTTACCCTACACACCCTCTGCATGTGAGGCAAAGCTTGGAGCAGCAACTCTGGAGGGGTTGTTCTCTCCAAGATGTTCCAGGAAGGACAGGAACCACTTCGCATCTCTCAAACACTGCTCAAGATTTGGATGCAAACAAAGAGTTACCTGATAGGCTTATCTGTTGCTCATCTCTTACTTAAAGTGAAGTCGCTCAGTTGTGCCCAACTCTTTGTGACCCCATGGACTCTAGCCCGCCAGGCTCCTCTGTCCATGGGATTCTCCAGGCAAGAATACTGGTGTGGGTTGCCATTTCCTTCTCCAGGGGATCTTCCCAACCCAGAGATTGAACCCGGGTCTCCTGCATTGCAGGCAGATGCTTTATCCTCTGAGCCATCAGGGAAGCCCCTACATAGAATCCTCCTTCCTTGAGGAGGAGGCGAGTCCAAGCTGGGAAAGGATTGACTGTGTGTACTGGAGCCAAGGGCCTGGTCTCCAGCCATTAGTGATTGCTTGGGCCTATCTTCATTCCATTTTTGGGGGGCTGAGTTTGGACTCAGCAGCCTGAAACAATGCCACTGAAGCTGTCACACACTGTTGTGTCAAAGGGACTCAAGCATCTTTGGGCTGGGATCACTGAAATGATGGAGTGTTGTGGTCTTTCTCCTTAATGCTCATTTAATGCCTATTCAGGGAGTGCTTTATTTACACATCATTTACATGCAATTTTGGGTGAAAATTCAGTATGCTCTTGCATGGGAGCCATGTTTTTATTTAAATAAGATGAGCTGTTTATATTCTACGTGCAGGACCTGTGTGTATATTTCTAAACTGTTTGCAGTGAGACTTTATCATAGAATTACATTACAATTTTTAACAAAAATAATGCTCAGGTTTCAAAGAGAGAAAAATAGGTTGAAACAAGAAAAGGTTCATATGACAATTCTTAAGAATAATTCAGAAGAATTACAGTCTTATGTAAGTAAGCTTTAGCCTAGAATTACCTTATCTATGTCTTAGGTTGATAGATAGAAATACAAATGACAATATAATACAAACCTTGGAGAAGTCAAATCATTATGTATTATATTTACTGGACAATTTCAGAGATTATTTATATTGTTTCTGATTCCTGGTTCATAGAGTTAAAAAGCATAGAATGAAGCTTTGTGCATATATAAGAATAATCCAAATATAAAATCAAATATCACAGAAAAGAATAATAATGGTTCATGGAGATCTCATCATACCCAGATATTGAAACAGAAGAAAATTATTTTTCAAGTCAAAGTTTTATTATCTTGAAGCAATGACTGGCAAACAAATGAGGTGTCTTAGTAGTTAAACAAATAGAGACCCGTATTTCACTTATTTATGATGCTTATAAGTGACCAGGGCAAGAATTTTAGAGCCATTATCACAAGGATAGTATCGATCACTCCTAATCCATTTCTGTTTTTTAATGGGTATGTAAAGCAACAGAACACGTAATTCATAGAGAGTTCTTTTAATTAAAGTTGGAGATGAAAGAGTTATTTGGGAGCTGTTTCTCTGAATGAAGCTTATTGATATTTTTAATTGAATTCTGAATAGAATTTCCAATAAACTGGAATGCAGAGATTTCTCTCCAGCTAGATGGAATATTTTAGAGATTAATGACCAATCATTTTAAGAGTCAAACGGACTTGAACCAGCTTTTGATGTGAGAGAAGGAGCCACTGCATTTCCATTTTAAGTGTTTATTCAGCTGTGGTTTGAGACACATTAAGAATAAATTGATTTCAAAGTTAAAGCTGTTGGTATTATTAATTTACAGTGTAGTTGGCAATTATTTAACCTCTGCAATAGCACCTCTGTCCTGTGCCAGCTTCATTTCCACACCTATGGTTTAGAGATGCCATTTCCCCTTAGTAATTATGAAGCTGGAAAGGACTCTCTGCACCTGGTTCTTGGTGCTTTTTGCCATTCACAGTGTTCCATGAATAGAAAACCCTGGGGCTTGGTTGATTTGGGGGAATGTTTATTTCTGGTCCACACATCTTGTGATAGCACGTGTAAATGGGCCTGCATTTTATAGATGACTGAAGATGGTGAGGGGATTTGTAGTCCTGCGTAAAAGGTATTATAAAGTGGCAGAAGAAAAAAAATGGAAAATAGAAAAATGCAAAGAAAATTCCCCCAACAGCACAACAAAAAGGTTTTCTGTAGCCGTGGATAGCCCTTCTGCACCCAAATCCCACCTGAATGGGTGTGTTTATTCACATGGCTCGTGGACAGCCGAGTGCAGAGCTGCTCCGGATGAAACAGTGGCGCAGGTCTCTGGCTTGTCTTTGGCTTGTTTAACCTCCCAGGTCAGCACTCTCCTCGCCCCTTCCCCACCAGGAGCCTCACTTCCACTCTTCTTCGATGTCAGGCTCGGTGTCCCTTTCTCTGTTTTAATCTTTGTTTAGGTAGCAAAGCCTGCTTGCCAGGACCCAGGGGCACAGAACCCAGAGGAGCTGTTACTCAGCCCAGAGACACAGCAGCCTGTAAGAATTACGACAGATACTGTAAGGTCACTTAATCAGTTGTGTGCTTTGCTCATTTAGGCTATAATTTCACACACAACTTTCAGCTCATGTAAAGCAAGAGAAATGATGGCTGGAGGCACAAGGTGTAGGAACTGAGGCCGTGAAGAGGGAAGCTGAGATGAAACTGTGTATTTTTGCTTGTTCACCTTTGTTAAAAATTGATTTCACAAAGCGTTTCTTATTTTAATCTTATAAAGCCAATACTTGGCCTTGTTGATCATCTCTCTATTTTGTGTTTATTTTCATTTCATTCACTTCTGCACTTATATTTTTAACAACTTCTTGTTTTTTTTCTCCTCTTTTAAATTGGGTGCTCAACTCATTAATTTTTGGTTTTTAAATTATCTAGCCATAAGCATTTAAAGATATATTATACATTTCTCTCTATGTACTATTTTTGCTACATCCACAGGGTTTGATGTGTAGTATTTTCATTATTATTAATTTCTGTGTATGTCTAAATTTCCATGACTTTTATCTTGAGTTATTAGAAGTTTGATCCTAAAAGTTTCAAGTATGTAGTCTCTACCCCCACCCCACCTCACCCCACCATCTTTTTGCAATTTACTTCTGATTCTTCTGCCTTGAATTGTTTTGTGGTCAGAAGGCAGGTTCTATTTGACATAGATTTCTTGAAATTTGCTGGGACTTGTTTGGCCTAAAATTGTGATCAGTTTTTATTAATGTCCCATGTGTGTACTTGGGAAAAATACATATTTTTAAATTGTCAGATCTAGGGTTCTCTTTGCATCTAATGAACTAAACCTGAAAATGACGTTGTTCAGGAACTTCCCTGGTGGTTCAGTGGCTAGGACTCTGTGTTTCCAATGCAGAGGCCCCAGGTCCAAGCCCTGGTTGGGGAACTAGATCCCACATACTGCAACTAAGAAAATGAAAAGGATTTTGTTTGGATCAGCTCTGTCTGTGCTGAGCTCTTCTCTCTTTGCCCCTCCAGATTTCCTTCCTAAGTTTTCTCATCCTACTTTGTACTGCAGGAGGCTGGCCTGTATGAACTATACCAAGGACTCCCTATCCCTGGCTTCCTTGGCTCAGCAAATGGGGATGTAGGTAGGAGATCAGAAAGAGATGGGCGGAAAGGTCAGAACAGTAACTCATCCAGCTCTCTCCTTCTGGGCCATTTTGGCAAAGACTGCAATCCTGCAGTCCTCTGAAGAATTCCACTGAGACTGTCAGGCCGTCATGTTGGTGGCCAAGTGCTTTAGGCCTAGGCGGGATAAGCAGCCTTGCTGCTAGACCTGGCTGTTCTCCATCCATCCCTGCTTGGGGTCCCTTAAACCCGCCATACTTCGTGAACATTTAAACTCTCTCTTCACCTCATGTGAGTGTGACATCACTTTCTGCTAAGATCTGACTAACACCGGCCTGGGTACATTTTGCCTGTGTGATTTAACAATAATTGAGAGAGATGGAATGAGATCTTCCATTAGGACAGTGGGCTTGCTTAGTTCTATGCTTTCTGTATTTGGGGGCAGTTCTTTAAAAGTGCATGTAAGTTTAGATTTGTCCTATCTTCCTAGAGAAGTGAATCTTTTATCATACTTTTTTGGATTCTTTGACATTCTTAATCTCAGGATTCTTTGACATTCTTAAGAATTATTGAGAACCTCAGAGATTTATGCTTAAATGGGTTATATTTAGCCATATTTACCATGTTAGAAACTAAAGCTGAGAAAAGACTATTAATTCATTAAAAAATAGCAATAAACATTACATGTAACACAACATTAAAAAAATTTTAAGGTTCTATTTTCTGAAACAAAAATTAGCGGAAAAAAGTGGCATTGCTTTATATTTTTGTAAATCTCTTTAAGTTCTGGTTTATTTAGAGAGAACTAAATTCTCATTACTGCTTCTGCATCTAATCTGTTTGTGTTGTTTTGGTTGTGGGTAAAGTACATGAAAAAAATCCAGCTTCACATGGATATGTGGTTGGAAAAGGCAACAGCATTGTCACAGCCTTTTAGGACAGCCATGGACATTCATGTTTGTCACTACTCTGAAACGCAACAGGGGCTTCCCAGGTGGCTTGGTGGTAAAGAATCCACCTGCCAATGCAGGAGACACAGGAGACACAAGTTCGATCCCTGGGTTGGGAAGATCCCCTAGAGAAGGAAATGGCAACCTGCTCCAGTATTCTTCCCTGGGAAATCCCACGGACAGAGGAGCCTGGTGGGCTACAGTCTGCCCCCAAGAGTCAGACACGATTGAGTGACTAAGCACAGCGCAGCAAAACTCAACGAACGGTGGTTCCTTAAAGGTTAGTTACAATGTGAAATCTGAAAACAGATCAATGAACTCTTCATATTCATTAAAATTCANCTGGACAATTTCAGAGATTATTTATATTGTTTCTGATTCCTGGTTCATAGAGTTAAAAAGCATAGAATGAAGCTTTGTGCATATATAAGAATAATCCAAATATAAAATCAAATATCACAGAAAAGAATAATAATGGTTCATGGAGATCTCATCATACCCAGATATTGAAACAGAAGAAAATTATTTTTCAAGTCAAAGTTTTATTATCTTGAAGCAATGACTGGCAAACAAATGAGGTGTCTTAGTAGTTAAACAAATAGAGACCCGTATTTCACTTATTTATGATGCTTATAAGTGACCAGGGCAAGAATTTTAGAGCCATTATCACAAGGATAGTATCGATCACTCCTAATCCATTTCTGTTTTTTAATGGGTATGTAAAGCAACAGAACACGTAATTCATAGAGAGTTCTTTTAATTAAAGTTGGAGATGAAAGAGTTATTTGGGAGCTGTTTCTCTGAATGAAGCTTATTGATATTTTTAATTGAATTCTGAATAGAATTTCCAATAAACTGGAATGCAGAGATTTCTCTCCAGCTAGATGGAATATTTTAGAGATTAATGACCAATCATTTTAAGAGTCAAACGGACTTGAACCAGCTTTTGATGTGAGAGAAGGAGCCACTGCATTTCCATTTTAAGTGTTTATTCAGCTGTGGTTTGAGACACATTAAGAATAAATTGATTTCAAAGTTAAAGCTGTTGGTATTATTAATTTACAGTGTAGTTGGCAATTATTTAACCTCTGCAATAGCACCTCTGTCCTGTGCCAGCTTCATTTCCACACCTATGGTTTAGAGATGCCATTTCCCCTTAGTAATTATGAAGCTGGAAAGGACTCTCTGCACCTGGTTCTTGGTGCTTTTTGCCATTCACAGTGTTCCATGAATAGAAAACCCTGGGGCTTGGTTGATTTGGGGGAATGTTTATTTCTGGTCCACACATCTTGTGATAGCACGTGTAAATGGGCCTGCATTTTATAGATGACTGAAGATGGTGAGGGGATTTGTAGTCCTGCGTAAAAGGTATTATAAAGTGGCAGAAGAAAAAAAATGGAAAATAGAAAAATGCAAAGAAAATTCCCCCAACAGCACAACAAAAAGGTTTTCTGTAGCCGTGGATAGCCCTTCTGCACCCAAATCCCACCTGAATGGGTGTGTTTATTCACATGGCTCGTGGACAGCCGAGTGCAGAGCTGCTCCGGATGAAACAGTGGCGCAGGTCTCTGGCTTGTCTTTGGCTTGTTTAACCTCCCAGGTCAGCACTCTCCTCGCCCCTTCCCCACCAGGAGCCTCACTTCCACTCTTCTTCGATGTCAGGCTCGGTGTCCCTTTCTCTGTTTTAATCTTTGTTTAGGTAGCAAAGCCTGCTTGCCAGGACCCAGGGGCACAGAACCCAGAGGAGCTGTTACTCAGCCCAGAGACACAGCAGCCTGTAAGAATTACGACAGATACTGTAAGGTCACTTAATCAGTTGTGTGCTTTGCTCATTTAGGCTATAATTTCACACACAACTTTCAGCTCATGTAAAGCAAGAGAAATGATGGCTGGAGGCACAAGGTGTAGGAACTGAGGCCGTGAAGAGGGAAGCTGAGATGAAACTGTGTATTTTTGCTTGTTCACCTTTGTTAAAAATTGATTTCACAAAGCGTTTCTTATTTTAATCTTATAAAGCCAATACTTGGCCTTGTTGATCATCTCTCTATTTTGTGTTTATTTTCATTTCATTCACTTCTGCACTTATATTTTTAACAACTTCTTGTTTTTTTTCTCCTCTTTTAAATTGGGTGCTCAACTCATTAATTTTTGGTTTTTAAATTATCTAGCCATAAGCATTTAAAGATATATTATACATTTCTCTCTATGTACTATTTTTGCTACATCCACAGGGTTTGATGTGTAGTATTTTCATTATTATTAATTTCTGTGTATGTCTAAATTTCCATGACTTTTATCTTGAGTTATTAGAAGTTTGATCCTAAAAGTTTCAAGTATGTAGTCTCTACCCCCACCCCACCTCACCCCACCATCTTTTTGCAATTTACTTCTGATTCTTCTGCCTTGAATTGTTTTGTGGTCAGAAGGCAGGTTCTATTTGACATAGATTTCTTGAAATTTGCTGGGACTTGTTTGGCCTAAAATTGTGATCAGTTTTTATTAATGTCCCATGTGTGTACTTGGGAAAAATACATATTTTTAAATTGTCAGATCTAGGGTTCTCTTTGCATCTAATGAACTAAACCTGAAAATGACGTTGTTCAGGAACTTCCCTGGTGGTTCAGTGGCTAGGACTCTGTGTTTCCAATGCAGAGGCCCCAGGTCCAAGCCCTGGTTGGGGAACTAGATCCCACATACTGCAACTAAGAAAATGAAAAGGATTTTGTTTGGATCAGCTCTGTCTGTGCTGAGCTCTTCTCTCTTTGCCCCTCCAGATTTCCTTCCTAAGTTTTCTCATCCTACTTTGTACTGCAGGAGGCTGGCCTGTATGAACTATACCAAGGACTCCCTATCCCTGGCTTCCTTGGCTCAGCAAATGGGGATGTAGGTAGGAGATCAGAAAGAGATGGGCGGAAAGGTCAGAACAGTAACTCATCCAGCTCTCTCCTTCTGGGCCATTTTGGCAAAGACTGCAATCCTGCAGTCCTCTGAAGAATTCCACTGAGACTGTCAGGCCGTCATGTTGGTGGCCAAGTGCTTTAGGCCTAGGCGGGATAAGCAGCCTTGCTGCTAGACCTGGCTGTTCTCCATCCATCCCTGCTTGGGGTCCCTTAAACCCGCCATACTTCGTGAACATTTAAACTCTCTCTTCACCTCATGTGAGTGTGACATCACTTTCTGCTAAGATCTGACTAACACCGGCCTGGGTACATTTTGCCTGTGTGATTTAACAATAATTGAGAGAGATGGAATGAGATCTTCCATTAGGACAGTGGGCTTGCTTAGTTCTATGCTTTCTGTATTTGGGGGCAGTTCTTTAAAAGTGCATGTAAGTTTAGATTTGTCCTATCTTCCTAGAGAAGTGAATCTTTTATCATACTTTTTTGGATTCTTTGACATTCTTAATCTCAGGATTCTTTGACATTCTTAAGAATTATTGAGAACCTCAGAGATTTATGCTTAAATGGGTTATATTTAGCCATATTTACCATGTTAGAAACTAAAGCTGAGAAAAGACTATTAATTCATTAAAAAATAGCAATAAACATTACATGTAACACAACATTAAAAAAATTTTAAGGTTCTATTTTCTGAAACAAAAATTAGCGGAAAAAAGTGGCATTGCTTTATATTTTTGTAAATCTCTTTAAGTTCTGGTTTATTTAGAGAGAACTAAATTCTCATTACTGCTTCTGCATCTAATCTGTTTGTGTTGTTTTGGTTGTGGGTAAAGTACATGAAAAAAATCCAGCTTCACATGGATATGTGGTTGGAAAAGGCAACAGCATTGTCACAGCCTTTTAGGACAGCCATGGACATTCATGTTTGTCACTACTCTGAAACGCAACAGGGGCTTCCCAGGTGGCTTGGTGGTAAAGAATCCACCTGCCAATGCAGGAGACACAGGAGACACAAGTTCGATCCCTGGGTTGGGAAGATCCCCTAGAGAAGGAAATGGCAACCTGCTCCAGTATTCTTCCCTGGGAAATCCCACGGACAGAGGAGCCTGGTGGGCTACAGTCTGCCCCCAAGAGTCAGACACGATTGAGTGACTAAGCACAGCGCAGCAAAACTCAACGAACGGTGGTTCCTTAAAGGTTAGTTACAATGTGAAATCTGAAAACAGATCAATGAACTCTTCATATTCATTAAAATTCACTGATCTATCTTGCACTTTGAATGGCTCTCTTGCCCCTCCATGATTTTATGTTGTTATTCGTTGTTGTTTGGGAAATATAGGTTCACTGAGTCTTGCACAACTTCTAAATGTTGAGACATTTTGTTATATGATATAAAACCCTCCATATTTGTGCTGTGCATTGGACATAAAGAACTAATTCTAGCTTCCACTCTGCTTCCAACTTACTGTCCTTAGACAGTTAGTTTTCCCATGTGTAAAATGAAAGTGATGAATATGCTTTTTTCCCAGTGTGTCTTGGAGGAAGGATTGGTGCCATGGCAGTGAGGACATTTTGTGAGTGCTCAGATGCAACTGAAACAGCTTTAAAGATGGAAAGTTTAGGAAATTGTGTCCTCATCGTCTTTTCTCAAATATGTTTAGATGTTAATGTATTGATAAACACAATGATTATATTATCATCAATATTCTTCTATTCAAAAGTAATTGGTATAATATTCACTTTTTGCCATGGGAAATCAGCAAAGTATCGATAATTTGTATTTTGAGTGAATAAAAGAACACATTTGGCACATTGATGTATTTATTTTTCTTGAAATTAGCTCTTTTTTTTGCTGCTTTTAATTTCAGCAAAGACTGACTTTAAATTTATTTTTATATATTTATTTGTTTATCTTTGGATGTGCTATGCAGCATGCAGAATCTTAGTCCCAGGATCAGGGATGGAGTCAGTTCCCTCTGTAGAGGAAGCTCAGGTTCTTAACCACTGGACCCCCATGGAAGTCCCTTGAATTAGCCCTTTCTGAGAGAGGCTGCTTTCACTAATCAGTGTTGACCTTTTCATTGTACGGATAAGGTAGATGAGAATCTAAGAAGGATGGTGACTTCCCCAGGGACCTTCTTCACGTGAAAGGCAGACTTAGGTCAAAGTCTTCATTTCCTGACTATTTGCCTCACTATACCATTTCTCAAAGTTCTGCTGGTAACATTTTGAGTATCTTCAGAGGGAAGAAAAGAATGTATATGTATTTTTTTAGTTTTTAGGTTTCTGAAATCCTATCATCTGTTCCACTGATTCTTTCCAATTCATGGCAACTTTTTGAATACTTGAATTTTCTGGTAGCACCCATGAAGGTAAAAAAAAAAAAACGGAAAAAAAATTTAAACAGTCATCACATTATTTGCCTACTCTTTTAACACCAGATGCTGTTTGCATAGACTTGTTAGCTGGCTGGTCTACACAGTCTTTTAAATTTATAGGGAAAAGGCCTCGTTTTGCATTGACCATGGGATCTCTTCCAGGCTGGCTTGACTTTTACCCTATACCTATTACCTTCTACTGACAGGAGCTTGTACCAGACCCCAGGCTGCCTACTGTGACCCGTTCAGCTCAAGATTTCACCTGGCAGACATTGCTACTATGTGTTCTCAATTACAGCAAAAGTACAGTTTACACATTGATCGAACTTTGATGGCACCCCTGGCAGGGTTCAGGGTTCACCAAGGTGCCGTGAACACAGAGGAGGAGTGGGCTGCAAGCGGTTGCCATAGTCAAAGCCCTAAGGATGCCAGGCCCTGTCTCACTGCCTCTGCGTCCCCCAGCTCCTTTCTGAGGGATCAGTGTGAATTCCTGTACAATATGTCCTGCCCTGTCTCCTGAACCAGCCAAGAAATGGAGCGAAGATTCAGTATTATCTCTTCATCACTCCTTTGCTTAGTTAGTGGGGTTTAGGATAGATTTTTCTCTCTGCCTGTCCCAGCAGACACAATCAAATAGTCTCATTTGTTCTTAAGGCACATTAACATCCGTCAACTCCTGGGCCCAAAGATAGGACACTCAAGCGTCCAAGTTGCTTGTGGACTATCTTCTCCACACCCTAGGCTGCCTCTTCATCTCCAATCCCTTTCCATGACTCAGCTAGCTTCTTCTGAACCCCCATGTGGTCTTTCAGGGCCTAGTTTCTGCCCTAATTTTGCTTGCGCTCCTCTCTAAGGTTGGAGTCTTAACTTTGAGAGTAGGCAGGGGCTAGGGTCGGGTAGGGGGAGTGGGACTGAGAATTTTTCCTCAAGTGTTGGTTTATTTATAGAGAAGATATTGAAACTCATATTCCAGCCCTAGTGAAATATTTTCTGGACTCATTACCAGGAACCGCCTCCCCTCCGTGCCCCCCACCCCCCAACACACACGCTGAATTTGGCTTAAGGAGCAAACTCTTTATGAAGGATATGCCTGTGTGTGTGCTAGGTTGCTTTAGTTGTGTCCAACTCTTTATAGCCCTATGAACCGTAGCCCACCAGGCTCTTCTGTCCACAGGGATTCTCCAGGCAAGAATACTGGAGTGGGTTGCCATGCCCTCCTTAAGGGGATCTTCCCAATCCAGGGATAGAACCAGCATCTCTTTCATTGCAGGTGGATTCTTTACCACTGAGCCACTGGGGAAGCCCATAAAGGATATAACTTGGGGCAAAAGAACACATTTTAAACTTTAGCCCCTAAGCTGGGCCCAAATAAACATCCTTTCCCCCTAAAATAAGAGGATGAGATGGCTGGATGGCATCACTGACTCCATGGACATGGGTTTGGGTGGACTCCAGGATTTGGTGATGGACAGGGAGGCCTGGAGTGCTGTGGTTCATGGGGTCGCAAAGAGTCAGACACGACTGAGTGACTGAACTGACTGACCCTCTAAAATGAAAGTGAAAGTGAAAGTCACTCAGTCGTGTCCAACTCTTTGCGACGCTATGGACTGTAGCCTGCCAGGCTTCTCTGTCCATGGAATTCTCCAGGGAAAAATATTGGAGTGGGTAGCTGTTTCCTTCTCCAGGGGATCCTCCCAACCCAGGGATCAAACTCAGGTCTCCCACATTGCAGATGGATTCTTAACTATCTGAGTCGCTAGGGAAACCCCTTCCCCCTAAAAGAGTGAACAAACAAAAGCCCCCCCAAACACCAAGTTGCAAAACAGTCTGACAGACAACTGGCAGGCTCACAGACTCATTTTTGCAGTTAATGACACAAGTAACCAAATCTGACTGAGTCTTGAGGCATTCGTTTGGATGCAGAAAATCCTCTACAGCGTGAGAGAGACCAAAGGTAAAATCACCACCAAATTACTTGAAGAGAAAATGAGTCAAACGCCCAACCAACCAAACAAACAAAAAATATGGAAAAGAAATAGCTGAATACACTGAGTTATGTAAGAGTCCGAGAAAGAATTCATAGGGTTTCTGGAAACACAATTTCATCAAGAGCTGAAGGAAAATGAAAAGGAAGACAGCGGGCGTAATTGCTGTGAGCAATCGTTTCCTGCTGAGACAGAAGAGTTTTACCATCAGCTCCGTGAGAATACATCCAGGCAAATACAGAAAACATGGAAATAAATACTTCTCATAAAATCAGGATGGGAGGACAAAAGGGCACCCAGAGACAGGCCACGTGTAGCAGAAAAGAAAGTGGGCAGAGGCCAGATAAGGTGATAATAGAAAAAGAGAAGTGAGAAAATTACATCTCTGTGGGCATCATTAGGGTGAGGGAAAGCAGGCAAATGGAAGACGCTTAAAATGTAACAGAGCAAAGCATCCAGAACACCGCAGGTCAAATCCTGTTAGAGCAAATGGTGTCACAAAGAAAATCTCTTTATAACAAAGGAAGGAGGAGTGTAAGCGCCGAGGGGAAGGTGGCAGCTGGAAGTCAGGAGAATTGGGTTGGGTTTCTGCTGTTTTCACTGCCTGGCTCTGTTTCGGGTCTGCTCGCTAACTTTTTTGGTCTGTAACATTGAGGACTGAGCCCTGAGGGGTAAGTAAGCTTTTGGCACCTGGCCCCTTGAAGAATACGGTGAAATTTATCATCTTCTACTGGGACAAGTTTACATGAGCTTATACTAGGTATTTCATATTTCCAGAGGGTCCTGTATATTCAGAAAGGGGATACTGGACTTTAGTATCGCAACATTGACTGGTTGCGATTATAGCTCTTATAGCTCTTATAGCTATAATAGCTCTTATAGCTTTTCCAGTTTGGATAACCAGTGGTCCTATGATTTCCAGAGTGTTAAGTGTCTATTATTTGGAGTAATATTTGATTCAGCATAACTCCAGCGCAAGACAGGTTGTTGGAGCTTGCATAAAGAGTCCTACAATTCAGTGGTGAAACTTACACAAGGAAGGCAGTGCAGGGATTAGTAAGTGGTTTGCAATGCTTCATTGTTTCTCACTTAGCAGTACTGGATTTAACCCACTCTATTTCAGCGAAGCTTGACCTCCTGGCAGGACTTGTCTTGGCTCAATTCTCTGTTTTTTTTTTTTTTTTTTTTAACTCCTGCTCTTTGCCTTGCCCCATCATCTCACTTTCCTTTTCTCTGAATTTCTCATCCTCTTTTCTCTGACTTTTGCATGAAGGGATGAAGTGATTAGAGCTAGTGCCTTGAAGGCAGACTCGAGAAAAAACTTTCCATGTGCCAGAACTCGTGCCAAGGCAGGGAGAACTATAAAGAAATGAGACAGAACCTCCACTGCCAGGGAATTTTCAAGGTAGTTGGGAAGATAAGATATGAACACATGAAAAGTGAGACAGTCATGAAGCACGAGAGTTTAAGAGAGATGATGACAGGACAAGGAGCGTCTTCAAAGAGCATGCCTGTCATGTGGCGGAACCTTGAGGGGAGGTGCTGGCAAAGCCAGTGTCTGGTGAGAGCCAGCTTCCTGATCAGAGCCGTTGTCTCCTCACTGTGGTCCAAGGGAGCTCTCTGGGGTCCTTTTTACAAAGGCCGCTGTGAGCATCCTTTGGTAACCACAGGGGATTGGTTCCAGGAGCCTCCTTTCACCTGAAAATCGGCAGACGCTCAGTCCCTTACATAAAAATAGCACAGGAGAATAAGCCCTCTGGCTTCTTATTCCTGAGAGCTCCATCCACCTTCTGACCTAATCACCTCTCAAAGGCCCCATCTCCAAATATCATCCTGCGGGGGATTAGGTTTCAATATCCAGGTGGTGCTAGTGGTAAAGAACCTGCCTGCCAATGCAAGAGACATGAAACTCGAATGCAGTCCCTGGATCGGGAAGATCCCCTGGAGGAGGGCCTAGCAGCTCGCTCCAGTATTCTTGCCTGGAGAATGTCAAGGACAGAGGAGCCTGCAGGGCGACAGTCCAGGGGATCACACAGAGTAGATCGAGACTGAAGCGACTAAGCACGTGCATGTACGCACTTTGAAGGGACAGAGACATTTAGAAAAACATTCAAATTCATCTTGGTTCTCTCTTTTCCAGGACCCTGGCAGGAAGCACTGCCTCCCAGTCTGTAAGTCAAATTACAATTTAGAAGACAATGAACTTGGTAAGCCACATAAAATGGAGCCAACTTTTGGGGTCAGGAAAAGAGCACTTTTTTTTTTTTTTTTTTTTACATCTACTAGGAAAAGAAAGAAAAGCTGGAGAGGTTACTTTTTTAAAAAGTGTTTTAAAATTTATGATCATTATTATTTGCTGTGCCAGGTCTTCGTTGCTGTGCAGGCTTTTCTCTTTGCGGCAAGCGGGGGCTACTCTCTAGCTGTGCGTGCAGGCTTCTCATTGCAGGGCCTCTCTTGTTGTGGAGCACAAGCTCTCGGGCACTTGGCTTCAGGAGTTGCGGCGCATGGGCCTCGTGGTTGCACCTCCCGGGCTCTGGAACACAGGCTCGGTAGTTGTGGCGCACAGGCTTCGTCGTCCCGAGGCATGTGGGATCTTCCTGGATCGGGGATTGAACTCCTGTCTCTTGCATTAGCAGACAGATCCTGGACCACGGAGCCACCAGGGAAGCCCTGGAGTGCCTACTTTTTTTTTTTTTTTTTAAATTAACTCATTCAGTGTTCATTGACAACTAATATGAGTCAGGTGCTGTGCTACACTGTGGGGACACAGCAGTAAACAAGACAGGCAGCTTGACCCCTTGAAGCTTAGAGAAGGAAAGCCAGACGCCAGCCTGTGCTCTGTATGCAGAAGACGGCTGCCTGCAGCACCGTTGCCGCCCCTGATTCCAGGTCGATTTAGAAGCTTGATACAGCCTACCTTTATTCTATCAAGAGCTGTTCTATTATTTAGTTGGTGGTTGGTTAGTGAGGGCCACCGTGAGTAGCACTTATCCAGGAGCAGAAGCTCTGATTCTGGAAAATGATAAACACACCGAGAGAACATATAAATCAAAGCAGTAAGTGGAATTTCAGCATTCAGTTCCAGATTAATGAAGCTAGCAGTGCAGCAAGAATACAACATGGGAATCTTCCCAAGGGTTGGGAGAAGTACATTATAGCGATTGGTGGCTTTAACCAAGAATACAAATAGCAGGTAGGAACAAGTAGGGCTTTTGAAAAGATGCCCCAAACTAGGCAGCACAACAAGGGATAAATAAAATACACAGTAAAGAGGCAAAATAATAAAAGACTGTAATTTGGCCTCCCAGCATGAAAGCGGGAAGCTGAGAGTAGAAGAATGGATTAGAATTCATGAGTCATTTGTTTGGTTTTGAACTGATGGAGCCCTGGCTGGTTGGAGAGGCTGGAGCAAGCTGATTGTTCTTCCTTCCAACCTTGGGATCCCTGCAGAATGTACCTGCTTTCTTGGACTTTTTCCTACGAGGCTAACCATTTTTTTAAGTGGTAATTTTGGGCCCGACACTGTGCTTAGGTGTTCATGTGTATTACCCCTCACTTTCACAAAGTCTCACAAGTAATAGATGAGGATTCCAGGGCTCAGAGATGTCTCTAAGGTAAGTCAGCTAGTGTGGAGGCCACAGCTAATTCCCGTCTTTTTGACTCTGTTATCCTCTCGTGTCCCAAATGGCAACCCACTCCAGTATTCTTGCCTAGAGAATCCTGTGGACAGGGAGCCTGGTGGGCTGCCGTCTATGGAGTTGCACAGAGTTGGACACGACTAAAGCGACTTAGCAGCATGCATACGTGCATGTCCCATGGCTACTTGTGTCCTTTGGCGTTTGACAAATGACCTCTGGTTGAGATGCAAAGCAAAAGCCTCATAAAAGTGAGCTCCAGGGAGCCTCACTGTCTACAAATATCCTTTCTCATGAATAAAAGTCAGGGACATCCTTTCAATTACCTACTTCTGCTGCTGCTGCTAAGTCACTTGAGTCGTATCCGACTCTGTGTGACCCCATAGACAGCAGCCCACCAGGCTCCCCCATCCCTGGGATTCTTCAGGCAAGAACACTGGAGTGGGTTGCCATTTCCTTCTCCAATGCATGTAAGTGAGAAGTGAAAGGGAAGTCACTCAGTCATGTCTGACTCTTAGCGACCCCGTGGACTGTAGCCTACCAGTCTCCTCCGTCCATGGGATTTTCCAGGCAAGAGTCCTTCTGAGGCTACCTTAAATCATGGTCTGCTGAGGATGTGATTTGAGAAACAAGTTGCTTCTTGTAGTGCCAGAGAGGAAAATAGTGCTTAAAGTGAAACAGAACCAAGGCTCACATTGACTGGGAGTGTGTCAGAGGGAGCCTGGAGCCCACTGAAAGAGCTTCCATGACAAACACTAAAAGTGTTTGAGTGACAAAATAAAATAGTGTTGGATTATAATCCAAAGTATAAAATTAGTATCCAACAGTCCATACTGATATAAATAAAGGATTGGGTAGATAAACAAATGGAGGGAAAGACACAAATGTCCTAATGCAAAATAATTCCAAATAATCTATATAGATTCCTCAACCTCAAGGATGTGGCTTTAGCTCCTCCCTCCTTAACTCTTGGCTGTGTGCAGTGACTGCTTTCCAAAGAGCACAGTGTGGGAAGGGGGTCAGAGAGAATAACTTCATAGTGGAAAATCTGACATTCCACCTCTGCCAGATAATCAAGGTCAACATCAACAGTGTAAGTCACGTGGTTTGTACACACTCTTGGAATTGTGGTCTTTCTCCCAAACTCACATAATCCCAATAGAAGAGTATTCTACAAAATAACTTCCCAGAACTCCTTGAAACTGTGGAAGTCCTCAAAAACAAAGAAAGTCTGAAAAACCATTGAAGCCAAGAGGAGCCTAAGGAGACACTACATTAAATGTAATGGTGGGCTGCCATCTATGGGGTTGCACATGTGGGGTCCTGGATGGAATCCTGCAACAGAAAAAAGATGTTTGGTTAAAACTAAGGAACTCAGAATAAAATATGGACTTTAGTTAAAAATGACATATCAATACTGGTTCATAAATTGTTATGAATGTACCATGTTAGTGTAAGATGTTAATAATAGGGAAAACCTATTATAGGGTATATAACTCTATAATTCTTTAACTTTTCTGTAAATCTGAAACTGTTCTCCAAAGTAAAGTCTATTTTAAAACCAGGCAATTACATTCTGTTATCAAGATATTTTGAGTGCGAATTTACAGTGCCTCACGTGGACAGGGAATATTGTCTCTGTCCATGTTGTTTATTGCATCTCCAGTCCTGTTCCTAACCTTGAGCTCAAGCTAAGGTTTGGTGAAGGAAGCTGCATCCTAGGAAGTAAGTGGGCCCAGGAAACTAAGCCTCATTTTTTCTTCTTTTTAAAAAAAATTTTATTTTATTATTTTTTTTGAATTTTATTTTTTATTTATTTTTTTAATTTTTAATTTTTAATTTTTTTCCATCTCAGGTGTACATGAGTTCCCAATCTTGAATCCCCCCCCCACCTNTGACATTTGGAGGTGGGGTCTTTGGGAGGTGACTAGGTCACAGGGTAGAGCCTCACAGGGGGATTAGTGCCCTTATAGAAAGAGACAGGAGAGAACTTGCTTCCTCTTTGAGAAGACAGAGTATACAAAGGAGGGAGGGGGATGGCTCTCCCCAGACACTGAATCTGTCAGCCCCTCAGTTTTGGACTTCCCAGCCTGCAGAACTGTTGGGGAGTAAAGGTTTGTTGTTTAAGCCCCTGTGTGTGTGTGTTAGTCGCTCTCAGTCATGTCCGACTTGCTGGACTGTAGCCCACCAGGCTACACTGTCCCTGCAAGTCTCCTGGCAAGAAGACTGGAGAGGGTTGCCATTCCCTTTCCCAGAGTATCTTCCTGACCCAGGGATTGACCCTGGATCTCCTGCATTGCAGGCGGATTCCTCACCATCTGAGCCACCAGGGAAGCCCTTAATACCTTGTCTGTGGTATTTTGTTGCAGGAGCTTGAACTAAGACCACTCCATGTACCCACTGTTGCTCAGTTGCTAAGTCATGTCCGACTCTTTGTGACTCTATGGACTGTAGCACGCCAGGCTTCCCTGTCCTCCGTTATGTCCTGGAGTTTGCTCAAACTCATGTCCCTTGAGTTGGTGATGCCATCCAACCATCTCATCCTCTGTTGCCCCCACTGCCAGATTCAACAATTAGGATCCCCTGGCCTATCTTATTTCCTCTGTGCTCTTTCACCCTTGTTCCTCCACATTGTTTTGAAGCAAATCAGACATTATATAACTTTATCCATAAGTGTTTAATATGTTTCTCTAAAAGATAAGCACTGTTTCACTCTGACATTCTGTTAGGAAAAATTTCAAGCATATAGCACAATTAAAACTGTACGCACAACCATCTTGATTCTACTGTTTACATTTCACAGTTTACCACTCAGGCACATTCCTGTCCACCTAACTATGCCTCTCCCCATCCATCAAGCCATCTTGTTTTGTTTTTGATTTATTGCAAAATAATTTGCAGTCATCTGTACATTTCCACTTAAATGCTTCAACATGCATATCATTAGAGTTCAGTATTTGTTTACATTGTTTTGCCATTGGATATAACATTTACGCCAATGAAATACACAAATCTGAAATACACATTTGTTGCACTTGGCAAATGCAACTCAGCTTCCCAACAAAATATAAAAAGAAGGAATGCCCAGAATGTTCCCTCATGCTTCTTTCCTAGTCAATCCCAACCCAATCTGATGTTTTCCCATTTAGAGTAATCAAAATAATATTTTAGAAAATTTTTCCTATCTGTTGTAACAGAAAATTAACATAATATAAACTTCTTCTGAAAAGATGGATTTCCCCTCTAAATGTCTGGGATTTTAAAACGTGTTTCCCAGGTTTTGGTTGTGGGGGCATGGAGTGGGGGGGCGGGGCATTGGTTTCCAGCCTCATTGCCTTGTGCTGTCTGTGTAAAAGTTTGTCTGAGGAAAGGATTTATTGCTAATGGAAATTTGAAAATTAATGCTCTAGTCCTTTCAGCTCCAAGTTTATGTGCATTTGTAAACATATTTGGCCACAGGGCTTCCTGGGAAGTTGTACACTTAATAGTGTCCAGAGTTACTTGGTCATGAGAGCCATCAGCCTAATCTTTCCTTGCAAAGAAGTCCAAGGGCTTTCAAGATTCCTTGGAAGTGTAGCCAGGAGGTGTTCTGTTCAAATTATCTTCTCATCCCCATCTCCAGTCAATAAAACTCCAAACTGAAAACCTCCCAAGTTAACAGTGAGACACGGGTTTTAGACCCTATCTTTCCTTGAAGTACCAGAGTGTTTTGTAATTCCTTGTCCCCTGAAATTCAAATGAAGTTAGAGCGAATGCTATCCTGGGACCAGGCGGTGCCTCTGCCTCCAAGGAGCTCTCTGGGCCCCCTGGGGCGTGACTTGTTCTCCTCGTCCTTTGGCCTGGCTCCAGCATCTGCTGAACTCTTCAGTGTCTGGGTCACCTCACTCTCCTCTGTGAGCTTTCTTCTGAGCCCTTGTAAAGGTTTAGGAGTTTAGAGGTTTACATCAAAGCAATGCAGAAATCTTTAACAATTTTAATCCCAGAGATTCCCATTTCTAAAGAACCTCTTATCTACTTACTCATATTGCTCAGCTATGCACTCTCCTCTCTCCTCTTCCTGAAACTCCTATTTTTTTTCCCATGTAGAATATTTTTTTTCTTTCTTTCTTTTTCCTTGCCTTTTTTCCCAAACTGCTCTCACCCTGCAGGCTTCTCGAGACTATTTTTCTTGTTACCACTATAAGAGAAAGTGGAGTACCAGCAGGAAGATTATATATATATGTATAAAATCGTGGCTTTAACTTTAGAGAAGCCCTCTTAACTGCCTGACTCTATATTCTCACTTGTAAAATGGAAATGGCGGCAATGCCAGCCTTCGTGAAGATTAGTTTTGATAACATATTTGAAAGCATTTTGTAAACTGAAAAGTATTTGTGCAAACAACCTAAATGTCCATCAGTGGATGAATGGAAAAAGAAATGTGGTGTATATGTGTGTGTGTGTGTGTGTGTGTATAAAATGGAGTATTATTCAGCCATAAGAAAGAAAAGGGTTTTGCCAATATCTTAAAATAGCCTGGGTAGTTGGCAGATGCCCAGGGGTTGTCTTTTGAATCATCTTCGCTTAATAGACTGATCGACAAGCAGATATTGACTTACAAATCCATCCATTAGATTTCTAGTTCAGGTTCAACTGATATTCTCTATATAGCTGAGCAAGTTAAATTAGGAAGTGACAGGAAATACCCTTGTTATTAATATGAGCTCTAAGCAAAAATCTGTGATGATGACAATAAAAATATGCAGTGACCACTTCTTGAATGTTTACCCGCTGCCTGGTGTTGCGCCCTTGTGGGTAATCTGCAATGCTGAGCACAGCCGAAGTGAAAGTGCAGGGAGGGTGAGAAGGGAGGTTGGGGAATGCTGCTGCAGGTGTGGCCCAGCCCAGGCCTCACAGGAGAGGCAGTGGGCCCCTGCTTCGCTCAGTGCTCAACAGGAAGATTCTAGCTGAAACAAAGGAGAGTCTACACAGTAAAGGACAGGCACAGAGGGGTGGGGTCTTGTAGCAAGTGCTCAGTCCGTTAGTTACATTCTCTTACCTCCTTCCAGGCTTTCTTTTGATTCCTGCCTGTCAGGACAGAGCTGGGGGCCCAAGGAGTACGAGGGGAAATAAAGTGTGCAGACACAGATGAGCTGCGAGGGGAGAAGCAAGGATGACCCGCGGTCGGTGGCCCCCCTTCTCTATCCCCTCTCTCTCACTCTCCCTCCCGCTTTCCTTCTGTGCCCCTCTTCCTGAAAATCGAACACCTGAATATGTGCCCAGCTTAGATGATGGGGATACACTGCTGGGTAAGACAGAAAAGATCTGTGGTNAACAATTTTAATCCCAGAGATTCCCATTTCTAAAGAACCTCTTATCTACTTACTCATATTGCTCAGCTATGCACTCTCCTCTCTCCTCTTCCTGAAACTCCTATTTTTTTTCCCATGTAGAATATTTTTTTTCTTTCTTTCTTTTTCCTTGCCTTTTTTCCCAAACTGCTCTCACCCTGCAGGCTTCTCGAGACTATTTTTCTTGTTACCACTATAAGAGAAAGTGGAGTACCAGCAGGAAGATTATATATATATGTATAAAATCGTGGCTTTAACTTTAGAGAAGCCCTCTTAACTGCCTGACTCTATATTCTCACTTGTAAAATGGAAATGGCGGCAATGCCAGCCTTCGTGAAGATTAGTTTTGATAACATATTTGAAAGCATTTTGTAAACTGAAAAGTATTTGTGCAAACAACCTAAATGTCCATCAGTGGATGAATGGAAAAAGAAATGTGGTGTATATGTGTGTGTGTGTGTGTGTGTGTATAAAATGGAGTATTATTCAGCCATAAGAAAGAAAAGGGTTTTGCCAATATCTTAAAATAGCCTGGGTAGTTGGCAGATGCCCAGGGGTTGTCTTTTGAATCATCTTCGCCTAATAGACTGATCGACAAGCAGGTATTGACTTACAAATCCATCCATTAGATTTCTAGTTCAGGTTCAACTGATATTCTCTATATAGTTGAGCAAGTTAAATTAGGAAGTGACAGGAAATACCCTTGTTATTAATATGAGCTCTAAGCAAAAATCTGTGATGATGACAATAAAAATATGCAGTGACCACTTCTTGAATGTTTACCCGCTGCCTGGTGTTGCGCCCTTGTGGGTAATCTGCAATGCTGAGCACAGCCGAAGTGAAAGTGCAGGGAGGGTGAGAAGGGAGGTTGGGGAATGCTGCTGCAGGTGTGGCCCAGCCCAGGCCTCACAGGAGAGGCAGTGGGCCCCTGCTTCGCTCAATGCTCAACTGGAAGATTCTAGCTGAAACAAAGGAGAGTCTACGCAGTAAAGGACAGGCACAGAGGGGTGGGGTCTTGTAGCAAGTGCTCAGTCCGTTAGTTACATTCTCTTACCTCCTTCCAGGCTTTCTTTTGATTCCTGCCTGTCAGGACAGAGCTGGGGGCCCAAGGAGTACGAGGGGAAATAAAGTGTGCAGACACAGATGAGCTGCGAGGGGAGAAGCAAGGATGACCCGCGGTCGGTGGCCCCCCTTCTCTATCCCCTCTCTCTCACTCTCCCTCCCGCTTTCCTTCTGTGCCCCTCTTCCTGAAAATCGAACACCTGAATATGTGCCCAGCTTAGATGATGGAGATACACTGCTGGGTAAGACAGAAAAGATCTGTGGTCTTTAATTTCTAATGGGAAAGACGAATGGTAAGTAAGTAAACAAAGAAATACACATAAAGAAATTTGAAAAAAAAAAAAAAAAAAAAAGTGATGTGACAGAGACGGGCTAAACCAGGCTGGTGATTGCCACACCCCTGCATAGCTTTCTCTGAGGCTGACCACACAGGGCACTGCTAGTGGTTTAATGCTCTACATTAAAGTCACCATCTTGAAATTCTTAATGTTTCTAGCAAGGGGCCTTGGAGGGCAGAGGGAGCAGTGACCCAGAGCATCCTGGACGCATCGTGCTGAAGCAGAAATCGTCTGTGCACAGAATCATTTTCTCATACGGCAGTTGGAGGAGGCTGTAGAATCCCCTTTCTCTGAAGAGTTTTAAAAATGGCACAAAGCCTCACTCTCCTGCCAAGTGTAAACGTGTGCGGCTCTGCTTAATGGCGGGCAACACGGGCATTATTCTGGAGAAACCTGCCTGCCTGTCTGCAAATCCTTTGTGAGAACAGAGAACTTCAAGGAGGGTCAGGGAATCCATGTGGCATTGAGTTTTTCTTTTCTAGTCGTTACATAAAAGTTTTGTGAAGAAACCATTTCCCCCTTTTTAAAGGCTGCATTGAACTTCACAAAAACTTGTCTGAGAGAGCCTGAAACGATCCAGGAGATGCAAGGGAGTGTCCCCACCCAGCGCACTACGCCTGCTTGTTCAGGGCACGTGAAATGCTGGCCAGGGCTTCTGTAAACCGTTGTCTGGGAAAAGCTGAGAGCATTTTGATGACAGGTCCCGCTGCATATTTAAAAAGGAAGTCATAATGACTGCCCTTTGAGATGTGTCCTGGTAAATACAGAAAACCATCTAGTTTTCCAAAAATATTTGAAATAATTCTTTTGTTTTCCACGATAAGCAAAGAGATAATATGTTCCTTCTAGAAACAGGGCTTCCCTTGTGGCTTAGCTGGTAAAGACTCTGCCTGCAATGTGGGAGACCTGGATTCGATCCCTGGGTTAGGAAGATCCCCTGGAGAAGGGAAAGGCCACCCACTCCAGTATTCTGGCCTAGAGAATTCCATGGACTGTATAGTCGCAAAGAGTCGGACTTGACTGAGCGACTTTCACTTTCACTTTCTAGAAACAGAAGGCCTAGTTGTTTCTGCAGATTGCGTTTGAAGCAATCAGTTCTGGGAATCATGGGTGTGGGTTATCTGATGCTAACTTTAATCCAGAGGTAGATTTGAATTATTGGCATTCATGGCTTAAAGCTCAACATTCAGAAAACGAAGATCATGGCATCGGGTCTCATCACTTCATGGGAAATAGATGGGGAAACAGTGGAAACAGTGGCATACTTTATTTTGGGGGGCTCCAAAATCACTGCAGATGGTGATTGCAGCCATGAAATTAAAAGATGCTTACTCCTTGGAAGAAAAGTTATGACCAACCTAGATAGCATATTCAAAAGCAGAGACATTACTTTGCTAACAAAGGTCCGTCTAGTCAAGGCTATGGTTTTTCCAGTGGTCATGTATGGATGTGAGAGTTGGACTNAACATTCAGAAAATGAAGATCATGGCATCGGGTCTCATCACTTCATGGGAAATAGATGGGGAAACAGTGGAAACAGTGGCATACTTTATTTTGGGGGGCTCCAAAATCACTGCAGATGGTGATTGCAGCCATGAAATTAAAAGATGCTTACTCCTTGGAAGAAAAGTTATGACCAACCTAGATAGCATATTCAAAAGCAGAGACATTACTTTGCTAACAAAGGTCCGTCTAGTCAAGGCTATGGTTTTTCCAGTGGTCATGTATGGATGTGAGAGTTGGACTGTGAAGAAAGCTTAGCACTGAAGAATTGATGCTTTTGAACTGTGGTGTTGGAGAAGACTCTTGAGAGTCCCTTGGACTGCAAGGAGATCCAACCAATCCATCTTAAAGGAGATCAGTCCTGGCTGTTCTTTGGAAGGAATGATGCTAAAGCTGAAACTCCAGTACTTTGGCCACCTCATGCAGAGATTTGACTGATTAGAAAAGACTGTGATGCTGGGAGGGATTGGGGGCAGGAGGAGAAGGGGAAGACAGAGGATGAGATGACTGGATGGCATCACTGACTCGATGGGCGTGAGTCTGAGTGAACTCCGGAAGTTGGTGATGGACAGGGAGGCCTGGCGTGCTGCAATTCATGGGGTCGCAAAGAGTCAGACATGACTGAGCGACTGAACTGAACTGAACTGATTTTTTTGAAACTTTCCTCTCCCTGCTGAAAAGGATAGGAGGACAACAGCCGAGTGAAGAGACTTTTGTCAAGTGTGTGCTCATCCTATGTGTGTTAGTTGCTCAGTCATGTCTGACTCTTTGTGATCTCATGGACAGTAGCCCGCCAGGCTCCTCTGTGCATGGGATTTTCCAGGCAAGAATACTGGTGTGAGTAGCCATTCCCTTCTCCTGAAAATCTTCCTGACCCGGAAATTGAACTCAGGTCTCCTGCATTGCAGGCAGATGCTTTACCATCTGAGCCACCAGGGAAGCCTATACTCATACTATGCTAGGTATTTTGATGGCCAATGAGGGAAGTGTTGACTGAACTTCTTAACCTTTAGTGATACTTTCTTCCATATATCCTGTTGCTTGGGATGTATTATGTGTGTGCAGGTACTTCGTATCTTTCTATTAGTTGCTTTCTTTTTTTTCCTGAGGGAAGATGGTCAGTGTTTTTATTTCCCCTCATCTAGGTAGATTTGAAGTACATATCATGATGGGAGAAAAATTACTAGACAGAGGTTTAAGGGAAGTAGCTGCAGGCAATTATAGAAATCATGTTAGGAAAGAAATACGCCTTCAAGAAACTCCACGTCTTATCTGGGTGGAGAAACAATTAGAGAACAATACGAGACAGTATATAATCAAGTGCTAAATTGTGTGGTAGGGATAATGAGTGCTATAGGAATTCAGAGAAAAGGAGCGGAAGACTATGGAACAATTCACAGCATTTTGTGCCGACAATCCCACTTTCAGGGAGCGATGTCTGCATTTTCTCTGAGAGTTGATTGTGAGGCTCATCTGGCCCGCTTTGTGAATCTATCATTAATGGGCAGGATCGGGTCTTTTGTATGTTCTTATTGCATATCAGTTCTGATGGAGCCACGATAAATGGGATGTAGAAACCAGTAACTTAGAGCGAGTCCTCCGTCCGGGTGAGTACGCTGACAAGACGATCTCTGCATGACAAGCGCCAGCTTCAGTCTCCCTGACAACAATTTCTGAAGAGTTGAAAGCCATTAAGGGGTGGATCTCTACAGTGATAGCCTACATTTTCCAAGGGATAAATCTTTTCTGCTACAGAGGTTGGCAGCTGAATTTCGGTTCCCCTTGCCCGTGCCCTTACCTCCCACCCCCAACACACACACACACTCTTCACAGAGCAGCTCAAAGGCTAGCAGCAGCTGATGGGGATGGTAAGTATTTCTTGCAGAGTGCAAGATGGTAGGGGGAAAATCTCTCCCGATTTATAACGAGACATCACCTTCTCAGTGTGAAGGGTTAAAGTCAGTCAGGCTGTGAATGTTTGTAGCTTTCAGCTCTTCCCCAGGAAGTGCAATACCTAGAGATTCTGAAAGATCCTGACATACCTGAAGTTTTGACACACTTATGTCCTAAAAGAGAAATTCTCCACCAGGTATATGTGGTCCATTTTTTCTGACAGATGTAGGTGAGAACAAAAAGCTTCAGGAGAGCTGAACCAGCTTGAGCAATCAGTTTGAATCTATATTCAAGTCAAGCTCCAATCAAAGAATGCTGATGAATTAAGACCCATTTAGCCTGCCTATAGCAGGATGGTTAACTATACCCCATTGCTTGTCAGAGACACCAGTTTGGCTGAACTAATTTGTCTACTATGGTTTGTAGTGTACACAAACCCAGAAGAGCCCCCTTCCCACCCCATTTTATTGCTTTGGTTTTGTTTTGCTTTTTCTGTAATACAGAAATGGTATGGACCTAACAGAAGCAGAAGATATTAAGCNTTGGGGGAGGTGAGTGTGAAGACAGGATGAAGTTGGGAGGAGATGGGGGCCCTCAGTCTGGAACAAGGTGCAGCCAAGGGGAGGAAGGAGGAGGAAGTCAGTCAGAGATCTTCCCTAGAGGAAACCAGCAGATCTTGTGCGAGAAGGGGACCCCAGATTCCAGGAATTGGTGCCCGAGGACTTGATCCAAGACCTTTCAAAGCAGGTCTGCCACAGCTCAAGGTCACAGAGTCAAATTGGTAACACGTGTCCCCACTCTGGCGTCCCATCCCTGAGAACCCACCGTGCCTTGCAATAATAGCTAATTAACCCAGCCCCCTCGCCCCATAAATGAATATGCATTTCATCAGTACAACTAAAATAGCTCCTTTAGAAACATCTTTCCTCCTCGGAGTGCACAAAGCTGGGAGAAGGTTGGTAATTATACGTGTATCACAAGCAGTCCCAGCTCGGCGGGGGCTCATTGCTTCATATAAATTATACCAATCAGCAGCAGAGGGAAGAGACCCCACAAGGGGATGGAAAGTGGTGCTCTCCCTAACTGATGCACACAAGCACGGGATCCTGGCAGAACCGTGAGGGGCTGGGGCGGGAGTGTCATCGTGAAGTGAGAGTTGCTATCCCACTTGGCTGCTGTCAGAAACCATGGAGATCCTCTTGATGGTGTGTTTGGAGGAGACGTGATCAACCACAGAGTTAGGGCTTCTGCAGAACGCAAATGCGTCTGCAGCTTTCCTCGGGCAGTGGGGGATGGATGATGTGTTTGAATGCATCTGAGAGGAACAGTGGGTGCAAGTGCTGATATATGCTCTCACTCCTTCTGTGTCCCCCTTTCAGAAGGGGACAATTTCAAGGCTAATGCCATATTCCCTTGGTTGTCTCTGATGCTCCTTCAAGTTCACTTGGTCCCCAATGGGCCTGGCCAAGATGCTCTTTGAGGGAAGGTCCTGCTGGGAGGTGGAGATGAAGTCCTTGCAGGTGCCAAGACCCTGGACCTCAGGGATGGGGCTGAGAAGAGTGGAGGGAACCCAGAGGCCCACTGAGGCAGGAGAAGGCAGTGAGTGCCTTGGGGTACAGCCACGGGGCTCCTGCTGCAATGCTAGCCTCAGGGAGTTCCAGCGGGTCCCCTGACAGCTCTCCCTGGCTCGTCCTAAGCAGACCCACCAGCAAGGGCTGTGAGCAAGAAGGAAAAGCTTAGAGAACCCACAGCTGTTTGTGTCATTAGTTGGGATGACACACAAGTCTTCTGCTTGGATAATTGGGAGGGGAAGATGTACAGAGAGCGGGTCTGGGCACCGTCTGGTCCTGGGTCCTCAGGAGATGCCACTGGTCTGAGACACTCCCTGGCCCCGCAGGACCCGTTCTGGGGTGACTGGTGCCTGTCTTGGACAAGCTGCTATCATGCAGAAGTCACTTATGGAAGCAAGTGCAGGTGGCAGAGACAGGCTCAGGAATGAGCCCAGACCCTGTGGTGAGAGTAGAAGGTGTGGGAACCAGGGGGCAGCCTGGGGGTGAGTGTCTAGTCGGCGAGGTCACAGCTGTGCCTCCCAGGAGTGGCTGCACCTGCCATCCGTTAGGATAACTTCTGCCTTTTGTCAACCTGAGATGACCAGGATCGTCCCCTAAATTCTAGACTCCTTCAGCTCCCATCTGCCTGTGGACAGATTTCCATGTTTCACCAACAGCTCACCAACTGCAGGAAACCCAGAAGTCACATTTGGCTTTAAATGGTTATTTGCATAAGTCCTGAAGAGCCGAGGGCACGGTTTCCATCTATAATAGGGGCTACATTTTACGTTTCTGGTTGGCAAAACATGGCCTGTTATTATGAAAATTAACATCTTATAGGATAAAAGAAAATAAATTTGGTGTTTAAGGAAGTGGAAAATAGAATTTTCCATCCTCTCCCCCTGAGAATCTCAGCTTAATGTGGCCATCAGGATTGCTACTTTTGTTTTTAGAAAGTCAGGGAGCTGCTGAGAGACCTGTTTGCTCAGTTGTGCATTTTTTTTTAATTTTTTTTTTTTTTTTTTTTGCCATACTGCCTGATGTGGACTCTTAGTTCCCTGACCAGG
>SJYA01000440.1:0-18230 GCA_006410615.1 Neotragus moschatus | reverse complement strand
GATGGCATCACTGACTTGATGGACATGAGTTTTATCAAGTTCCAGGAGTTGGTGATGGACAGGGAAGCCTGGTATGCTGCAGTCATGGAGTTGCAAAGAGTTGAACATGACTGAGCAACTGAATTGAACTGAACTGAAGTATGGGAATAGGAGCAAGTCTATAGATGCCCAGCAGGTATTACTATGATTAGATTTTAATATGCTTTACAAAATTAAGTTATTTTTGCAAGGTATTATTTTCTGTTATATCTCAGTGGGTAAAAAAATTGTGATTGCAAAAAAGAATATTTCATTTTTTTTTGCCTACAGAACATTGCTGTTTTTATATCAAGGCCTGGATTCAGTCACTGAGTAGAACTAGACTATGAAAGAGCATCTTTTTAAAATAAATTTATTTGTTTGTTTTATTTGGCTGCAGTGGGTCTTAGTTGCAGTGTGGAATCTAGTTCCCTGACCAAGGGTTAAACCCAGGCCTCCAGCATTTCGAGCATGGAGTCTTAGCTACTGGACCACTAGGGAAGTCTCTGTGAAAGAGCGTCTTGCAACCAGGACCTCCCTGCCCTACCCCTTGTGGCAACCATAGTAAAGAACATTACCAGGCAGTTGATAATAATAATAATGATAGAGGGGAGGAGAGAGCGAGATGTATGGAAAGAGTAACATGGAAACTTACATTACCACATGTAAAATAGCCAACGGGAATTTGCTGTATGGCGCAGGGAACTCAAACAGGGGCTCTATATCAATCTAGAGGGGTGGAATGGGGAGGGAGATGGGAGGAAGGTTCAACAGGGAGGGGTGATATGTATACCCATGGGTGATTCATGTTGAGGTTTGACAGAAAACAGTAAAATTGTGTAAAGCAATTATCCATCAATAAAAAATAATTTAAAAAATAATAATGATAGGTTCTATTTCTTCAGCCCTTACCAGGGGCAGATATATGGTTTCTTATCATCTTCATAACAATTATGTGGCTCATCGTACAGATGAGGAAGCATCTTAAAGGACAGTAACTTGCCCCAAGTTATAGTAGCTAGAGAGTAGTAGAACTGGGCTCCATCCCATACAGTTTCATGCCAAATCCATGCACTTGACTGTTGTTCCATTGTGACCAACATGGTCTGGTTTGACAGGTTTTGATGCATTGTGGAAAAATCTCTGGTAAGTCTGGATGCAATTGAGAGCAAGGACAACCAGGTCAAGAAATCCAAGGGCAATGGGGAGAGCTGCTTTAGTGAGACTGAGGTTGATAGATCAATGTCTTCTTTTTCTTGAGATGGATTTATTAGGCTTGCCTTGCTAGTGAAGAGTGCTTGGTCTGAGTTCTCCATCCCTCAAGATTTTGAGCAGCTTCTAGCTAGCTTAGGTGACAGTCTTCTAAAGTTTTTTACTTCCCACTGAACAAAATTTGAGTCAAGGAACATCTCTATGAGTGAGAAAGGATGAAGTTGGAGTTTTTCCCAAAGGAGCTGATTACACATAGGTGTAGGCTGGATATCACCCTGGTAGCTCAGACAGTAAAGAATCTGCCTGTAGTGCAGGAGACCTGAGGTTGATCCCTGGGTTGGGAAGATCCCCTGGAGGAGGAAATGGCACCCCACTCCAATATTCTTGCCTGGAGAATTCCATGAACAGAAGAGTCTGGTGGGCTACAGTGCATGAAATTGCAAAAGAGTTGGACATGACTAGGCTGGATAACTACTTCTATCACTTATTCAGGGCCAGTGAAGTCACTTGATTGATCCTGTTTACACAAAGAAGGTTATTGCCAGATCAGCCAATCAAGGCTTTCACATGCTTAAACAATACCGCCAATATGGTAAAAGTTGGATTTGCCCAGCTATTATCTGACTTGCTAAATTTGCATCGGTCCTTCTCCCAAGTGCTTGTAACACCTCATCATCCCTGTAAACAAACGCAGCAATTTTTCATGCCTTTCATTCTCAGTAAGCGAAAACCATTAGGTATTGATTTTCTTTTAGTGAATGTACCATAGAGATTTCCCTTCAGTGAAAACAGTAGAAACATTATTCAATATATCATATTTCTGGAAAGATTACTACTGATTTTTATTAGATCAAAGGTTGAGTTCCTTTAAGGCCATTTTTATTCTTCTTACAGGATTGGATCTGTTTAGCTTTTGCTTTCATGGCCTTTAAAGGACTTGTATGGCATGTCAAGAATGGAAGTGAAACTTACTTCTGAAGAGCTTAACAGTAGTGTGGTCAAGTCACACCCTCGAAAGATTTATGGTCTAGGAAGTCTGGTAATAGCTGGAGTGATAAACTAGTTAAAAACAAAGCCCAAGCTGCCTTACAAATGAAGTGGTCAATTAACTGGGGCTGAAAAGGAAAAGTCTTTCTAAGTGCTTATTTCACTAACTTAACATTTTCAAGTTGTTATTGGGACAAGCAAGACTTGCTCTAGTCTGATTTTGATGAATGGGAATCATCATTGCAATTACTTGTTTCTTTGTGGGTTGTCCAGGACACTCGAGGGTTTGTATCAGTATCATTAGAACCAGCATTTGATGGTTCTAACTTCAAGATCAACTCTAAATCCATTCCTTTATTTGAGGCACCCCTTTCCTGAATCACAATGAGATAAGATAATTTTCCAAATTGTTGGAACCATGCTGTTAATAAAAGTGTCACTAACAGGAAAGAAATCTTCATCAAGACTTCAGTGTTGCCTCATTTGCAAAAGGGAGTTACTAAACACCCTGGAAAAGACCCCTGTTAGCTACTGCTTTTGAGCTCTTCCTGGGGCATTTTCCAGCAACTGTCTTTTACCTCCAGCATCCAAGACTTGCCAAGGAAGCTTACAGTTAGGCAATAACCCACTCTTGTCTGGCCTTGTTTCCTTGTCTCTAGGACTGAAGGGAGTAATCAAGCTTGAATATTGGAGAAATTCCCAGTGAATACCAAAAAGCAATCAACCAGCTCAAACTGTTGGTGAAGTGTAGGGAATGAGGAAGAAAGGTGGATAAACTCCACTCTAATCTGCCTAACACAGAATCAGATCGTGTGCCCCTCAACCCATATTCATTTTTGAAATCCTCCTCCACTCAGTATCTCTTCCTGTTATTTTTTTCAGTCTAGAACTGAATCAAACCTGTGAACCATTCAATAAAAAATATTGGGTATTGATTAAATAAAGGGACTATGGAAGATTAAAAATGGCTGCAAATACCATTGAAAAGTGGGGTCTTTCCCCATTCCCCTTGACTCTGCACAGGCTTTGAGACTACTTTGACCAATAGAATATGGCAGAAGCGTTTCTGTGCCCAGCTCTCAAGAAAGAGGCAACTTTCAATTCCTGTCTTTTGGAGCACTCTCTCGGAGCTTGGAACTTCCAACAGAACCCGGAAGTTCTGTTGCTCTGACACTACCATTCTGGAGAGACCACTCTCTGGTCCACAGTCTCAGCTAACTTCATGTTGGAGACCATGAGAATAGATTCTGCTAAGTCACCTCAGTCATGTCCGACTCTGTGTGACCCCATAGACGGCAGCCCACCAGGCTCTGCCATCCCTGGGATTCTCCAGGCAAGAACACTGGAGTGGGTTGCCATTTCCTTCTCCAAGACAGAATAGACTCTAGAGCCTTCTAAATGAGACTGCTTGTCTCAGCCCATATTTCCAATCCACAAAATCATGAGATTTCACAATTACTGTTTTAAGCCATTCAATAACCTCAACTTAGGATAAAACTGAAGTGACAGTGAGCTAATGTGAGTAAAAGGCTTATCACAGTGGCTAGCACCCAGTAAACACTCAGTGAAGGCTTGCTTTTGTAACTATTACTTTAATAGTATCCCAACTGTTCTCCTTGTTCTTAGCTTTTGCCTCTAGGCTCCATGTTTGACATCACTGTCAGAATCAACTTCCGAAAGCATAGTCATATGTTTAATATAGCAGCTACAGCTAGTTGTCTCTCCATTAAGAAATCTTGTCTTCTCAATAATAGAACCTTCATACATTGCTTGGGTATATGGAGGCCCAAACTAAAGACTACATTTCCCAGTCTCCCATGTGGCTGGGCAGAGCCATGCAACTAAATTTTGTCTAATGGTGAAAGTCGCTCAGTTGTGTCCAGCTCTTTGGGACCACAAAGACTGTAGTCTGCCAGGCTCCTCTGTCCATGGGATTTTCCAGGCAAGAATACTGAAGTAGGTTGCCATTCCCTTCTCCAGAAGATCTTCCCAACCCAGGGACTGAACCTGGGACTCCTGCATTGCAGGCAGTCTTTGCAGCCTGAGCCACCAGGGAATCTGAGTCAATGGTAGTTAAGCAAAAGTGGTTGTGCAACTTTCAGGAAGCATCTGTCAAGGGAGAGCCATGGCTTTCTCCTCCTTTGTGCTGCTTGGGGTTTAATTATGTTACCTAGAGCCCATTTACCATCTTAGACAAGTTAGCAAGTGTCTCATCCTTAGGGTGGGTTTCCCTGGTGGCTCAGTAGTAAAGAATCTGCCTGCCAAGCAGGAGATGCAGGTTTGATCCCTGGGTTGGGAAGATCCTCTGGAGGAAAGAAATGGCAACCCAGTCCAGTATTCTTGCCTGAAGAATCCCATTAACAGAGGAGCCTTGGACAGAGGAGCCTGGCGGGCTATAGTCCATGGGGTTGCAAGAGATGGACATGACTTAGGGACTAAGCAATAATAACATCCTTTGAGTGGTGGGGAATAAAACTGTAAGGACTGTGGGATCCTGACTCATTTGTGAAATTGCCTTAGTAGCTCTGGATTCTCATCTCTGGATTTTTACTTAAGAGAAAAAAATCTTGTGGATTTAAGTGTTTTTTTTGGCGGGGAGGATGCAGGGTGTCAAATAAATGTAGCTCAATCTAATTTTAACTAAAAGACCTACTACTTATTAGATGTAGACTATGAAGGTGAATAAAAAAAATGAGGCTTCTGCTCTTCTGGACGTCGATCTTCATGGGAAGATATAAATGAATAGAGTAGTAAAGGGCTATAGAATAGATGAAACAGATTTAATTTCACATTTTATGTGTACCAAGGACAACTTTTCATTTATTCTCTCCCCTTGTCTTCACAACGGTCCTGTAAAATAAGTTGTTAAATCTATTTTAGAGAGGAGGAAAAAGACTCAGAAAGTTTGGGTCATTTGCTCAGGGTCATGTTTGTAAGAGGTAAACCCAGAATCTACACCCTGCTCTTCTGGCTCCAGTCTGTCACTATTTTTGCCATATCACATTGCAATAAGGAGGATATTATTGAGTTCAATCAATACGACAACTTTTACAAAAATAAGTATGTATTTAGAAGACACAGATGGGTGGGAAGGGGCTTCCAGAAGGGACAGAAAAGCTTAAGTGAGTGGTACAGCACAGACAGGGCATGCTGGGAACATGGCAAATCTAGAGAGGCTGCTGGAAAACTGAAGGCGGTCTGATTATGAAGGACTCTGAGGCTATACTTTCTTGCTTTCATACCATGCTTTTCTGCTTTCTTGCAGTCTTAGGCAGGCTCTTCCCTCCATGAGTCCAGCTTTCTCTCTCTTATGAAATGAAGTTAGTAGGGACTCCCTGGCGATCCATTGGCTAATACCCCTCACTCCCAATGCAGGGAGCCTGGGTTCAATCCCTGGTCAGGGAACTAGATTCCACATGCCGTAACTAAGAGTTCACATGTCCCATATATGAACTAATGATTCCACGTGCCATAACTAAGACCTGGTGCAGCTGAATAAATAAACAATAATTAAAAAATAAGACGCAGTAATAACTCCTCTATCAATCAGGACACCTAATGCTGGTTGCTACAATAAGAAGTCAACAAATCCTGATTGTGTGTCACCATAAAGGTTTATTACCTGCTCCTTGTGGCTCAGATGGGAAAGCATCTGCCTACAATGTGGGAGACCCGGGTTCGATCCCTGGATCGGGAAGATCTCCTGGAGAGGGAAATGGCAACCCACTCTAGTATTCTTGCTTGGAAAATCCCATGGATGGAGGAGCCTGGTAGGCTACAGTCCATGGGGTCGCAAGGAGTAATAAAGGCCCTTCCCACTTATGCAGAGACTTAGTTGCACATTTTTCTGGTCTTAATAAAACCAACATAGGTTCTGGTATACCTGCAGTATTCTATTTCCATGTGAAAGCTACATTAAGTGGGTCATTTTCCTCCTTCCAAAAGAATTCTCTACAAAATGGAGCGAACACATGTGCCCCTGTGGCTGATTCATATTGATGTATGGCAAAAACCATCCTAATATTGTAAAGTAATTATTCTCTACAACAAATAATTAAAAAACAAAAGAATTCTTTACCAAATAATTTACTATGTACTCCCTTAAATAACAAGATTCTCTGTTATATTGAGAGCATGATTCTCTTTACCAAAATGCAATTATATACAGCATTTTGAGAACTCATGTAGCATGAACTCTTGTACTTACTTGGTGGGGGTACTGGCTGAGCTTTGGATAGTAGTGAGTCTGTCTTCTGGTCTAATTTTTCCTAGTTTTAAATGAAATCATTGGCTCCATTTACTTTTTTTCCCAATTTTATTTTCCCATTAGGGAAGCACATGGCTCTTAGATGGATGTGCTGAAGGAAATGCACCAGGGAATCCTAAGCAGGGTGCAANCTCTTGTACTTACTTGGTGGGGGTACTGGCTGAGCTTTGGATAGTAGTGAGTCTGTCTTCTGGTCTAATTTTTCCTAGTTTTAAATGAAATCATTGGCTCCATTTACTTTTTTTCCCAATTTTATTTTCCCATTAGGGAAGCACATGGCTCTTAGATGGATGTGCTGAAGGAAATGCACCAGGGAATCCTAAGCAGGGTGCAATCAGTCACTATTAATGCTCACAAGTATCAAAGCTACTTAAAGAAATACGACTGCTTATGAGATGGGTGATAAAATTGAATTCATGAAGCAGTTCCTTCTCCATGGGTGATTTCTTGGTGCTGAAGAACTAGAATTTCATGCACACTGTGAGTATCAGAACTCCACACTGCAGTTAGCACACTTTAAAGAACAGGTATTGAATTTTAGCTGAGTCTAGCATCATCTTTTTCAATTCCAAGGACAGCTGTTAAATTATAAAATATTTTGAGATATAAAGCTCTTGCCTCTGAGAGATCTTCTCTTTTCTCTTTAAGATCAGCATCTATGAAATTTTATGTGAAGGAGTTGACAACTTTGAAAATCAGCAGATATTTAGTGACTATCTTTAAGTTGNAGGAGTGACATGATTGCCTGGTTCTAAAAGGGTCCTTCTGGCTGCTATATTGAAGGAAGCCCTGAGAGGGGAGAAGCAGGGGCAGGGAGAATGGTTAGGGTTCTAATGCAGTATTCCACACAAGAGATGATATTGGCTTGTAGCAACCAGAGTGCTAACAGTGGAAATGGTGAGATATCACTGGATTCTGGCTATAACCTAGAGGTGGGACCAACGAGAGCATTTGCTGATGGAAGGGACATGGGATGCATATAGTCATGGAGTGGCTGGAGGAGTCATTGCCACTAACCAGTAACCAAGCTGGGGAAGCTGTTGGGTCTGTGGTGGGAATGAGTAGGGGAGAGATGGGACATACTTGGTCATCATTTCTCACTGGACCACCAAATGTCCTCTTACTTGATTTCTGTGCCTAGAGCCTTATTCTTCAAAGGACTGCCAGAGTGTTTATATATAAAAGGTTTCCATGGTCCTGCATAAAATTTTTCAGTGGTTCTCTGTTGTGTGCAGGGTCAAGTTTAACAGTATGGAATCTATCAGTCTGTCTCCTCCCTGCCTCTTTAGCGTTCTAACTCTCTGGTACCCTGTGATACTGATGTGCTAGTAATTGTCTGCAGCGCAGGGATATCACTTGTCTTGCCTTTGCTTATGTCTCAACCTCTGCTTACAATGCTCTCCTCATGGCTGTTCCTTGAGAGCAAGGCTGTTGTCTTACTCATTAGTCTATCCCCAGCAACTGGTACACTGTGTGCGTGCGTTCGCTTCAGTCATGTCCAATTCTTTGCCACCCTGTGGACTGTAGTCACCAGGCTCCTCTGTCCATGGGATTCTCCAGGCAAGAATACTGGAGTGGGTAGCCATTCTCTTCTCCAGGGTGTCTTCCCGACCCAGGGATTGAATCCATGTCTCCCATGGCTCTTGCATTGCAGGAGGGTTTTTTATTGCCACCAGGGAAGCCCCATGAGTACAGTAAACCAAACTAAAAGTCTCACTAGTGCTTTCTAAGGTAGGATAATTATAATTACCAACATTTCATAGATGAAGAAATGGAGGTTCAGATCATTTAAGCAACTTGAACTTAAATTGATTGCTCCAAGGTCACAGAATCGAAAACACATCTGTAACATCTCAAAGCCATTTTTTATTCCCTCTACCATGCAAAACTACCTCCATTTTTGTCCAGAACCAGATCTGCCAGGCTCCCTTTTCTTGGGATACCATTTAACAGCCACATTTGCAGTTACAAATATCTTACAAATGAATGGCCTCCCCAGATTTCTTTTTGGTTACCAGGCAAACTCTGGCATGATAGCCACTCCCTTCCTCACCCATGATAAAGCAACAATGTCCATAAAACAATAACATACACATTATGTAAGTACTTGCACACAACTTTCTNACATTTGCAGTTACAAATATCTTACAAATGAATGGCCTCCCCAGATTTCTTTTTGGTTACCAGGCAAACTCTGGCATGATAGCCACTCCCTTCCTCACCCATGATAAAGCAACAATGTCCATAAAACAATAACATACACATTATGTAAGTACTTGCACACAACTTTCTTTACTACAGAAAAGATCCTGGACTTCAAATTTTCTTTTGAAGCTATCTGAGAAGCCAGTTAAAAAAAAATGTAATAAGAAAACATTATAGAAAGTCTGGAAAATAAGAGAAAAATATCATCTATTCTATTAATGTAAAATAGCTTTCATTTGCTCATATTACATATATTCTTACAAAGTTAGATTATATGTGTAATAAATCGAACTTTTAAAATTCATTGTGCTCAGTTGCTCAGTTGTGTTGTTTAGTCGCTCAGTCACGTCCAGCTCTTTGTGACCCCATGGGCTGTAGCCCGCCAGGCTCCTCTGTCCATGGGGATTCTCCCAGCAAGAATGCTAGAGTGGGTTGCCATGCCCTCTTCCAGGGCAATCTTCCCAACCTAGGGATTGAACCCAGGTCTCCCGCATTGCAGGCAGATTCTTTACCATCTAAGTCACCCAGTAACATTTAACTAGAAGCTAGTTAGTTAGAGGAAGCTAGTTAGTTGGATCTCCCAAAATAAATCTCAAGGTTGAGTTTCCACCTCCGTCACCGAGGCTGAGTCAGAGCAGACGCTGCGGTGCTCATGTCAGGAATCTGCTGTTTTCTCAGGTTTAGCTTCTGAGAAATTTGCAGACCTGTAAGAGATGAAAACCAGGGACCGTTCAAAGTATGATTGCTTACTTTTCAATGTCCATCTTTCAAGTAGTCTAATACTTCCTGGGACAAATAGAGTTTGCTATGGAAATGTCTTCTTTGAAGATGCAATTTAAAGGCGGATTTCTTGTACCCTTATTTACGAAGACACTGTCAACACATTGCGTGTATTTATTCAACTTGTCCAAATAAAAGCCAAATGAGGCTCAGAAATTGATTTCTTGGCAATTTGGCTTTCTGAGGCAGGGAGTATAGGAAAGACCTTGTGGATATATTCTCCTTGGTTAAAAATTGAGTCAAACAAAGGAACATGAGGAAATCTGGGAGAGTGATAGACAGGTTTATTATCTTGATTGTGGTGATAGTTTCGTGGATATGTACATCAATTAAAATTTATTAAATTGCACATTTAAATAGGTTCAGTTTATTGTATGTCAATTATACTCCAATATGCTATAAAACCAATAAATAAACATTGAATCAAGCTATGGGTCTTTTCATCAAACTTGTTCAATACATTGACTTTTTTTCCCCCCTGAATTACATGCAGTTCATCCACAATGGCCCAAAGATGACTCTAGTTAAAAACTATATGTGTGTGTGTGCTGAGTCCCTCAGTGGTGTCTGACTCTTTGCGACCCCATGAACTGTAGCCTGCCAGGATCCTCTGTCCAAGGGATTTCCAGGCAGGCATACTGGAATGGATTGCCATTTCCTTTTCCAGGGGATCTTCCTGACCCAGGGATTGAACCCGTGTCTCTTGTGTCTCCTGCACTGGCAGGCGGATTTTTTTTTTTTTTTTTAAATCACTAGCACCACCTGGGAAGCCCCAGTTGAAAGCCATAACTCACTATAAATGAAACTGCTGCTGTTGCTGCTAAGTCGCTTCAGTTGTGTCCGACTCTGTGCGACCCCATAGACGTCAGCCCACCAGGCTCCCCTGTCCCTGGGATTCTCCAGAAACTAGGTAATACTGTATGGGGCTTCGCAGTGGCTCAGCAGTAAAGAATCTGCCTGTAATGCAGGAGCCGCAGAAGATGCAGGTTTGATTTCTGGGTTGGGAAGATCTCCTGGAGGACAGTGTGGCACCCCACTCCAGTATTCTTGTCTGGAGTATCCCATGGACAGAGGAGCCTGGAGGGCTCCAGTTCATGGGGTTGCAAAGAGTCGGACATGACTGAAGTGACTTAGCATGCAAATACTGTGTAGAACTTGAGAATCATACAAAATTGTGTTGAAACTCAGAGAATGTAAAGGGAGATAGAACACAGAGTTATGCTTCCAGATCTGAGGCCTTGTTTCTAGAAAATCTTGTGTCTGGCTACTGTTGGCTCACGTGACTTTGTATTAGCTGTGTAAATTCAAAATTAAGCAAAGATGCTATAGAATCAGCAGTAGAGTCACTCATCCCTCACTAAAGAAAGGAGGAATATTGGAAGTTCATTTCCCTTATGTCNGAACACAGAGTTATGCTTCCGGATCTGAGGCCTTGTTTCTAGAAAATCTTGTGTCTGGCTACTGTTGGCTCACGTGACTTTGTATTAGCTGTGTAAATTCAAAATTAAGCAAAGATGCTATAGAATCAGCAGTAGAGTCACTCATCCCTCACTAAAGAAAGGAGGAATATTGGAAGTTCATTTTCCTTATGTCCCTATCTTTGGGAAGGTGTATATCTTTTGTGGCTGAACATTATATTTCCATTCTCAAAGCTAGGCATTAAAGTCTTTGATCTTAAAGTTGCCTTCTGTATTACCTGTTACTCTGATTCTCAATACCTTTTTGCTTTCTAATGGACTGACCCAGACACTAATGAAACCCAACAGCATACCTCGACTATCGTTCCTCAGGGAGCCTGGGACAGCCCACTCCTGTTTGGCAATGTAAAATTAAAACAGGGGCAGTATTATGATATGTAGATGACCTTCTTATCTGCAGCCTATCAAAGGAAGCTTCACCAATACACTTCAAGGTCCTTAATTTCCTGGGCTCTGGGAGACATAAAGTATCTCAGATATAAAGTAGCTGTTAGTTCCTCAGTTGTGTCTGACTCTTTGCAGCCCCATGGACTGTAGCCATGGAGTTCTCCAGGCAAGAGTACTGGAGTGGGCTGCCATGCCCTCTAGCAGGGGACCTTCCCAATCCAGGGATCGAACCCAGGTCTCCTGCATTGCAGGCAAATTCTTTACCTGCTGAGCCACCAGGGAAGCCTAAAAAAGTATCCCCACAGAAGTCCAAATTTCCTCCCAGAGAGTCATCTACCTGGGACGTGTTCTAAGCCCAGGGAAGCACATCCTTATGACCCAGCATAAGGAGGCAATCCTCCACTTACAACCACCACAAAGAAACCACTCAGAACCTTCTAAGGGATGGCTAAATTTTGTAGAATTTTGATCCCTGAGTTCGGTCTCATACAAAACCATTGTACGAGGCCTTGAAGGGACTGCACACAGAACCTCTAGATTGGACAGGGTACTTACAGAGTATTTGGTCAGATTAAGACTTCCCCGATTAGTGCCCCAGTCCTAGGAACCCCAAATCTTAATAAGCCCTTTATTTATCTCAGAAAAACAGGGATTACCCTGAAAGTTCTCACCCAAAAAGTGGGGCCAGTTCCACAACAAGGGACATATCTTTCCAAGAAACTGGGCTCAGTGGCCTCAGCATGGCCAGGCTGTCTGAGAGCCTGGTATAGTCAGGTACAATCAAAGGAAGCAAGAATGGGCCGAGACCGTTAAGGGGTGGGTCTTGGGTTCTCCCAATTCTAGGTTCCATAGCCACTATATTTCTCATCCTTCTCTTTGGTCCTTGTATTTTTAACTGCCTAGTTGAATTCTCTCATCTAGAACTCAGCAATTGCTACTTCAAATAATGCTATACCAGGGATTTAATCCATCCTACCTGAAGAAGGGGACCATCAACACCCGTGGACAAGGCTGTTGCCTCCTCCTACTCCCCTCTCTCCACCTCCGCAATCCTGAGACTCCTACACCTAACAGATAGCAAGGAGATCTGGGTCTGCACACTCAGCTTGAAGCACTTACACAAGATGAACTGTTGGCCCTCTGCCTCTGAGAAGATTGAAAGGGTCCAGAATTCTCGAGGGGTTGGAATGTTACAGCAGGCAGGTAGCTGGATATGAGTAGAGAAAGTGGGGTGGGGGCCAGATGGCAGGAAAGCATGCAACTTGTAAACATGAGGGGGCAGTCCATGGGCAGATAAAGAGAAGCAGAAGCCTCCAGACTGATGGGAAAACACACATCTTAGGGCGATAGGTATCCTGGAGCCAGACAAAGAAAGGTGGGGAAAGGCCAGGAATCGCGGAGAAGGAATGTAACCTTTTACTCCTTTGTACTCTCATTGTAGTAAAATTAGCCTTGCAGATAAGAAGTACCCATCGTGTACTGATGCCATGATGCTTTTGATCAAAGCTAAAAAAAGGACAAAAATCCCTGCTTCCCTTGGGAAGATGGAGCTGGGATGAAAATCAGGAAATACAACCCCCAAATCCCTCCCTCCTCAATGAATATCCCATCCCTTCATTTATATGCCACACATAACCAGTTTCCCAAAGAAACTCAGGGGAGCTACTCACCTGAGAGTGCCTGTTTGGCTCTTCAGGCAGGCACTGTCGCTTAATAAATTCTCCACTTTACGTACCTTCCTGGCCTCCCCATCTCCTTTCTAAGGCTTTCTACAATGAGACACTGAGAACAAGTACAGTTCCGTTACTAATGAGAATGGTGGAAGGACTTGCAACGCCAAGGCTGTACATGTGTGTACACACTCTTGCACTTGTATGCATGCACACACACGGGTATGCACAAGTGTGTGCATGGTCATGTGTGTGTGAGTGAGTGTGCATGGCCTGTGGATTGTTTAATTAAAGTTGGAGGCAGGCTTGTCAGGAGCCCTGTGGGTAAACAATGCCAATTTGTAGCCTCCTCAGGAATTACCTAGGAAGTGGAAGGACCTGAAAAGATTGTGCATGAAGTACCTCTTGGCAATCCAATGAAGTGTCTGTTATCAGAAGGAAATGTCTACTTTTTGAGGTGAGATCAGTTGTGTTCCCTGAACCGAATGATTTTTCGTTTTTTGTTCTGATAACAAGCTGGTGGTAAGCTTCACTGAACTGAGAAATTGTAAACTCTTAGAAAAGGCTGTCTAAAGATAACAATTCAATGTTTCTCGGTAATGTATTCTGGATGAATCTGATAATTTAAAGCCCACTTCACCAAAGTGGGAGTGGTGCTTGCGTCCTCTTTATCTTCAATTATGTCTAATCTGTTTCTAATTCAAACCCTGCGCTGCTGTTGTCAGATCAAATATAGATTTTAAATGTTTTATGCTTCTCCGTTGGGAAGCTTCAAAATGAATGCAGGCTGTCTGTCAGAACGGTGCCGGTGGAATCTAATAAAGTTTTAGATAAATTTAAAGGAAATAAAAGAGTACTTAAAAACGAAGTGATTCATGGTTCATGAGATGGAACATGCTTAATGAATGGCAGTTGGGGAAAAGTTATGGTAGAGTCTCTGAGGATCATCTGCGTCACCTCTACAGAGCNAAAATGAATGCAGGCTGTCTGTCAGAACGGTGCCGGTGGAATCTAATAAAGTTTTAGATAAATTTAAAGGAAATAAAAGAGTACTTAAAAACGAAGTGATTCATGGTTCATGAGATGGAACATGCTTAATGAATGGCAGTTGGGGAAAAGTTATGGTAGAGTCTCTGAGGATCATCTACGTCACCTCTACAGAGCTCTCCTGGAATAAATACACTGTCTTTCAGCTCACAAGACAGGTTAAAAATCAAGTTATCTTTAAGTTTGATGCAAACAGGGCTTCAGCAGTGTGTGGACACCGGGACTACAATCCAAGGGCTTTCATTCCGCATCACGACACTCTACCATTGCAAACGGATTGGAAAACGTAGTTGCAGTTTTCAATCACTGAATAGGATGTGGTTGTTACTGTTGCCAGAATTCTTTTTCCCCTTGTTGATTTATGCAGATACACTCCAGGTAGCTGCGCGCTGTGGAACATCAAAGCAGAAACGTGTTCCGGGCATCACTAACACTGGGCATCGTCAGACCCGGGACCTGGAGACGTTACCAGGGTTGTACTTTTAGAAATACTACCCTGATAAAACTTTCAAGATGTCTTCTTAGATTTATTAATTTAGGGAAATCAAGGCAGAAAGGTTTCATTAGAGCTCAGACAATGTTTCTGTCTTACACAATTGCAGCTTAAAGGTGAAGACCCTGGATCAGTTTATTGCCATGTAGATTTTTCCCGGGGTTGCTTCTAATCTTTCCTGGACTATCAATGGTAATATCTTTTGCTGCCTTGGATGTCTCTCCTGATTTGGTTTTGGAAGGGTTGGTCCAGAGTATCCTTTAAATGATAATTAGAATTTGTGCTTAAAAGCAAAAGGGTTTGAAGTTTTAACACCATAATCCTTTTAGGTCCCCATCCTCTTTTTCCCTTAAGTTTATTTTCAGAACAATAATATTTTTATCTAGGGTAAGACCCTAGCTTGATAAAGAATTGTGGGAGTAAGCTGATTCCTAGGAGGGAAAAAAAAAAAAAATCAATTTACTGATCTCTTAGCTCAGTTTGGCTTGACCCATTTACAAAACTGACATTAAAAATCCAAGGAAAAGGCTTTGCCTTCAAATTGCATCTTTCTTTGCTTTGAGGTTTTTAAGGTCAAATTCCTATAAACAAGCAATTTTTTTTTTTGTCACACAAACTCTGTAGGGATGCAACAAAAATCTCTCCATTTCTTTGTAGTGGCGTTTCTCTTTGGTTTCTTTCTGTCTGGTTTATGCTTTCCATCCATCTCAAGATGTGTAGGGTCTCGCAGTGAGGAAACAATTCTGTGTTCTGAAAGAGTGTGTTAGATTTTCCCACTGAGCATCAGTTATGCTTTTGTGACTGAAGTTACCTCTGACATTCCAACTAGGAAGAAAAAGAGAGGATGTAGGCATTGGGGGGAGAGTACTCGAGTACCGACACACAGGTGGCTGTCTCCAAGGGGTTTCCAGAATGCCAGCGACAGGTAGGGCCTTTAGGATAGGAAGTGCCACCCGAGGTCCCATGTGAGCCCAGGTTATGTAATTCCCCTCTAACTCGTCTCTGAACTGCTCTCTGCTTCCATCCCAGCGCTATTTCTGTCTATGCTTATAGGAAAGGGAATCACGCTTATTTTCTGAGGGGTCAACCTTACTCTGTCTAACTGACTCAGGATGGGTCTGCCTTAGTCTTACTTCCCATTCCGGAGTGTCCCATGTATATCCTTTGAAAATGGAAGTCCCTTTTGTTCCATATAATGTCTATTAAAAAAAGCAAAAGAACTAAGTAAATCTTGGCCTCCTATTCTGAAGTTGTCAGTTTTGGAAGCTTTGTGGTTGAAGACTTTCTTTAAAAGTATAACCACTGAACAACTAAGAGAATATGAAAAGGGCTAAGACAGGATTGTTTTTCTATTTTTCAAGTTTGAGTAGGTTTCTTATGGGAGAAGAAGAGAGAGAGAAAGAAGGACAGAAACAGAGAAAGAAATTCTATGTGGTTTATAGTCTGTGAAGACCCTACTTTTGTTACACTCTTTGTCCCCAGAAAGAGAAGGGACTAGGAAATAAGTACAAGAATGTCATGGAAATGAAGGGCAAGAGGAGTGAGCCACGTGTAGAAAGCGTTGCCCGCATGTCAGGAAATGTCACACCAGCATCAGTAGTCAAAGAGATGTGTTCAGGGGATTGTCAGGCTAGTGACATTAATTGATGCCCCAGAGCACAACAAGGAGGAAATATACATTACAGTAAGGATTTTTTTTTTTTTGACGAAGTACATTATGTGTTGATAAGCCATTTACATTTCCCGCCAGACAAGAGTTAATTTGGGGATACAGGATGGTTGCTTTCGAACTGTAATGAAATGACACTCAAAAGTGAAAACACTGCCGTTTCACTGTGAAATGGCAAAACGGGAGAGAAAGGCTAAATTGGCCAGAAGATTGAGAGCAGGCGAGAGAGAGAGAATTAGAAGCCTGGGTAAAGCAATTAATTGTTTCAGTGTTTTCCCGTGAAAGCCAGGGGAAGAGAGACACACTTATATACTCACAAACACACACACATACACGTACACGTACACACAGAAACATACACTCATTGCAAAAGGGTGATGAGATATATTATCAGCACAAAGGTACAGAAAGTGATTTTTCAGAGTATTAAAAAGACCCTAGACTACAAGACAACATCCATATTCTTTGACATTGCTAGAAAGACATTTCAGAACGTTAGTGTGGAGGCATACAGATGGAACAGCAGGAGTTCTAGTTGTCATACAAGAGGCTGTTTGATGACTGCACACCAGACCAGAAGGTTCACGCAAAGGGGAAGTTTAATGATGCAGCATCAATTTCTTGTGTGGTGTTTCTGCGAATGTCACCCCTAAGCCAGCATTTCTCAGACTGTTTTCAGGGAAAGAATTCATCCAGTCTCTGGGTCTGCAGTTACCCACTGGGCATCAGATATGAATTTAGTACTGGAGTCTGTGACAGATACAGAAAATGTTTGTAATGTAATCCTTCTCTTTAAAGAATCAAGGGTGAACACTAAATGGATTCACACAAAATAAGTAGATCCATGAGGCAAGTTACTGTTCTACCCTTAGACAAGGACAATTGGCCCTGTGCCCCGTGCCCCATACTTAGGGAGCTTTGGGTTTTGGGTGCCCTCCTCAAAAATTTCAGAGTCCCTGTGTGGTGTCTGAGGCCAGCAGGCTGACAGCATTATTCCGGCAGGGCTGCCATGACTCAGGATAAGGGCTTTGGGGACCTCTGCTTCTCTCTGATCCTCACCCCTTTCTGTTGCCCCAAGGAAGTCTGGGCCTTGGGACTGTGGGTCCGGTGACTCAGCTCTGGTTCCTTGAAGGTGTCCTGGCAGCAGTTTGCTCCTGCTGGTTAGCGCAGCATTTCTTTCATCGGATGCTGTGAGAGTGGCTGCCAGAATGGTGCTAAATTGGGGCTGGTCTGGGGCGCTGAGTGAGGATGAGGTTGGGACTCTGGATCTATGGTGGTCCACCGCTGGCCCTCTGGACTTGAGCTGTGTGAGTTGCCTCCAGCCATGGTACTACCTCTGGCCCGTGGCACCTGAGGGCAGTGGGGGTAGTGGCAGGCATCCTTTAGTCTATGTGATCCCATTGCTGGCCCCTAGGTTGGGCACCCCGTGCCTTCCACGGGCTCTGTGCCACATGTCGACAGTGCTCAGGGTNACCCCTTTCTGTTGCCCCAAGGAAGTCTGGGCCTTGGGACTGTGGGTCCGGTGACTCAGCTCTGGTTCCTTGAAGGTGTCCTGGCAGCAGTTTGCTCCTGCTGGTTAGCGCAGCATTTCTTTCATCGGATGCTGTGAGAGTGGCTGCCAGAATGGTGCTAAATTGGGGCTGGTCTGGGGCGCTGAGTGAGGATGAGGTTGGGACTCTGGATCTATGGTGGTCCACCGCTGGCCCTCTGGACTTGAGCTGTGTGAGTTGCCTCCAGCCATGGTACTACCTCTGGCCCGTGGCACCTGAGGGCAGTGGGGGTAGTGGCAGGCATCCTTTAGTCTATGTGATCCCATTGCTGGCCCCTAGGTTGGGCACCCCGTGCCTTCCACGGGCTCTGTGCCACATGTCGACAGTGCTCAGGGTGACTCAGTTTATCTCCAAGGATTTTGAGTCTACTGTTGCCTAGTACCAGTGGGCCCTTCTAACCTAGTTCTCTTGCCTTGGATGGGTGTGGCAATGCCACACTTTTCTGAGTCCATCTTGAGTCATGCTGG
>SJYA01000438.1:945830-979872 GCA_006410615.1 Neotragus moschatus | reverse complement strand
TTTTTTTTTTACACTAACAGTAATGTTCATTTTAGAGCACAATGGCTTTAGTAAGTGATATAAAGTAAAATAAAGGATTGTCCAAAAAAGAAAAAGCCAAAAAAATGAATTGTGATAAATTATATGTTGGACATTAGCAGTTTTCATAAATAGAATGATGAATGACCAAATGATTTATCATCCAAAGGGATGCTTCTGAGAAGGAAAGGGCACACTGGCCACAATTAACAAAAGCCAGGATAAACCAGGATATTTGGTCATCCTCCTCTTGGGGACATCTAATGACAAAACTACTTTGGGTTTTTTTTCAAAAGCCAAGACAAAACAAACTAGCTTGCTCAATATGCTGAACACTGGTTCTTTTTTTATTAACTGCTTTGGTACAGTAAAACTAAGGAGAAGGCAATGGCAACCCACTCCAGTCCTCTTGCCTGGAAAACCCCATGGATGGAGGAGCCTGGTAGGTTGCAGTCCATGGGGTCGCTAAGAGTCGGATACGACTGAGCGACTTCACTTTCACTTTTCACTTGCATGCATTGGAGAAGGAAATGGCAACCCACTCCAGCGTTGTTGCCTGGAGAATCCCAGGGATGGGGGAGCCTGGTGGGCTGCTGTCTATGGGGTCGCACAGGGTCAGACATGACTGAAGCGAGTTAGCAGCAGCAGCAGCACAGTAAAATTAAACTATTTAATCTGAATATAAATTATCCTTGACAACTGTTAGAAGAGGAAGAGAAATTCAATTGGTAATCTGCTCAATTTTCAAATGGCTCTGATCATTAGAAAAAATTTCCCCTTGATGTAAAAATTAATCATAACAGAAAAGTCTGCTGGTTACCGTTTCTCAGCTTAAAAATATACATTTTGTGTTTTTAAGATTACCCATTTCCAATATTGACCTGGTTGGCAGAGAGCTAACCTCCAACCCCAGCCCTTATTGGCTGTGGTCATCAGGAGTCCTGTGTTGAGAGGATTCTGAGGTCCCCTTAGGGCCAGCAGCAAGGCACATGGTGATATGCTAATGGTGTTTATAGGAGACATGGACTATGGGGCAGTGACAGGTGTGGCAGATTTGGAAACACACCTGTCTTTACAATAATTTTCTGACAGACATCCAATACAAAAGAAATAATTACACCTTGTTGATCCTGCTTCTTCTACCTCAATAAGTCTATTGCAGTGTAATTAACACATCAGCTACACCACAGAACAACAACATCGTCACTCTTAAGTAGAATGAAGACAACCACCTCATGATTTCCACACATCACTGTTTACAACTCTCTCAGTCCAAAATCAAAACAAGGAAGGTCACATTCTTAATACCTGAATAGAAAGTAGTAGGAAAAAAAACACACAGTAAACATGTAATTCATGATTCCTCTGTTTCCATCCCTTACTTGTTTTGTTGTTTGTGGGTTATATTTTTATCTACTAAGTAATAAAATGAAAGTTAAACTTGTTTTTCCTCTTGTAAGCAAATACTAATAGCTTGATTTAAAAAAAACATTTTCAGCATTTATTTCATTGCCATGTAGTTTGCATTATTTATCCTTCATACAGAGATCTGATTAGAGCCTTGCAATGAGGCACTATACCTTTAAAATTTTTTAAAGATATAGTTGAAACATTTTTAAAAATACAGATGTCTTCTATAATATTTCTGCTGCTTTTGTGGCCATGAGGTATGTTTCATCTTTCGATCTTAATTCTCTAATAAAAAAATTGGGCAGCATTAAATTTGTGTTGAGAGAGAGAGAGAGCCCTCTTCAGATTGCAAGGCAGCTTTTGACTACACAAATCTACTTTTCTAAGAGTGAAATCCGATTGAAGTGGCTTTCCAAAATATTTTGTGGAAAGTAAGAATTAATAGATGGCAACTCTTTGTTCATGCTCCCCAAACAGGAGACAAAATCATCAGGCAGCAGGGTTTGTTCTGGAATAGTCTCATTCAGTAATNTTTTAACTACACAAATCTACTTTTCTAAGAGTGAAATCCGATTGAAGTGGCTTTCCAAAATATTTTGTGGAAAGTAAGAATTAATAGATGGCAACTCTTTGTTCATGCTCCCCAAACAGGAGACAAAATCATCAGGCAGCAGGGTTTGTTCTGGAATAGTCTCATTCAGTAATGCATCTTCCAGAAGCATGACAGTTTCCCCCTCTATTGAGTTTTGCATGTCCAGAGGACTGCATTCTCCTTGATTTAAAATGAGGCTTAATTCCTCAAGAAATAGTGTGTTGCTTAGTGAATTTGTACTTGAGACAGAAAAAGCAAAATCAGGATATTTTTTAAACCTGGCATTGTTTCCCAGGTTTAAGGAATCAGCTGGTGGTTCCAGAATTGAGGAAGCTGTTTCATCATCATTCCTGAGATGGTTTCCCCCAGGGAGAAAACTTGAAATCTGGGGTTTATACCCAGTGTTGAGATCAGGAATATATACAACTGTAGTGTTGGTGAGTAGTGACTTCTCCAGGCTCTCTTTTCTCTCCAGGCATCCTGTATTGTTTTCTTTCCTGTAGCCCATGGGTTTTTCTTCTGGGAGAATGATTTCTATCTCTGTAATCACCGGATCAACATATAGGACCTGTTCGCTGGAATTGTTATTCATAAATTCATTTTTTTCCTAGGAAGGAAAGACACTTTTATTTTACAAAAGACATTTAAAGTAGCAAACTGGATAAATAAGGACTAGAATTTTGCTTTCCCTCAGCTTTCCTTTCCCCTTTGCTTTTCTTCATAGTGTTTCTCTTCCCATATGATTTCCTACTTTTGTTACTCTGCTCCATTCCAAAGGTTTTTAAATTCTCCTAGGAAGGGATTGAAGGAAAGGAGTAGTAAAGACAATCCATGCTGTAAGCACATGTCTCTACTTATGAATTTTAAAGAGAAAGAAGCCTTTTGCTTGTTAACTTGCATATTATCTCAGTGCCTTTTAAAATTTTGGAATATTTTGTAATATTATAGAGCTTTACTAGAAGAAAATACTTTGTTGCTTAAATAAAAGCCACCTGATGCGAAGAACTGACTCATTTGAAAAGACCCTGATGCTGGGAAAGATTGAAGGCAGGAGGAGAAGGGGACAACAGAGGATGAGATGGTTGGATGACATCATCAACTCAATGGACATGAGTTTGAGTAAACAGGAGTTGGCAATGGACAGGGAGGCCTGGCATGCTGCAGTCCATGGGGTCTCAAAGTTTTGGACATGACTGAGCGACTGAACTGAACTGAAAAAGGTACAGAAAATCCTGTTTTGCTTCCATTTGAGAAGAAAGTTGTGGTAAATGCTTTGGGTTGTGGCTCCAAAGGTGGGCAGCTGCTCACAATTCAGACATGTCTGTGGTGATCAGTCAGGAGGGTGGGTGAAGATAATTTTTATTTGTATAAAAGCCTGATGACTTTTCTGGTAAGAGAAGGGTTCATGGCCTTCCACCTGATGGCTGGCTTCCTGGGACAAGTAACTCCCACCCAACACAGTTATAAAATTATAGCTGCCCACTATGGTGGAATGTTTGAGTCCTTCCAAAATTCATATGTTGAAACCCTGTGATGATATTAGGAGGTGGGACCTTTGGGAGGTAATTAGGTCATGAGAGTGGAGCCCTCATAAACAGGATTATTGTTCGCATAAGAAGAGACACAAGAAAGCTGATCTCTTAGTCTGCCATCTGAGGATATAGCAAGAAGACATCTGTCTATAAGAGAGCTCTCACTAGGAACCACGTCTGCTTGTGTCTTGATCTTGGACTTCCCACTTAAGCTGCCCAGTGTGGTATTCTATTGAGTGTCCTGAACTGACTAGACTACCACCTCTTAGTCTTTTGGCAGAAATCAAAACCTCATCTAAAGGAAACTCTAAGGTTCATTTCTAATTCCAAGAGCTCAGGATGGGAAGGAAGCTTGGCAAAAGGAAGACCTTGAATAAAGCAGGGTGAAATATATTAAAATTTTTTCAACTCAGCCTCCCCAGGGCCTTTGCTAGGTTTGTGTTGGGAAGGGCAGACATATAGTCATGGATCAGATGTTATCAAAGGAACTAGATTTGCTATAGTAAACTAAGAGGAAGGAGGTATTTTCTCCTCTTCAGGTTGGCAGCTGAGTGGAGAAGTACATAGGGGTCAGACCACAATGAAGGACACAAAGCAAGGACTATTCCAGAGTGAGGGCACTAAAGGAAGAGGAGAATCTGATCACAGCGAGGTCAGGGACAATTGTCTGAGCCATAGAATGTTCCCAGTTCTCCAGGATAACTAGTGGGGGAACAAGACAGAGTGATTAAGTGGAAAGAATATCAAGACCACAGGATTTATCAGCTGTAGTTTATTGACTGTGTACTTGACCTTCAGCCAGTTGTTAACTATTTGCTTTAATCTATGTATGGGTTCAGTTATGCCAGACCACACCTCCATTATGTACAACATTACCTCCTTTAGAGTCAACCATGTCCACATTCTTTCCTTTAAGTATCCAGTGACAAGGATCCCTCCTCCTGCTCATGGTAGGCCTTTCCTCCTCAACCCTTCATAGTCTTGCCTGATCAATCCTTGCCCCACCTCTACCACCCCATACTAGTCTTCTTAAGCCCACCCAATTTAGTACAAATACAATTCTGAGTCCATACTGCTCTGAAGCTATTGTTATACATAGGTTGCATCAGTACCATCAGTACTGAGAGCATTTGACCAGGTGTCAGCATAGCCCCTTTGTTACTTCTCTTCCAGTCTACACTCATCAAAAGATGTCTCCACGTCCATCTCCATTTCTTTATATTCTATTCACTTCTAACTGAACCCCTGGATGGACCACCAGTGACTCGCTCCTTGTCATTTTCCATAGGCATATTACACTCTTTATAAGCCCTCTACAAAGTCAGCACTGAGAACTCTTGCTTCTTGACACTTTGCCCACCCCTCACAATGCTAATTTCTTACAGTAGTTTTCAAACCCTTAACAGTGTTCTCAACACTGGCTGTATAGTGGATTCACATGGGAAACTTTGAAGATGCTGACACATGGATCTCCCCACATCAGCCCTCCCCCCATAGATCCTAGCCTCCCCCTAAAGATTGTGGCCTGGGAATCAGGATTCTAAAGTGCAATCAAGGCTGAGAACTGTTGCCTTAAGGACTTATCTGGGGCTCTGAAAGGAGTTGATTAGTGGGCTCACTAGATCTCCAGATAGAGCCACTTTTACTTGTTTTGCAATACTTGTCTACTTCAGCATCATTTGAACAGAGGGTCCCTAGGCTAAAAATAAATTTAAGCTTGAAAACGATTGGTTGGCAGAATGAAGTCTGAGTTCTATAACAAGGCCTCCTGTGCCCTGATGGCACTCTACGTGCAGTGCTTAGTCACTTCAGTCATGTCTGACTCTGTGTGACCACTCTGCATTCCCCCATTATTCCAGCCACTCCTCACATCAAATGTTGCCACAAAGCCACACTCAGCAGGCTCTTCTCACCTCTGTACCTTTGCTCATGTAGCCTCTGTATTTTGAATGTTCTCTGTCTCTCCTGAGCAATTCCTTCCCATCTCTTAATATAGTTCCTCTACATTCTCATCAGGTTTGGCCTCATTTCTTTCACTATACTATGTTGCTGCATTTCAATGCTTAGATGATGTGTCTGTCCAGTCAACTGAGTTTTGAGCCCCTTGACAGCCAGGCTAGAGAGCCAGAAAGTGTAAGAGCACGCATAGCAGATTCTTTCCTCTCCTTCATAACCAGCAGCTGCTCCTTCAAAACCTGCAAGATCCCCTATTGCCTCAGGATCTTCTTAGGACAACCTTCTATTCTTTGCTGAAGTGGAGACCTGGTCTACCCCTGGTGACACCACCTGCCACAGTCTCCTCACATCCATTTCTCGAATTCCACTGGGTCTCAGGAGCAAAGTGGTGTCTTCCTTGGGCTCCACCTGCTTCTCCAGCTCGTGTAAAACAGAAGCCCCTTTGTGTCTCTGAGGTTCCTTCTACTGAGATTTTATTCCCTGTCCCTTTGATCTCTGGGGACACCTACCAGTTGTTTGTCCACCAAGTAGCTCTGGCACCTGGCTTACAATCTTCTTCTTCACTTTTCTCTTTTGAATAGCATTGCTTCTCTCTTCCTTCTCTCTTTTCTCCCCCTAACACATTCTCTCATCTCTAAGTATGATCTGAAATATGTACAGTTTCACTTCTCCATATGTTTATACAGTTGTGCAAATATGCACACACATTTATTAATTTGAATGGAAATTCTACTTTAACTATGGGACTGTGCTCTTGGTCTCAGCTGCCATTTAGTTTGTACTTAATGGTGTTTGGTTACCTGAAGTATTTTCACAACTTTACTGTTTTCCAATTTAGGAATATCTTCATAGAGCCATTTTGGTATTAGCAATAAGATTCTTCTTTTAATTCTAAAAAACAAAAAATGACACATTAGAATAAGTATCTTACTGGAGGACTGGTGCAGGCAATCATCTTGGAGATTAGGAAATAAACTAGAATAGAATGCATAATAAAAATTAAAATTTCCAGCGCAGGAACTAAGATTTCCATCTCTTTAAAAGTTATATGGGAAGCTGATTCAGTATCTTTTCAGATTTTCCTCTTCATATTGCTCTGCCTCCACAGAGTTGGAACATTCCAAAACCCTCACACTAGATTCAAGATAAGTGGGAGAACCACCCAGGAAGTGAAACTATACACGCGTTAAATATGGCAAAGCATTATAAGTGGAGATGTTAGTGTGGAAAAGTTTGTAAAACTTAAGGGATAAATGTGAAACTTTCCAAGGGGAGCATAACCATAAAGAAATATTAAAGAAGAGAATGTAATGTAAGAAAACTATAATATTTGAGCTCCTCTAATTGTGATGATTCTAAATAAGGTTGAGAGAGAGTGGTAGCCAGAAATTTTCCTTATGTGGTCAGAGTAGGAGCCTGGAGAAATTATCTTGCAATTGTATGGCACAGAGAGAATACCAGTTTTTACTTCACTTGTGAACTTAATTAAGGATCTCTGGGGTTGTGTGACAGAAGGAAGAGGGAGAAGCCATGAACACCCCACTTTTCCTCCAAAGCTACCCCTTGGCACTGCCACTGTGTTGAAAGCACTTTCTACATTTACGTAAACGTTGCTTTGAGCAAAGAGGTTGTCTTGGGAGTTTAGCTTGAGCTTAGAAGAGACTACAGCAAGCTCTGGTTCATTATTACATGTTAACAGTGCACTACACAAATCAGGCTTGCTTATCTGCTTATGCAGCTTCCAAAAGAACTTCAACTATTTAACAATCAAAATGGCTGCGCAGACTTTGCTAGCTCAACTTGACCTTGAACAGTAGCATAATGTAGTTGCTTTATATATATTTATACAACGTTTTATGGTTCAGTTTCTTTTACTATTTCATATTTCTTTAGCATACCTAAAATTAGAACAAATTGGTAAGTTCATGATACTGTAGAAAAGTTTTTATATAGCATGCTGATACAGTGAGAGAAAAAAATTCATTTAATATCACGGTAATCCAAGTCCATGCCCCAGCCACTAATGCTGCAGAAGCTGAAGTTGAATGGTTCTATGAAGACCTACAAGACCTTCTAGAACTAACACCCCTAAAAGATGTCCTTTTCATTATAGGGGACTGGAATGCAAAAGTAAGAAGTCAATAAACACCTGGAGTAACAGGCAAATTTGGCGTTGCAGTATAGAATGAAGCAGGGCAAAGGCTAATAGCATTCTGCCAAGAGAAGGCACTGGTCATAGCAAACACCCTTTTCCAACAACACAAGAAAAGACTCTACACATGGACATCACCAGATGGTCGACACCAAAATCAGATTGATTACATTCTTTGCAGCCAATGATGAAGAAGCTCTATACAGTCAGCAAAAACAAGACCGGGAGCTGACTGTGGCTCAGATCATGAATTCCTTATTGCCAAATTCAGACTGAAATTGAAGAAAGTGGAGAAAACCACTAGATCGTTTAGNAAATCAGATTGATTATATTCTTTGCAGCCAAAGATGGAGAAGCTCTATACAGTCAGCAAAAACAAGACCGGGAGCTGACTGTGGCTCAGATCATGAATTCCTTATTGCCAAATTCAGACTGAAATTGAAGAAAGTGGAGAAAACCACTAGATCGTTTAGGTCTGACCTAAATCAAATTCATTATGACTAGACAGTGGAAGTGAGAAATAGATTTAAGGGACTAGATCTGATAGACAGAGTGCCTGATGAACTATGGATAGAGGTTCATGACATTGAACAGGAGACAGGAATCAAGACCATCCCCAAGAAAAAGAAATGCAAAAAAGTAAAGTGGATGTCTGAGGAGGCTTTACAAATAGCTATGAAAAGAAGAGAAGTGAGAAGCAAAAGAGAAAAGGAAAGATATTCCCATTTAAATGTGCAGTTCCAAAGAATAGCAAGGAGAGATAAGAAAGCCTTCCTCAGCGACCATTGCAAAGAAATAAAGGAAAACAATAGAATGGGAAAGACTAGAGATCTCTTCAAGAAAGTTAGAGATGCCAAGGGAACATTTCATGCAAAGATGGGCTCAATAAAGGACAGAAATGATAGGGACCTAACAAAAGCAGAAGATGTTAAAAAGAGGTGGCACAAATACAAAGAAAAACTGTACAAAAAAGATCTTCACGACCCAGATAATCATGATGGTGTGATCACTCACACTCACCTAGAGCCAGACATCCTGGACTGTGAAGTCAAATGGGCCTTAGGAAGTATCAATATGAAGAGAGCTAGTGGAGGTGGTGGAATTTCAGTTGAGCTATTTCAAATCCTAAAAGATGACACTGTGAAAGTGCTGCACTCAATATGTAAGCAATATTGGAAAACTCAGCAGTGGCCACAGGGCTGGAAAATGTCAGTTTTCATTCCAATCCCAAAGAAAGGCAATGCCAAAGAATGCTCAAACTACCGCACAATTGCACTCATCTCACATGCTAGTAAAGTAATGCTCAAAATTCTCCAAGCCAGGCTTCAGCAATANTGGAAAACTCAGCAGTGGCCACAGGGCTGGAAAATGTCAGTTTTCATTCCAATCCCAAAGAAAGGCAATGCCAAAGAGTGCTCAAACTACCGCACAATTGCACTTATCTCACATGCTAGTAATGGCACCCCACTCCAGTACTCTTGCCTGGAAAATCCCATGGACGGAGGAGCCTGGTGGGCCGCAGTCCATGGGGTCGCAAAGAGTCCAACACTGCTGAGCGATTTCACTTTCACTTTTAACTTTCATGCATTGGAGAAGGAAATTGCAACCCACTCAGTGTTCTTGTCTGGAGGATCCCAGGGATGGCAGAGCCTGTTGGGCTGCCATCTATTGGGTCACACAGAGTCAGACATGACTGAGTGACTTAGGAGCAGTAGCAGCACACACTAGTAAAGTAATGCTCAAAATTCACCAAGCCAGGCTTCAGCAATACATGAACCGTGAAATTCCAGATGNGATTTGTCACATGGGAGTTGTATCTAAGCCATGCTGTGTATTGTCTCCTTCCATCCTCCTTCCTCCTTTTGACAAATGTTTATCAGACAATTACTACATGACAGGCACTGAATTGGCCCTACTCTAGTTATTTCCCAGCTGCACCTAACATACACGTGGGGGTCTCCAGACTGTCCAGCCCCTCTCCTAAAGCCAACTGGTGGGCTGGGGTCAATGTGGCTTAGTTCACTCTTAGTCCCTGTGGGGTATGGAGTTAGTGTTTTCCTAGGACTAAAATACTATTGTTGAGAATTTCAAGCCTCTAATGGGAGGACTGACTGCCAGACATTAGAGCCTAGAAGATGATGGAGAATCCCTAAGTTAACATGGGATCAGGTAAAGGGGTGTGAGGAGTAGAGCAGAGTGACCAAAAGTACAAGCAGAGATACCTGGGTTCCAATTAGATACTGCCATTTATCAGCTCTGTAACCTCAGAACATAATAATGAACTTACCAAAGCTCAAGTTTCCTCTTCTGGAAAATGATGTCTACCTAATAGAGCAGCCATGAGTTCTTACCCTCCACAGTTCCCACAGCAATACCAAGGTGCTGGTCTATGTAGGCATCTGTAATTAGGGATCTTTATGGAACCTAAGCACTTGGCTCATAATTGATTCACATAATACAAAATTTAGAGTACCCTTATATTGCTTCGTCTTTATAACACCTACTGCCACCTTACTTTTCTTGTATTGTTTGTTGTCTACCTCCTTCCAACACACATGCATCTATCTAGAAAAGAAACTTCATGAAGATGGGCTTTGTTCGTTTTTTTCACTGCCAATTCCCCAATACTCAAAATAGTGACTGGCACATAGAATATGTGCCTGGCAACACAGAATATTTTTTTAATAAATAAATAAAAGTCCAAAGAACATCAATATCATCTGCAAATGTTTTTATACTGTTCCTGACATATTTCTGTGCAAGGAAATAAATGCTCCACAACCTGATCTCATATCTTTTTATGCCTAAAACATTTTGGAATGCTTATCAATGGAAAATACCTAGTCATACTAACAAATAAAATGGGAGCTGGTCTGTGTAAGAGAAGGAGCACAATAGACTTTAGGATTTGGAAAATCGGATTTGAATTTTAGTTCAAACAAGTTCCTCAATGTCTCTGAGTTCTAGTTTTCCCATCTGTAAAATAGACTCATAATACTTACCTCAAGAAGTTATTTTGAAGATTGAAAAAGATGAAGTACGTGAAACTTTCAGCATAAGGTAAACACTTAATATTTTTTAGGAAGAATTTTTGAGGTCTTGAGCCCCAGTACCAATTGAAATGACCATGTTTCTAACCCAGAGCAAAAGCCGGCAGAATCTACTTAAAACACTCCTTAAAATAAATTTTAAGTGGATTTTTGTTGGTTATTTTCCTATGTAAATCATGTGGCATATCTTACTCTCAAGAACTTATGCCTAACATGATTTTTCAGTATGGAGCATTCAAATGAATGATTGCGAAGACTACTCAACAAACCTAAGCAGTATTTTCTTACCAGAAGTAAGGTGTTTTTTAAAGATGGAAGCAATTAGAAGTCCAGAATTCTGAGTATCATGTTGGAATGATTTCATTGTGACCTGAGGAACTTAAATAAAAAGAAAATAGTGTAAGCTTTTCATTCTTTGCACTCAGATTACCCAGTTTCCTAAGAGAGTTTCTTTACTTGTTTGGAAATGAATAAAGTAAACCACTAACTTTAATAGACTGGAAAGATGGAGTAAAAGCCTTCTAGTATGTGTGTCTTTTCTTCTTTTTATTAAATTGGATAAATCCCGAAGGAGGAAACATTCAAAGGATGATAAAAAAAACTACCTGGAGTTTGTAAGACTTCAAGATATGTCTACTGATTTCATGAGACTTCTAGGCAACAAATACCAAGGAGCTTTATTTCATTCACTGAGCCAGAAGAAAATGCACAACCGGTCTCTACTTGATTCCTTCCAATAGGTGATGCAATAAGGTTTAGGTTTCCTTAAGTGCCTCCAAGATGTGACACTTTTGCCTTTGCATAATCTTCAAGATGCTATTGGCAAACAACATCTTGGCTCCATATAAGAAGCCCAGTTTTGATTAGCAGACACTTTGAAGTTATAACATAAGGGTGGAATGCCATTAATGACGTCCCTCTGCTCCTTCCCCGCTGGCAAGGATTCTGGCCAGCCCTGTCTACTCATAAAGGCTCTCAGAACACTGCTAATGAAAGCTTCTGACCAGGGTGAGGTCGTCTAGCTTCCTTGCTAGCTAACTCATTTTCAGTCTGAACTCAAGAGTCCTGGAGCTTCCTCACCCACCTCCTCCCTCCTGATAATTAAAAGCTTCCAGACACGATTCTCCCAGTTGATGGAAGATGTTCCTGAAAGTGGTTCTAAGCTCTGGATCCCCAAAGAGCCTCAAACCTTGTGTATTCAGTCATTCTGATTTTAGTGTTCAAATTCTTCTTTTAAAAGAATTACAGTGGGGGTCAGGGAGAGATCACAACTTTAGATGTCCTTAACTGCTACAGGGATATCACAGGCTTTTATAACAAGCTATGTGGCTGGGGCAACTCTTTTTGACAAAAATATCACAGAGCTCCAATAAAAAGGTCCCTATGGGTCTTTGGAAATGATTATAAAAGGCTGATCTGGTTGCAAACACAGGCTCAACTGAAGAGGAGTTTTCTAAGACCCATGGGTAGGGAATTTTAGGAGATGAAAACATCAGAAAAGCCAAAAGTTCTTTCTTCTGTTTTTATCTCGCTTCTCCACAGCAAGAGGGAAATGTTTCACTCTGAACTGTGCATGCTACATGCTCAGTCGCTTCCGTTGTGTCTGACTCTGTGCGACCCTTTGGACTGTAGTCCACCAGGCTCCTCTGTCCATGGGATCTCCAGGCAAGAATACTGGTGTGGATTGACGTGTCCTCTTCCAGGTGATCTTCCCAACCCAGGAATCGAACTATCGTCTTTTTATGTCTCCTGCATTAGCAGGTGGATTCTTTACCACTAGTGCCTCTTGGGAAGCCCTACTCTGAATTGTGACAAATCAGAAACTCTTTCTGGCTCCTCGGTGCTTCTGTAAATCTCTTTTTTCCCCTGAGTGTGTGGTTCCATCACCAGTGGCCAAAAGCCAAGATTATTCATCTAATTTTAAGAAAAATATTATATTAAAATGTAATACAACTTTCAGTTTGGCAGAATGATAGGTTTATAGCATATGTTGCTGGATTATTTTGTTCTCACTTTTATTATTTTTGAATTAGCATTTTATTTAAAAATAATATATAATGTTGCTAGCTTTTAAACACAAGTTAATATAATTCTTTTGCATAAACTATAGATGGTTATTTGGCAATTAAATATCAGTTATTAATTTGCATCACATAAAAATAATTTTTATATCTTACTAGGGCTTTACTAGCCCTAACAGAGAAGTAACATAATCTTCCTTTAGAGTCTTTTGTTATCATAATTTCGAATTGACCAGGTTAGAGTAATGAAGCCATTTAAAAAATGTGCTTAATTGTGAGAAGGTAATTTCATAAAGAATCGTGTATCTGAAGTAAGACAATTATAAGCAAAATTGTCAGAGAAGAAATCAAGTCAATGATAAAATTTTTAAGCATGGGACTAAAATGAAGTCATGTAGACTATATATTCTTCACAAAATACTGCCACCAAGTGGCTAGGTCATTTCTTTTAAAATCACACTTAATATTTTTCATTATAAAAGCAATAACTGTAAAAAGAGAAAATAATTTTAAAAGAAAAATAAAAGAGAAGGGAAAAAAAAGCCCTAACCCTTAACCCAGCTTCCATGACTAAAAACATTGTTTATATCAACTCTGATGATCATTGTATTGCCTAAAACTCTAGAAAAAAATCTCACAGTATTTTTGTCATTTGTTTAATGTCTGTGGTATTGTCTATAAAGAGACAATTCTGTCTCTGCAGCAGAATATTAAATTATGCTTATTACTCTCACAGCACATGTTTGAGTATACTCAGAAACCCCAAATCGTTTCTAATTTGGTAAAAATTTTTATATAATTTATACACACTGACATTGGACACTAGAGTTAGTCTTAACAGAAGGGAACGTGTTTATAGGGAGTTGAGAATGTTTTTAAAAAAAGATGTAGTTTCTTATTCTTGGACAAAACTAGAAGCATAACTGCCTTCTTTGGCCCACTGAATACCAGCTTCATTTAATCAGATCTACTCAAAAGGAATCAACTTTTGCAATAATGTATTCCATCTGTGTCTTACGGATAATGTCAAACCAATCTCAGCCTTTTCCTCCACGTCTACCATGGGGCAAAATGTGTTTTGTTATTCTTTTAAAGTGATGATTTATTGAGTACTAATTACATTCCAGACAATGCACTAGACTTTACATGCTGTCTCTCATTTAATCCTTACAATAACCCAATCAGGTAGATAATACTGTTGTTCTTATTTAAAGATGAGGCAACAAAGGCATAATAATGATAAACGACACGTCCTAAGTCACCTAGGCAGAGATCCAAGAGAAATTCCTCCCTGGTTCTGGCATATGATTTATGCTGGTCGCTGGCCCCATTGATTAACAATCTCATTTTCTATCAGGATGGCTGCAGGTGGGGCAGCTCAGCCAGCCCAGCAAGCAGAGCTCCCCTGCTGAGACTTAGCCATTGTCCCTGGGGGCTGGCCAGTGTGTTAGAGCTGCCTGGCCTTCTAGGGCTCAGGACCCACCTCAATGGCCTATGGTTGGACTAACCCACTGAGCGCTGATCTTAGACTCTTCCAACCTGGAGTTATTTTCTTCTGAACACCAACCATTTATTCAAGCTACGGTGGCTCAGACGGTAAAGAATCTGCCTGCAATGCAGGAGACCCAGGTTTAATTCCTGAATCAGGAAGATCCCCTGGAGAAGGGAATGGCCTCCAGTATTCTTGCCTAGAGAATTCCATGGACTGGGGAGCCTGGAGGCCTATAGTCCACATGGCTGCAAAGAGTCAGACACAACTGAACAAGTAACACACACACATGCTAACTACAAGATACTTGAAAAACATAGAAGAGTATGAAAAAGAAAATACAATTTTGTATTTGTTCAAAACCTAGAAACAATTTTTTTTTTAATATTTGTTAACAGTCTTTGGTGTATATCTATGCCTTAGTGGAGATTATGCTCTTTACTAAATGTTGTGTCTGGGTTTTTTTATTCAATACTACATCATGAACATTGAAAAGTTTCATTAAAACTTGTTCACAATCATCATACTACTGGCAATTAAATATTTCATCATGTTTATACTGTGTTTATTCTATCACTCTCCCATTGAGAAACTGTGTAGCTTGGTGATTTCAAACAACAGCTTTGGATTTAGATGAAACTGTTCATATCTTGGCTCTATCACCTGGAGTTGCATGGCCCTGGGCAAATTACTTAACTGCTTTGTGACTCAGTTTCTTCATTTGTCAAGTTGGATAATAATAATAATGCTTCATTGTGAGGTTTGATGAGATAGTTCATAAAAAGTGCTTAGTACCATGGTTTATACAAATTAAAAGCTTAGTAAGCATTAGCTATTGCTATTATTGGACTTATAGATTGTTTCCAAATTCTTATTTTATAATTAGCTTTAAAATAAATTTTGTGCATCAGACTTCTTTTCATATCTCTACTTATTTCCTAAGGCTAGATTTCTATAACTGGAATTGTTAGGTCAAAGGGCATAGATATTTTTAAGGCACCTTTATTTTTGTCCTTGCCAGTCTTGGTATTAGAGCCACACTAACCAAGACCTGCATCTTAGAGCTTTGACCAGAGCAGACACAAGGCCCTTTCTAGACCTTTCCTTCCGAAGTTTCTAGGTATTTTAGAAAGAGAAGTCATACTAAAGGTGTGTTTTTCAAGTTAGTGAAGGTTTTTTTCCCATCTTGTTTGTCTTAAAACATAAGCATCTTCTTTTGATTTCTTTATTTTTTTTCTCCTTATTCTAATAATCTCAACTGTTTCACAGCATTTACCTGCTATCGTCCTAGGCCAGTTTAGTTTTACAGTTGGAATTCAACATTATTTGGGCCAAGGCTAAAGATTTGACTATAGTCCATGTCAGATGGCAAAGCAAAAGACAGTAGGTAGAACTATCAAATAGTCACCAGAAGCCCTGGGCAGAGAAAAGGATACGTCAGAATAAATTCTTTACCACGCCTTGAAAAACAAGTCGAACAATGAATCATTTCATGAGTTACCATGTCATCCTTGTATATAAAGGATAGGAGGTCGTGCCTAGACATATTCAAGGGATTATCGTCATGCTTATATTCCTTACAGTTGAGGGAGACGAAGGTAAGAAATCTGGGTGTGGCAGTCATATCATTAAAGAGAAAGAACAAGAGAAGGAAAAGGTAAAAAATCGGCAGCCACCTAGACATTTTCTTGAGTGACATGGATCTCAGAGAGGCGAGGATCTGATATCAAAGTGCAGCAAACTCTATGCACAAGCATGGGCAGCTTCCACTTTTACCTAGTGGTTCAGGATTCTTCAAAGGTGATTGGGAAGACTCTTGGGAAGACTCTTGATAGCCTGGCTATCAAGCCCAGCATGTACCTGTTCCTTAGTCTGAACAGTCTAGTGGACATTTGTCATTTTTCAGTTGCCCAGCTGCAGGACCTATTTCTTTGTGGGCATCCTAGAGGAGGTAGGAGGCAGGTAGGGTTTCCCACTGTGGCAGCCTCAATGGAGCAGAGAAACCCTCTTCCTACCCCACCCCAACCCCTCCCCAGCCAGCAAGTAGCTGCAAGCAGATGACCTAAGCCTCACTCATCAGGTGTCCTTCTCCCCCACTCACACGCGGCTCCAGGAAATTACTGAGAATCCAATATAGATGCAACTGCTATATCCAGAGTCCGGTAACAGCAGCACCAGTGGAGTGTCTGGGGCACAGGGAAGCAGTGGCAGGGAGCACAGTGCCAGGTGCAGAGTCCTCACAAGAGTCTTCCCTGGCTAAGATTTTGGCTGTGCTTCTGGCTGCCCCCATCCTTTGGATCCTATCTGTGACCATTTTACCAGCCTTTCTACGACTTTCCAGCTGTTGTTCCAATAATTAATTCCTTTTCTGCTTCAGAAAACCATATTTTATTTCTTTTGCTTACTCCCAATCACAATGAAAAATTCTGTAGTGGGTAAACATTGTAGTTTTTGGTAGTGGGTGGTTAGGTGAGGAGACATGGTAGGACAAATATTGACCCTGCAAAGATGTCCATGCTCTAATCCCTGGAATTTGTGGATAGATTACCTTATATGGCAAAAGGGATTTGAGATGGGGAGATTATCCTATATTCAGGAGTGAAATTTCAAGGGTCTTTATAAGGAGACAGGAGGATCAGAGTCCGAGAAAGAGATTGGCAGATGCTATGCTTCTGATTTTGAAGATGAAAAATGGGGGTGCAAGCCAAGAAATGCAGACAGCCTCTAGAATCTGGAAAATGCACTGAAACTGACTCTGAGAGCCTTCAGAAGGAGCATAGTCCTGCCAATAATGGTTGGTTTTGGTGCAGTGATGCTTATTTTGAATTGCTCATCTCCAAAACTACTAGAAAACACATTTGTATTGTTTTGTTACTGAATTTATTCTAACAGAAGTGATAGGAAACTAACCCAGGAGATTACGACTTCCTCATGGAAAAGCATAATCTTTATTCTCTATTATTTGATTGCAGACCTCAGAGAGATTGTGAAACTCTTATGAATTGTTCTTTATTCTACAAAACCCTGGTGACTTACTAGGGACAGGACACAAAGAAGATTAAATAAATCCAGATGAAGTATTTCAAAGAACATAAGTATTTCAAAGAACATTGTGTATATACGTTTAACCCAGTTTAGTAACCACAAACTTACAAATTATAATCCATCTTAATACGAATGAATCAGAAATCTCNCATTAAATTTGCACAATAAGGTATTTTGAAATTGAGAAAGAAACAACATTCACACAATGTATATTATGTGTATATTGCTATAGTTCTATTTTATTACTAGTTATTGTTGTTAATCTCTTGCTGTGCCTAATTTAGAAATTAAACTTTATGTTTCATTTACAGGAGAAAAACATAGTATATATAAGGTTCAGCACTATCCATGGATTCAGGCCTCCACTGGGGGTCTTGGAATATATTCGCCACCCATATGTGGGGGTGGGTGGCTACTGTGTAAGGCTTTGTTTTCCATTGAAGTCTAAATACTCTAAGGACGAAAAAGCGAGTATGTCATTTAACCCTTATTATAATTTGGTTATACTATAAAATGATTTCACTTGGTTTCTTTTGGAGACCAGTTTTTAAAAGCCAAGGAAATGCACTATCCAGAGGGAAAGTGATTCAGAAGAATGCTAGGGTCTTCAGGAAAGCCATACCTACTTCATGATTTGTCCTGCGGCGCCATCTGGGCAAGATTTTGAAAACACATTGTTACAAGGATGAATCTATTTAGTGGTACACAAATGAGAATTTTAGAGCACAGAAACAGGAAATTCCTTCATGAAGGGAGGATTACTGCCTGGGCTGTGTTTCTTCATACTTGATCTTAGCCAAAAGGCCAAAAAGTGATGTTTCTTCATAAATAAATAAATTACCAGGAAAGTTTGGCCCCAAACCCCACTACTAAGCAAGCTAATTAAAGTATTACAGAAGCCATCTTTTTATTTTTTCCATTATGAAGCAATTCAGACTTCGGGGGCGAGGTTTAATTCTTACTGCTTTGATTTATATGTTTGTTTATCATGCTGTGTGCTTTTGCTTAGGCTTTTGCTTTGTATTCTCTAGGATTAAGGGATCTTTGTCTCCTTCACTGACTGAAGTTATGCAAGTACCTAGCAAGTGCCTGATGTGCAGTACAGGACAAATGAACATTTCATGAACAACTTAAAAGAATGACTGTTTTCATGGATACCTTTTTAAAAAAGCAATTGATATTAAAGATTTACTGAAAAGCAATTTGGCAACTTGCATTAAGCATCTTAAAATATGCTCAACTCTTGATCCAATAAGAACTAAAGGCGGAAGGAGAATTTATATACAAAGCTATTCAAAGAAGTTTATTGATAATGGAAAAATGCAATAACCTAGATATTGTTGAGAAATGATTATATTACATCCATAAACTGAAGTGCACCCATTAAATAGGTTTTTTAAACTCAACAAGGTAGGTTAAGTAAGAAAATCAGGATATAAAACAGTACTTATACCATAGCACCAACCATTTAAAAAATATGTGTACAGGAAAAAACTAGTATTAAATCCATTAAAATGTAAACAATACTTATTTCTAGGTTGCATATTACAATAGATTTGCATTGCTTCTACACATAGAAAAAAAGAGACAATTTTTCAAAATGATTTTATGCTAGCACTTTCCTTAACACATTTTTCCTGTATCTTGTTTAATGTGTCTTGGAAAGGAATTTGTACCAAGAAAATAGTTTATGGTTCCTCTTACTTAGCATGTTAGTCCTGGATAGATGCAAGTTTTCAGAGATATTTAATTTCAGCTGGCATTTTTGCCTCTTGAGTGATTATTTTTCCCTTAGGAAATAAAGACTTTAAATTTAGAATTGTAGGGTAGCTGTGATGTCCCCATTCTTTCTGTGTGTAGCTTACAACCTTTACTTTTAAAGGAGAACGTCTGTGGTTTGTGGTCCTATACAGTTGTCCATTGGTATCCATGGAGGATTAGTTCCAGGACTCTCTTTGGATTCCAAACTCAGAGAAAGCTTGAGTACCTTAACTAAAATGGAGTTTGCATTTGCCCTTAACCCATGCATATCCTCCCATATACTTTAAATCATCTCTAGAGTACTTAAAATATTCAGTACAATAAAATGCTATGTAAATAGTTGTAAATACAATGTAAATGCTATGGAAATAGTTGCTGCTGTTGTTATCAATTGCTCAGTCATTGGGACCCCATGGACTGCAGCCTGCCAGGCTTCACTGTCCTTCACCGTCTCCCAGAGTTTACTCAAACTCATGTCCATTGAGTCAGTGATGCCATCCAACCATCTCATCTTGTGTCTTCCCCTTCTCCTCCTGCTTTCAATCTTTCGAAGCATCATAGTCTTTTCTAAGGAGTCAGCTCTTCGCATCAGATGGTCAAAATATTGGAGCTTCAGCATCAGTCCTTCCAATGAATATTTAGTATTGATTGCCTTTAGGATATCAATGACTGTTTTGATCTCCTTGCAGTCCAAGGGACTCTCAAGAGTCTTCTCCAGCACCACAGTTCAAAAGCATCAATTCTTCGGCATTCAGTCTTCTTTATGGCCCAAGTCTCACGTCCATATGTGACTGCTGGAAAAACCATAGCTTTGACTATACGGACTTTTGTTGGCAAGGTAATGTCTCTGCTTTTTAATATGCTGTCTAGGTTTTTCATTCCTTTCTTCCAAGGAAGTAGTTGCTGGTGTGAGGCAAATTGGTTTTGTTTTTCAAATTTTCTGGAATTTTTTTCCAAATATTTTCTACTCTTCGTTGGTTAAATCCATGAATGTGAAACCCATGCATGTGAAGAGCTGACTGTACTTGTAGGATATTTCTGTAATTTGTTCCACTTCAAGGTACAATTGACCCCTAACACAAGGGTTGGGGTGCTGATCCTCCACACAGCCAGAACTCCTCGTATAATTTATAGTTGACCCTCTTTATTTTTGGTTCCACTGTATCCTGTTCTGCACTGTGAGTTCAATCCATCACAGATTGTGTAGTGCTATATTATTTACTGAAAAATATCTATGTATAAATGAATCCACACAGTTCAAACCCATGTTTTTAAAGGGTCAACTGTGATTAGTTAAAGAAAGAAATCAATGAGATTGCTGAGGGCTGGTGGTAAGAAAACTTGTATTCTGCTTTAACTGCTCTTTATTCACTAGCAAGTAAACAAATCATGCTTCAGTTTCCTCATTTGTAAAATGATGCCAATTTCGCTATTAAATTTGTCTGATGTAAAGGTCAAACACACTTACGTATATTATAATAAATGGTAAGAAAATGTTAATTATCAATTTGAATAATCTTGCTAAGCAATTCTAGATTTCATTAAAATAATTAGATTATCTACTAAATTCTGACTGTTCTAAAATGGCATCAAAAGTCCTAAGAATTTTAACAATATCAATTTAAGTTGGAATACCTTAAATTAAAAAGTTACTTAAAAAAAAGAGAGAGAGAACTGATAACCCGTATTGCAAATGATTCCCTTAATAATGTGTTTCTAAGATTTTGACATAGAGGGCACCAAAAGAACTTTTTAACCTTATCTTTGGCTCTATGGCTCCCTCTACTTACTTGGTAGTCATTAATATTTACAATGTATGTCAAAGTGCTTTGAAAACATAAAATAATTCCAAGATGTTATATTATGTAAGAATGACATTAACAATGCTGTGATTACAAATAAGTCCTTCAGTTCTGAAAAGAACATTTTAAATCCAGTATGTAAGCTACCCACAGTACAGAGACATCTTCAGGATAAAGACTGGGACTAGCATGGAGTATTATGACAATTACAATAGGTTCATTTTATTATTTACTTACAATTAAAAATAAAATCTTAGCCAAATAGACTATTTCTTAATTTAATTTTTTTGGGGGGGGTTGTGCTTTCAACTTGTGGGATCTTAGTTCCCCAACCAGGTGAATTTATGCCCTTGGCAATGAAAGAGTAGAGTCCTAGCCACCGGACCGATAGGGAATTCCCTGGCTAAGCTTTTACAGAATAACGTTTAAATGACTAGAAAATTAATAGAATAATCTTAAGAGCAGGAAAATATCTAAAAATAAACAATAGCTCAGCTAGGTTATACTGAGAAGAGAATTTAAAAATCTCATGTTGAAGTGTTTTAATTTTTTATGTTTACTTTGCATATAGTAAGTAATCAATCTTTATTGAATAATTTTGTGTCTCCTAAGGAGAATATATTTTATCAGAATGGCCTAAATTGTGTACTATAACTCTTACTAAACTCTTTTTTAAAACAAGGGTTAGGGGGATTATATGCCTGACAATTACCCAGGATATTTGACAACCCCCATCCCCTCTACCTCAGATCATGGACTCAGACACTCTGGGAGCAGCCATAGTGGACATGCATACTAAACAAGCACCCCCAGCTGGTTGTTATATCTTGAAATATTTGAGAACCATTACATAAACTGTAGTCAGCCTTAACAAAATCAAAGCAAAATAACAATTTAAATGTTATCACCTGCCCTAGTTGGTTTTGGTGATGGACAGGGAAGCCTGGTGTGCTGCAGTCCATGGGGGTTGCAAAGAGTTGGACATGACTGAGCAACTGAACTTAACTGACCTGCCCTAGAATAGTTTTGTCAATTTTGATAGAAATCAGGGAGAAAAAAAAAAAAGATTAACTTAGAAGAGAGACAAAAGTCAAAAGAAAAGCCGAAAAGATAAATATAGAAATACACTCACCTATTTCAGGAGTTTTATGAAAAAAGGGTGAAGTCCAGGGCTGCCAGTACCTTTTACCTGTTTCTTGACACCTCACTTGAAATACATACGTAGCATTTGGTTGCAAGTAGAATTCTGACTGTTGCTCGTATGTAAAATTGGTATCAAATTCTTTAACCTAAAATAGATGAATAACCATAGTGAAGTACCATAAAGAAATAATGCAGTAGGCTTTTAAAACAATTATTAGTAGAAACATATGGAGCACATATTATGTTCCAGACCCCTCTCAACCCTGGGAAAAGAGAAATAGAATACTTTGTATAAAAGATAGTCATAAATAATCAAATACATGTTATTTAACCTTAAAAGTCAAATACACATTGCTTAGTGTTTGACAACTCTCTCAAGCTTTTAAATCTCAAGAAATTCCAACATGTAATATACTCTTAATTTTGACCCAGCTGATTAATAGGATAGGAGGAGGGGAGACCTGATAGCTACTGTTTGAATTCAGTCCTTCTTCCCTCCCCATCTGTCTGTCTGTCCCTGTCTCTCTGCAGTTGGGTATTTAGATCAAGAATTCTTTCTGAACTATGAAATTAATTTAACTTGCTAATGATGACTTTTAGAAAAAATTATCTACAAACTAAGCTGTTAAATTAGTGCTTATTGCAGATCTATGCATTCTATAAGGATATATACGAAAACAAAACAAAACTTTTAAGATCGTTGAACTGTGAAAATCCAATGGAAGATAAGCATAAAAAATAGCTGAGGGATTAATTTAAAAGTCATGTTTCTGGGGCACTACAACCTGCCATAAAATATAATGAAAAAGGATCCCCAGACAAGCTGGTTCAGAAGGGAAAGAGAAACCAAGGTACTTACATAGCACATTAGTGTGTTGTAATAAGTGGATCTACTGAAAAAAAGTGAGGCACAATTGAAAGGTAAACATAAAAAAATTCTAGAAAAGCATTTAGTTATTAACAGCAATTGGAAGAAAGCAGTGACCATGAAAGAGAAAGTTAAAATTGTCACGATTAAAACACAAACACACACACACACACAACAGGGTATTCACATCATCTAGAGATTCTTCTGTTAAAACCCATGCTTAATATGTCTTAAAACTTGCAATACATTTAAATTGTAAAAATTGTGTAAAGGTCTGTTTTGGGACATCATGTACCCTGAAAGATATCATTCAGAGTTTCCATAAGCCACATTTTTACCCATGACTCCTGAAATTTTCTGCTCTTTTAAATTTGAGTGGAGGCACCTGGATTCTCCTGAGATACAGGAGAGATTTTACTAGTGCCAAAAGTTTAGCTTCCATATGCACTATTTTCCTGTATGTCTCTTGCCATTATATTTGTAGACAAGTCCTCTAAGAAGAGAAATACCCTAAAGTTACAGCCAGAATTCTAAAATAGAAAGAATTTTATGGAACTGTTAAAAGTTGTCTTTAGGGCCTTGCAAGCTCAAGATGGTACTTCAAAATAATACTTTCAGAGGCTAAAATAGGCACTGAGAGAGAGTTGGACTTAATTGTGTTTCTATGGAGAGGGTGGAGAAGGCAATGGCAACGCACTCCAGTACTCTTGCCTGGAAAATCCCATGGACAGAGGAGCCTGGTAGGCTGTAGTCCATGGGGTCGCGAAGAGTTGGACACCACTGAATGACTTCACTTTCACTTTTCACATTCATGCACTGGAGAAGGCAATGGCAACCTACTCCAGTATTCTTGTCTGGAGAATCCCAGAGATGGAGGAGCCTGGTGGGCTGCCATCTCTGGGGTTGCACAGAGTCGGACATGACTGAAGGGATGCAGCAGCAGCAGCAGCAGCAGNAAGGTCAGTTTTCATTCCAATCTCAAAGGAAGGCAATGCCAGAGAATGTTTAAACTATGACACAATTGCAGTACGCTTGCCTGGAGAATCCCAGGGACAGGGGAGCCTGGTGGGCTGCCATCTATGGGGTTGCAAAGAGTCGGACACGACTGAAGTGACTTAGCAGCAGCAGCAGCACTCATCTCACATGCTAACAAAGTAATGTTCAAAATCCTCCAAATCAGACTTCAACAGTATGTGAATCAAGAACTTCCAGATGTTCAAGCTGAACTTAGAAAAGGCAGAGGAGCCAAAGATCAAATTGCCAATATCTTTTATATTACAGAAAAAGCAAAAGAGTTCCAGAACAGCATCTACTTCTGCTTTATTGACTATGCCAAAGGCTTTGATTGTGTGGAGCAAAGCAAACTATGGAAAATTCTGAAAGAGATGGAAATACCAGACCACCTGACCTGCTTCCTGAGAAATCTGTGTGCAGGTCAAGAAGCAACAGTCAGAAATGGACATGGAACAACAGACTGGTTCCAAATCAGTACATCAAGGCTGCATATTGTCACCCTGCTTATCTGACTTATATGCAAAGTATATAAATTAGATGCAAAATGCCAGGCTGGATGAAGCACAAGCTAGAATCAAGATTGCAGGGAGAAATATCAATAANGTCAGAAATGGACATGGAACAACAGACTGGTTCCAAATCAGTACATCAAGGCTGCATATTGTCACCCTGCTTATCTGACTTATATGCAAAGTATATAAATTAGATGCAAAATGCCAGGCTGGATGAAGCACAAGCTAGAATCAAGATTGCAGGGAGAAATATCAATAACTTCAGATATGCAGATGATACCACTGCTATGGCAGAAAGTGAAAAAGAACTAATGAGCCTTTGATGAAAGTGAAAGAGGCTTAAAACTCAACATTCAAAACATGAAGATCATGGCATCCAGTCCCATCATCATGGCAAATAGATGGAGAAACAATGGAAACAGTGATAGACTTTATTTTCTTGGGCTCCAAAGTCACTACAGGTGGTGACTGCAGCCATGAAATTAAAAGATGCTTGCTCCTTGGAAGAAAAGCTATGACCAAACTAGNTGACTCATTTGCAAAGACCCTGATGCTGGGAAAGATTGAGGGCAGGAGGAGAAGGGGATGACAGAGGATGTGATGGTTGGATGGCATCATCAACTCAACAGACATGGGTTTGGGTGGACTCTGGGAGTTGGTGATGGACAGGGAGGCCTGGCGTGCTGTGGTTCATTGGGTTGCAAAGAGTTGGACATGACTGAGTGACTGAACTGAACTGAATAGTGATCCAGAGCTCTGTCCTAGGACCTCTTATTATATTTATCTACCTTCATTATCTAAAAGATCTCAACCAAATTTATGGTATAAAACTCCCTAATCTGTATCTCCAGTCCATATCTCCATATCTCTCTTGAACTGCAGCCAAATTTTACCTAACTTCATACTCAATGTTTCCTCTTAGTGTCCAAAAGTTAATATTTTCAAAACCAAATACTAAGTTCCCTCTCCTCAGACTCACGTTCCCTATCTCAGTAAATGGCAACTCCATTCTTTGCAATATTCAAATTAAAATCACCAGAGTCCTCCTGGATTTCTTTATACTATGCTCCCACTCAACTGACAGAAAAACTTATTGCATCTATCTTTAAACAGCTAACTTCTTTTCACTGTCTCGTCCAAGCCACGTCATCTCTCACCTGGGTTAGTAAACTGGTGCTCTAGCCTCCGCCTTTGCCCTGCTACAGTCTATTATTCACAAATAGTCAGGGTAATCCTTTTCACACACACATCTCAGGTGTTACTCCTCTGTTCAGTCTCCCGTGTCACTCAGAGATCCTTCCATGGCTGTATGCAATGTTACAGTGCCTTATAAATCTCCTCTCATCTAGGACTCTCTGATCTCATCTCATCCCTTTCCATCTCCTTCAGTCTTAATGACCTCTTTACTGTTCTTGAACAGGACAGACGAGGACCTGCCTCAGGACCTTTGCACATCACCTACAATGTGCTTCCTCCAGAAAGGCATAATTCTTGATTCTGTACTGCTCCAGTACTACCTTCTCAGATTCTCAGACATGTCTTCCCTTATCTTCCTCCCTAAAAAGATGCCCCCTCACCCTTACTCCTAGCATTTCCTAACCCCCTTCCTTTTTCCTTCTGAGTGTTTATCAACACAAGACATATTATATATGTATTTGTGTGCTCTACGAAGGTTGAGACTTTACCTTTTCTGTTCATTATGGTAGCTCCAGTGTCTAAAGTAGTGCTTAGAATATAGTGGGTGTTAAATGTTAAATAACTGTTGAATGAATGANTCCTTTTTCCTTCTGAGTGTTTATCAACACAAGACATATTATATATGTATTTGTGTGCTCTACGAAGGTTGAGACTTTACCTTTTCTGTTCATTATGGTAGCTCCAGTGTCTAAAGTAGTGCTTAGAATATAGTGGGTGTTAAATGTTAAATAACTGTTGAATGAATGATTAAATTTTAAAAGATACTATTTATCATTATCACCATAAATCAGCAGTGTTTACAGAAAATCTATTAACTGCAACAAGGACTAGGTGCAATGGAAACTTCAGAAAAATATAAATCATACTAATTCCACTTCAACAAATAATCTGTTATATATATTAATTAGCACAGGAAAAAAACAGAAGACATTTTGAAACTTTGTACTATACAGTTGTATGCAAAAATTGTCCTAAAGTTTAGTCAGTCATTTTGATTGGATTTTTCATCTAAAATAGTGCTTTGTGGTCTAGGTGCTAATATGAGGGTAGAATTTAAAAGAAGAATTAAATTACCTAGTAGCTATAGTTAATGTCGGTCTGAGAATACATTTCCATTTTGACTTGTGGTCTCAATATGTGTGATGAAAGAATTAGCCACAAACCAATTAAGAACATGTATGTGGTTTTCTCTAACTGAAAAATATTCAAAGATGCCCTACTTACTACTTACACAGTTGCCATTCTCTTATTTTCACATTTGAATACTTATTTAACACAAAAGTTAGCATTCCTTATTACAAAGCCTTTGCATGGAACTCCTATGCAATCCCCCTTCCCAGAGGGAGCTGACTTAGTTCAAACCATGTCCAGTGCTGACTTCTCCAAAGAGACACAACAGGCACACCCAGGGCCTGCCATACCTTCAGAAGTCTCTGAAAACGTTTAATTTCACTTGAAATCACAAGAAAAAAATGAACCACTAGGCCAAAGAAAGTGTGACATTAATATATTTACTTTTGTATTAACAGTTGCAAAACATAATCTCTCTATATAAGTATATATATGTGTATATATATACATATAAGTATATACATACACACATATAAGCGCTCATGCATGCTCAGTTGCTCAGTCATGACTTTTTGTGACCCCATGGGCTGTAACTGTAGCTTGCATATACTTATATATACAATATATAAATATAAACATTATATATATATATGAAAAACATACCTACACATATACAAACTTTTTAATCTTACTTGCAAAAGGGGTTTATGAAGGTAAAGGTGCTTAGGGCCCATGAAAGTCACACCCTGGATAGTCTTGATTATGTTTTCAAAAATGAAACAAATTTTGATTCATTTTAAAGTGAAAGTGCATTCTGTAAGCAAACTAAAACGACAGCATCAAAAAATTGAGGAATAATTTCTTCAACATAACTGGTGATCATAATCTTTCTCTTTTTTTTAAGTTTAGAGACAGAAGAAGAGCAAGAATATCTCACTTCAAGTTACATTAACATCTCCACTGATTCATTGCAAAAGGGAAAGAAGTATTTGGTTTGGGTCCAAGCTTCAAATGTACTGGGCACGGAGAAGTCGAAACAACTACAAATTCATCTGGATGATATAGGTAAAGAATAAAAAATTCTGTAATGTCTTTACAAATAAACAACTAATTTGCACTGATCTAATCAAATGAAGTCGAGATCTGAAAGGAGTTCCCCCTAAAGGTCCCAAAAAATCGTGATAAAGAAAATAAGCATTACCCATAACCCGCTGCCTGAGACAAGTCAAAGACAAGTGAGGCTGCCTTTGTTTTATATATCCTTTCAGTCTTATTTCTACATGGGTGTGTCTTTTCACAATATTTATTGAGAATTTCTTATGTTCAAGCATAGTTCTTAGGGCTAGGGAGAATAAGACAGACAAGGAAGGTACTTGCTTGCAATCTACTGGGGATGATGGAAACGAATAAGGATTATAATAAAGTGTGATGAGTCTTATGTTGTGAGAATTACAGTATACTGCTATATACATTATTTTTAAAGTTACGTTTTTGTTTGAAAAGTTCTACAAAAAACATAGAAAATTGTGGAGAATTATATAGACATCTCTGTGTATACTAGCCAGGTTAAAATGTTAATATTTTTTGAATCAGGTATTTTAAAACTTGCTTTTAAAAAAAATTACAATATAGAATAAATATTTTTATTAATTCAATCTACAAGCTTATTTTTAATTAAAATCTTTAATTATCCCTTATTACTGTTCTCAGTTTTTTACCATCATAAATTATACGGCCATGGACAACCTTTAGGCTGAATTTTTACATAGTAGTTGTTTTTCTCCTTAAGATAAATTCCAAAAAGTAATTGCCCTTGAGCCTTTTACATCTACATTCTAATCCTAAAGCCAGAGTTCAGCCAAAGAGCACCAAGTGTGAATCCCCTTCTTGTTGCAGATTCTAGTGCCAATTAGCCCTGTTTTTTATTATTAAAGATAATTTCAGTAGCAAACACTTATGGCACACTTCTTCAACACGAACTGCTTTTACATACATTATCTTGTTTAATCCTTACAACAACCCTATTTTGTAGAAGATAATGTAATTTATACATGAGGAAACCAAGCATGAGGCAAGTTGAGGCTGCAGAGCTAGGAAGCCTCTAGTTCCAGGATCCTCAACTTCTAACCTCAGTCTTTGTTTAAAAGCACATTGCAATGTGTGTGACAACTTTCCTGCTGATTAACGATTTAGGGGATGTGACACCTTTCAGGATACAGCATGAGTATCCTTTGGGGACTACTGGGGTCTTCTGTTGGNTTTTTAATATGCTGTCTAGGTTGGTCATAACTTTTCTTCTAAGGAGCAATCATCTTTTAATTTCACGGCTGCAGTCACTGTCTGCCGTGATTTTGGAGCCCCCAAAAATAAAGTCTGACACTGTTTCCACTGTTTCCCCATCTATTTCCCATGAAATGATGGGACCAGATGCCATGATCTTTGTTTTCTGAATGTTGAGCTTTAAGCCAACTTTTTCACTCTCCTCTTTCACTTTCATCAAGAGGCTCTTTAGTTCCTCTTTACTTTCTGCCATAAGGGTGGTGTCATCTGCAAATCTGAGGGTATTGATATTATGTTAATAGAATAAAAGAGAATTGGCAAAAGAAACTGAGAAAAAGCATCCAGGAAGAACCAAAAGGGAGTGCTTTCCTGGAAGATCAAAGAAGGAAGTAAAAAGTTAAGTTAAATGTTTCTGAAAGTAAATCTACCCTTTCTGAAAAGGAAGGTAGGAATTGAGAATAAACTGTTGCATCTGGCAATGGGGATGTCATTAGCAACACTAATAAGACCTGGAGGTGGAGGGCAAACGCTTGACAAGATTAAAGAGAGGATGAAAAGAGAGGAAGTAGAGGTAGAAATTACAACAGTTCTTTTTGAAGAGTTTGCCATATGAAGGAGCAGAAAGATAAATTAGTGGAAGGGGGTGCCTATGGAAGGTAGATGCTACAGCATTTTGAAAGCTGATGAGGAGATCCAGTAAAGATAGAAAAAGTGATGATCTAGAAGAAAGGAAGGAATATTGTTGGAGCTTTGTCCTCTAGCAGGCAGACAGAGAAAGATCTAGTCTATAGTTGAGAGCTGGCCTCAGGGCAGTGGTAGTTCATCCACAGTAATAGAAGGGAAGACCAAGTGTGGGGTACACATGGCAGTGTATCAGCAGATGAGGGAGGTTGTGGTATTTCTTATTACTCTTATTTTCTCAATGAAATAGGAAGTTGGTCTTCAACAGAGAGGAAGAAGGGGGAGAAGATGTTGGAAACCAGAAATGAAACAGTAACAGAATAATTGCCTGGTTAGTAGGAGAGTGACTTGACCAGTGAAGTGCCATAGGACTACTGGGTAGCTATCTGGGCTCAGTGGAAGTGAGTGATCAGGAATATAAAGTAATATCAGTCAGTAAGTTTGTATTTGTCCCCATCCACAATTAGCTCTCCAAGCACTGGTGTACAACCAGTGAGCAGAAGGATTTTAATATATGAACTGATTTTTAAGTCCTAAAAGAATTCAGTAGAAATATAACATCACAGCCTTAAATATATTTGGAATTATATCTAAGAACTCTGTCTGGCTATTATGAATATGAATATAGAGAGAAACATGGCAAAAGCAAGCAGGTCTTATGAAGTAGAAGATAACAGTTGATTTTAGGGGTCTTATTAAAACTAAAAGATCCTATTGGTCTTGCATGGTACCTGAAAATATACTATTGGTGTTATTCTAAATAGTTTATGAACTTGTCATGCACAGAGATGTTGTCTGTTTTTTAAAAGTTTTCTAGCATTTAACGTAGTTCCAAGAAGACATGAAATTCTAAATAAATATTTGTTAAATTGACTTGAATAAAATAGAATGAAGGGCCATCATGCACTCATTTTCATTCAACAAGTATTTACTGAGTACCATGCCAGATATTGCAAGAGCTTCCATGATAAAGAACATATTTACATGAAGCTGTTGAGGGTAACAGGACAACAGTAAGCAGTGAAGGAGGCAACAGACAGAGCTGGACCCCATCTTAGGCCAGGCTGTGAACATTAGGCTACACGGATGGTCACCTACACAACGGACTCTGAACTTTGTGCCCAGAGTCTATAGAAATGGCATACCACCCCGGACAAAAGAGCCTCAGGACTTGTACTTGGACTCTCCCTTGCCTAAAAGAATATGTTAATTAACTCTGTAAAAGAACAAAGTCGTAAATTTCATTATGTCTATCAGGATACGACCACAGTCCTATTGATAAGTGTCCACTGTTTATCTAGTCTTGTGACATATGAATCATGGGCTAACTTTGATCGTATCTCTCTTTTACCTTGTCCAGACTAGTTTCTAGGAATTGGGGGAGGTGGGTTTGAGCAAATACACTTAGGGTATATAAGGTTTTCACAAAAACTGGTCAGGGTCCTTGGCTAAGAGGTGACTCTGCCTTGGGCCCACCGGTGTAATAAACTGCACTCCACTATCTGCACTATCCTTCTGAGTGAGTTTGTTTCCTGGAACGCATGGCTACAACAGTAGATGCTTAATAGCAGAGGGTTTTTTGTTTGGTTGGTTTGTTTTTTTTTCCTATCACCACCCATTGGTGCAATACTTAGCAAAATACAAAGGGGTTGAGAAGGGTATGTGAAAGGTCATGCTGGTGGGGTCACCACAGAAGTCCTGTGCAGAAAGAAGATTCTTGAAACAACATAGACACAATTCCTCTGCTTTACAACTTCAACCCCACACCATCTGGAGGCTCTGATGGCCCCAGTGCTCCCATGGAGGGAATGCCATCTTTCTGCCACTGTGGAAACAAGTAGGTGGGCTGAGGTGAAATGCCTCTCTCTGTACATGATTTTACTGGAAAATAGAACCACAGGAGTTGGAAGTGAAACTTTGAAAATGCTGATGTCTACGCAACTGCCAAAGTAGAAAATACCCTGAGAACTCAGGGTTCTGAGTTCTCAGGGTATTAAAAAGAAGAACCTTTTTAAATCTGATACTACCTCAACCAGAAAATTCATTATAAGTCACCTTTTTCCTAGGGGGGAAAGGCCTTAATCATTAGTTAGAAATGGATTTCTGTAATTTTTCTCAGTTCATGGATATGTTTTTAATTAAAGATGAACAGATGTCTGTTTTCTTTTCCAACTTGTCTGTGGTTACAGGAGCTCATTCTTTGAATTTGCTAGCAGAATACATTCATTTTTATGCTATCACTTCACATCCTTTATGTCCTTTTTAAGATACAATAAAATTCCACTAATCTGGACTCAATTTATTTAGAATTTGGGTTAGATTTGCCTAAGCTTGGCTATAATTCTCTCTCAGTTTCAGAAAACACAGTGAAAAAACACCTTTTTAATATATAGGTCCTTGTGTTATTCAACTTGATTGTGAAGGGAGGATACAGGAAATGTCCATTTCTAGTTATGAGAATGATCACTCAACACATGTTTATTGAGCACTTTCTAGATGCCAGGCCTCATCCTAGGCTAAAGAAATATAGCAGTAAACAAAGCAAGCAAAAATCTTTGCCCACATTGAGTTTACGTTTCTAGTTTGAATGACTTTAAAATGAGTAGTTTACTATTGATGTATGTACACCAGCTTGAAAATTAGTCTTACTTATTAGACCACATGTGACATTCTTTCTAGATAGTCATCTGTCCAAAGTTATTGTTACTTGAAAAGAAAGTAAATAAAGTTACTGCTTACAATAGCCTGTAAATGATCATTTTTTTTTTATGGCTTTACATTCATCTTCATCTCCCAAATCAGTCAGGTCTTGATTTTAGAATGAATCAAAAAAGTCTAGAGTCAGTCTTGAATTTCACCGTAATGTTCTAACACTCTAACATCGTCTTTTTGTCAATTTCTAACCATTTCCTATTTGTGAGCCTTTTCTTATAATTTGCTTTCTTATAAGTTTTATAATACTTAATTTTGTATTACCTATACTCATTTCTCAGGAGGCTAGGGCTTAGCAAAGCTAAACGAATTTTCCAAGGTCACTCAGCTAGCAACTGTGGCAGATACTGTTAGATTACTGAACTGCATCCACCGTACCCCTCTCCTGGGTTCCCATCCAGATAGAGTAGGTGTGTAATCCAATTCTGGCCAGTGAGATGCAAGTAGAAGTCCATGGGAGAATTTCCCTTTCCCTTCACTACTTTCCTGCCTGAAACTTGGATGAGAAGCCTAGATGTGCAGCATCCAAGGACTAGGGTCAATGCTCTAAAGACTGCAAAGAAGAAAGATAGAAAGAGCCTGGGTCCTTGGAGTACAACTGAATTAACACACTAGCTCTGCACTACCTACCACCAATGGCTCAATATAAATAAAGCCTTGTCTGTTTGGGTCATTGCACTTGGGTTTTCAGATATTTGTACCATTAAAGTCTTCTAACGGATAAGTCTGTGAACTGGAAATCAAACATTACGGTCTAAAGCTCCTACTCTTTCCAATGGATATTTCTGACAGTTTAATCTTTAATAAACCTAGTCTTCAGACTTTCAAAGTGACTTTTTGAGTACCGAGAACAATTTTAGTCCTCATAACTACTGTAAGTAACCCTCACTTGATAAAGTAGACATCTCCCTCAAAAACCACCATGTATAAATAGACATATATAATTGTCAATGCATTAATGGCTTTTAAAGAGATGTATAATAGTCTTATAAAATTGTGAGAACATTTTAATGATACTAAATAGGAAATTATGGGTGGTCGACAAGTGTTTTTTAAGAAACATAGTTTTTCAAATTGTGTTATGTCTATTTCAAGTTTACAACACAGTCTCATTGTCAGGAATCTGAGAAGGCATATTAGCAAGATTTGAGAGAAGTAACCCATACTCACTATGGTGACAATAATCAACAAGATAATAGCAAATATTGACAAGAATGTGGGGAGGTTGGAACCCTTGATGGGAATGTAATGGTGTGGCTTCTTTTTTAAAACAATTTTTTAAATTAACTAATTTAATTGGAGTATAATTACTTTCCAGTGTTGTAGGGGTTTTTGCTATATGTCTACATGAATCAGCCATGGGTGTACATGTGTCCCCCTATCCTGAACTCCCCTGATGTGACTTCTTTAGAAAACAGTATGACAGTATAAAAATGGGCAGAAGGCCTGAATAGACATTTTTCCAGAGAAGATATACAGGTAATCAATAGGCAAGTGAATAAATGCTCAACACTGCTAGTCATTGCGTGCGTGCTCAGTCGCTAAGTCGTGTCTGACTCTGTGATCTCATGAACTGTAGCCCACCAGGCTCTTCTGTCCATTGGATTTCCCTGGCAAGAATATCAGAGTGGGTTGCCATTTCCTTCAAGGGGTCTTCCCAACCCAGGGATTGAAACTGCATCTCCTACATCGGCAGACAGATTCTTTACCACTGAGCCACCTGGGAAGCCCCTCTC
>SJYA01000438.1:856150-945730 GCA_006410615.1 Neotragus moschatus | reverse complement strand
TTTTTTTTCCTATCACCACCCATTGGTGCAATACTTAGCAAAATACAAAGGGGTTGAGAAGGGTATGTGAAAGGTCATGCTGGTGGGGTCACCACAGAAGTCCTGTGCAGAAAGAAGATTCTTGAAACAACATAGACACAATTCCTCTGCTTTACAACTTCAACCCCACACCATCTGGAGGCTCTGATGGCCCCAGTGCTCCCATGGAGGGAATGCCATCTTTCTGCCACTGTGGAAACAAGTAGGTGGGCTGAGGTGAAATGCCTCTCTCTGTACATGATTTTACTGGAAAATAGAACCACAGGAGTTGGAAGTGAAACTTTGAAAATGCTGATGTCTACGCAACTGCCAAAGTAGAAAATACCCTGAGAACTCAGGGTTCTGAGTTCTCAGGGTATTAAAAAGAAGAACCTTTTTAAATCTGATACTACCTCAACCAGAAAATTCATTATAAGTCACCTTTTTCCTAGGGGGGAAAGGCCTTAATCATTAGTTAGAAATGGATTTCTGTAATTTTTCTCAGTTCATGGATATGTTTTTAATTAAAGATGAACAGATGTCTGTTTTCTTTTCCAACTTGTCTGTGGTTACAGGAGCTCATTCTTTGAATTTGCTAGCAGAATACATTCATTTTTATGCTATCACTTCACATCCTTTATGTCCTTTTTAAGATACAATAAAATTCCACTAATCTGGACTCAATTTATTTAGAATTTGGGTTAGATTTGCCTAAGCTTGGCTATAATTCTCTCTCAGTTTCAGAAAACACAGTGAAAAAACACCTTTTTAATATATAGGTCCTTGTGTTATTCAACTTGATTGTGAAGGGAGGATACAGGAAATGTCCATTTCTAGTTATGAGAATGATCACTCAACACATGTTTATTGAGCACTTTCTAGATGCCAGGCCTCATCCTAGGCTAAAGAAATATAGCAGTAAACAAAGCAAGCAAAAATCTTTGCCCACATTGAGTTTACGTTTCTAGTTTGAATGACTTTAAAATGAGTAGTTTACTATTGATGTATGTACACCAGCTTGAAAATTAGTCTTACTTATTAGACCACATGTGACATTCTTTCTAGATAGTCATCTGTCCAAAGTTATTGTTACTTGAAAAGAAAGTAAATAAAGTTACTGCTTACAATAGCCTGTAAATGATCATTTTTTTTTTATGGCTTTACATTCATCTTCATCTCCCAAATCAGTCAGGTCTTGATTTTAGAATGAATCAAAAAAGTCTAGAGTCAGTCTTGAATTTCACCGTAATGTTCTAACACTCTAACATCGTCTTTTTGTCAATTTCTAACCATTTCCTATTTGTGAGCCTTTTCTTATAATTTGCTTTCTTATAAGTTTTATAATACTTAATTTTGTATTACCTATACTCATTTCTCAGGAGGCTAGGGCTTAGCAAAGCTAAACGAATTTTCCAAGGTCACTCAGCTAGCAACTGTGGCAGATACTGTTAGATTACTGAACTGCATCCACCGTACCCCTCTCCTGGGTTCCCATCCAGATAGAGTAGGTGTGTAATCCAATTCTGGCCAGTGAGATGCAAGTAGAAGTCCATGGGAGAATTTCCCTTTCCCTTCACTACTTTCCTGCCTGAAACTTGGATGAGAAGCCTAGATGTGCAGCATCCAAGGACTAGGGTCAATGCTCTAAAGACTGCAAAGAAGAAAGATAGAAAGAGCCTGGGTCCTTGGAGTACAACTGAATTAACACACTAGCTCTGCACTACCTACCACCAATGGCTCAATATAAATAAAGCCTTGTCTGTTTGGGTCATTGCACTTGGGTTTTCAGATATTTGTACCATTAAAGTCTTCTAACGGATAAGTCTGTGAACTGGAAATCAAACATTACGGTCTAAAGCTCCTACTCTTTCCAATGGATATTTCTGACAGTTTAATCTTTAATAAACCTAGTCTTCAGACTTTCAAAGTGACTTTTTGAGTACCGAGAACAATTTTAGTCCTCATAACTACTGTAAGTAACCCTCACTTGATAAAGTAGACATCTCCCTCAAAAACCACCATGTATAAATAGACATATATAATTGTCAATGCATTAATGGCTTTTAAAGAGATGTATAATAGTCTTATAAAATTGTGAGAACATTTTAATGATACTAAATAGGAAATTATGGGTGGTCGACAAGTGTTTTTTAAGAAACATAGTTTTTCAAATTGTGTTATGTCTATTTCAAGTTTACAACACAGTCTCATTGTCAGGAATCTGAGAAGGCATATTAGCAAGATTTGAGAGAAGTAACCCATACTCACTATGGTGACAATAATCAACAAGATAATAGCAAATATTGACAAGAATGTGGGGAGGTTGGAACCCTTGATGGGAATGTAATGGTGTGGCTTCTTTTTTAAAACAATTTTTTAAATTAACTAATTTAATTGGAGTATAATTACTTTCCAGTGTTGTAGGGGTTTTTGCTATATGTCTACATGAATCAGCCATGGGTGTACATGTGTCCCCCTATCCTGAACTCCCCTGATGTGACTTCTTTAGAAAACAGTATGACAGTATAAAAATGGGCAGAAGGCCTGAATAGACATTTTTCCAGAGAAGATATACAGGTAATCAATAGGCAAGTGAATAAATGCTCAACACTGCTAGTCATTGCGTGCGTGCTCAGTCGCTAAGTCGTGTCTGACTCTGTGATCTCATGAACTGTAGCCCACCAGGCTCTTCTGTCCATTGGATTTCCCTGGCAAGAATATCAGAGTGGGTTGCCATTTCCTTCAAGGGGTCTTCCCAACCCAGGGATTGAAACTGCATCTCCTACATCGGCAGACAGATTCTTTACCACTGAGCCATCTGGGAAGCCCAATGCTAATAATTAGAGAAATGCAAATCAAAACAATAATGAGAGGGAATGCCCTGTGGTGATTCTTTGGTTAGGAATCCACACTCCTGCCAAGGGCCTGGGTCCGATCCCAGGACAGAGAACTAAGACTCCAAAAGCTATGTTGCAAGATCAAAAAAGCCCAACAACTCTCCCTTCCACCAAAGACCAATGAGATATCACCTCACACCTGTCAGAATGGTTATTACCAAAAACTCTACAAATAACAAATGTTGGCAAGGATATGAGTAAAAGGAAATCTTAGTATACTGTTGGTGGGATTGAAAATTGGTGTGGCCATTATAGAAAACAGTATGGAGTTTCCTCAAAAAACTAAAACTAACATATCATTCAGGAATTCCACTGCTGAATATATATTGAAAGAAAATGAAAACACTCATTCAAAAAGAGACATGCATCCTGATGTCCATATATATACAATGGAATATTACTCAGACATAAAAAAGAATGAAATTATGCCATCTGTAACAGTGTGGTTGGACCTAGAGAATATTATGCTCAGTGAAATAAGTCAGACAAAGAGAAATCTCTGTTTTCATTTATATGCAGAACCTAAAACAAATGTATATGACAAAAAAAGAGATAGACTCACAGATATAGAAATCAAACTAGTGGTTACTAGTGAGGAGAGGGGAGAGGGAAGGGGCAAGATAGGGGTATGAGGTTAAGATACAAACTATTATCTATAACATAAATAGACATCAAAAATATATTGTATAGCATAGGGAAATATAGCAATTATTTTGTAATGACTTCAAATGGAGTATGACCTATAAAAATATTGAATCATTATGTGGTACACCTGAAACTAACAAAATATTATAAATCAGCTATACTTCAATTAAAAAAAACAGTGTGGCAGTTCCTCAAAAGTTTAAACTGACTTAGCATATGACCTCGCCTTCATGGATCACAGCCTTGTTGTGGCGAAGGGGCTTGCGTAACTCAGCGAAGCAATGAGCTGTGCAATGGAAGGCCATGTAAGACAGACAGGTCATAGTGAAGAGTTCTGACAAAACCTGGTCCACTGGAGTAGGGAATAGCAAACCACTCCAGTATTCTTGCCTTGAGAACCTATGAACAGTACAATAAGGCAAAAAGATGTGGTATAAAAAGATGAGCCTGCCAGGTCAGTAGGGACCCAATATGCTACTGAGGAAGCGTAGAAAAGTAGCTCCAGAAAGAATGAAGAGGTTGGACCAAAGCGGAAACCACGCTCAGTTGTGCATGTGTCTGGTGGTGAAAGTGAAATCCGATGTTGTAAAAAACGATATTGCATAAGAGTTGAAATTTTAGATCCATGAATCAAGGTAAATTGGACATGGTCAAGCAGGAGATGGCAAGAGTGAACACCAACATTTTAGATCAGTGAACTAAAATCGACGGGAATGGCAAATTTAATTCAGATGACAATTATATCTACTACTGTGAGCAAGAACACCTTATAAGAAATGGAGTAGGCCTCATAGTCAACAAAACAGTTCAAAATGCAGTATTTGGATGCAATCTCAAGAACAACAGAATGATCTCAGTTCGTTTGCAAGGCAAACCATTCAACATCACAGTAATCTAAGTCTATGCCCCAAGCACTAATACCAAAGAAGCTGAAGTTGAATGGTTCTATGAAGGCCTACAAGACCTTCTGGAACTAACACCAAAAAAAGCTGTGTTTTTCATCATAGGGGTCTGCAATGCAAAAGAAAAAGTCAAAAGATACGTGAAGTAATAGGCAAATTTGGCGTTGGAGTACAAAATGAAGCAGGGCAAAGGCTAGCAGAGTTTTGCCAAGAGAACGCACTGGTCNAAAACAGTGTGGCAGTTCCTCAAAAGTTTAAACTGACTTAGCATATGACCTCGCCTTCATGGATCACAGCCTTGTTGTGGCGAAGGGGCTTGCGTAACTCAGCGAAGCAATGAGCTGTGCAATGGAAGGCCATGTAAGACAGACAGGTCATAGTGAAGAGTTCTGACAAAACCTGGTCCACTGGAGTAGGGAATAGCAAACCACTCCAGTATTCTTGCCTTGAGAACCTATGAACAGTACAATAAGGCAAAAAGATGTGGTATAAAAAGATGAGCCTGCCAGGTCAGTAGGGACCCAATATGCTACTGAGGAAGCGTAGAAAAGTAGCTCCAGAAAGAATGAAGAGGTTGGACCAAAGCGGAAACCACGCTCAGTTGTGCATGTGTCTGGTGGTGAAAGTGAAATCCGATGTTGTAAAAAACGATATTGCATAAGAGTTGAAATTTTAGATCCATGAATCAAGGTAAATTGGACATGGTCAAGCAGGAGATGGCAAGAGTGAACACCAACATTTTAGATCAGTGAACTAAAATCGACGGGAATGGCAAATTTAATTCAGATGACAATTATATCTACTACTGTGAGCAAGAACACCTTATAAGAAATGGAGTAGGCCTCATAGTCAACAAAACAGTTCAAAATGCAGTATTTGGATGCAATCTCAAGAACAACAGAATGATCTCAGTTCGTTTGCAAGGCAAACCATTCAACATCACAGTAATCTAAGTCTATGCCCCAAGCACTAATACCAAAGAAGCTGAAGTTGAATGGTTCTATGAAGGCCTACAAGACCTTCTGGAACTAACACCAAAAAAAGCTGTGTTTTTCATCATAGGGGTCTGCAATGCAAAAGAAAAAGTCAAAAGATACGTGAAGTAATAGGCAAATTTGGCGTTGGAGTACAAAATGAAGCAGGGCAAAGGCTAGCAGAGTTTTGCCAAGAGAACGCACTGGTCATAGCAAACACCCTCTTCCAACAACACAAGAGACAACTCTACACATGGACACCACCTAATGGTCAATACTGGAATCAGACTAATTATATTATTTGTAGCTGAAGATGGAGAAATTCTATACAGTCTGTGAAAACAAGACAGGGAGCTGACTCATATCATCAGGCTCATATCATCAATTCCTTATGGCAAAATTCAGGCTTAAATTGAAGAAAGTGAGGAAAACCCCTAGACCATTCAAATATGACCTAAATCAAATCCCTTATGATTATACAGTAGACGTGATAAATAGAGTCAAGGGATTAGATATGGTAGACAGAGTGCCTGAAGAACTATGGATAGAGGTTCATGACATTGTTCAATTCAGTTGCTCAGTTGTGTCCGACTTTTTGTGACCTCATGAATCACAGCACGCCAGGCCTCCCTGTCCATCACCAACTCCCAGGGTTTATTACTTTCATTCAATTATTGCTTTCAGTTTTAAAGCTGAAAGTCCTGTGTCCTGATAGTTCCCAAGCCAAGGAAGATGGTTGCTATATAGAGACACCAAATTTAAGATTTGGGGTTCATTATTAATACTATCTTCCATGAATTTAGTGCTAACTATGGACCTGGCATTACTTTGCCAACAAAGTCAAAGGTATGGTTTTTCCATATGCGGAATATGGATATGAGAATTGGACTATAAAGAAAGCTGAATGCCAAAGAATTGATGCTTTTGAACTGTAGTATTGGAGAAGACTCTTGAGAGTCTCTTGTACTTCAAGGAGATCCAACCAGTCCATCCTAAAGGAAATCAATACTGAATACCCATTAGAAGGACTGATGCTGAAGCAGAAACTCCAATACTTTGGCCACCTGATGCGAACAACTGACTCATTGGGAAAGACTCTGATGTTGGGAAAGATTGAAGGCAGGAGGAGAAGGGAAAGACAGAGGATGAGATGGTTGGATGGCATCACCAACTCAATAAACATGAGTTTGAGCAAGTTCTGGCAGTTGGTGATGGACAGGGAAGCCTGGCATGCTGCAGTACATGGGGTCGCAGAGTCAGACACGACTGAATGACTGAAGTGTACTGATGGACCTGGCATGGTGATTTACACTTTAAAAGTCAAATTTCACTTAAACAGAATTAACCTATCCATTAGGTTCTATTTTGAAGCCTATTTTAAAGATAAAGAAATGACAATTTGGAGAGTTTAAGTGCCTAAATCCTAGAAGGAGGAGAGAGCTGAGATTCAAGCAAAGATCCTTTTAAAACTGTGCTATATCACATTAGGTCCTTGCCCAGTCACGTTCAATGAGTAAAAACAGCAGAAAGATTATGGAACATACTGCCTCACAGGGTGAAAATATCAATGGCCTGAAAAGTGTTTTGGTGGATTCCTTGATCAGTATTAGGGAGTTGGGGATAGTAAAGATGCATTTAACATTTGAGGCCAATTTCTTGGGTCCCTGCTAGAGGCACAGCACTGGCTGAACTGGAGTGGAATTGCTCAGCACAGACTGTTGAGGAGGGAACCTACCTCTTCACGTACACCACATACTTTGTGTCTATGTAGGTGGGCCTCCCAGGGTTCCAGGTACAAGTCATGTTGCCTGAATATTCATAAATGACACAGGCTACTTTGTCAGGTACATCTGGTGGATCTGCAACAAAATGTATCACTTAGGAGCCACAACAGAAACATCAAGGTTTTTTATAGTTAGTTGATAATCATTCCATTTTATTTGGAAAACCAGATCAATCAGCACTTGCCCCATTCCACCCCTTCCAGCTCACATTCCAGCCCACTTTGCCCTGAAATATTGTTGCTTTCCTTCACATACTTTACTATATTCCCTCTCTGGGGATACTAAAGTGATCAGGTTCCTCCCATCCAAAGGAATTCCTCCCCAAATTCTCTTCCCTCAGCTGTCAGTATATCTTTCTCCTTTTCACAATAGCTTTTTTATTTTTTAAAGTCCATTATGAGTAAATGAACTGAACTGAACTGAACTGATACTGGTTTTGTTCCTTGGTTCCCATTTACTTTTGATCCCCAAACATTCAAGATTCAGACCCACAATTCCACCAAAACCACTGTTGTTAAGGTCATCAGTGACTTTCTAATCCACAAATCCCATGATTTCTTTATGGTCATCATTGAGCTTGAACTCTGCAGAATTTGCTATTTTGGTCTTTCCCACCTTGAAATCCAACCAGTCCATTCTAAAGGAGATCAGTCATGGGTGTTCATTGGAAGGACTGATGCTAAAGCTGAAACTCCAATACTTTGGCCACCTCATGTAAAGAGCTGACTCATTGGAAAAGACTCTGATGCTGGGAGGGATTGGGGGCAGGAGGAGAAGGGGATGACAGAGAATGAGATGGCTGGATGGCATCACTGACTCGATGGACATGAGTCTGAGTGAACTCCGAGAGTTGGTGATGGACAGGGAGGCCTGGTGTGCTGCGATTCATGGGGTCACGAAGAGTCGGACACGCCTGAGCAACTGAACTGAACTGAACGGAACTGAACCTTGAAATCTCTCTGCCTTTTGGCTGTTGTGAAAGGGCTCTCCATGTTTACCCTCTACTCTAGCATTCCAATGCAAGGGGAGCAGGTTTGATCCTGGGTCAGGGAACTAAGATCCCACATGCCTCAGGGTGAGGCCAAAAAGAAAAAAAAGTTTGACAGTCAAACATACATACTCAACCTTTAAAAGAAAGGGAATTCTGACCCATGCTACAACATAGATGAACCTTGAAGACATTATGCTAAATAAAATAAGCCAGCCACAAAAGGACAAACACTATTTATAGGAGATGTCTAGGACAGTTGAACTCACAGAGACTGAAAGTAGAATGTTGGTGGCCAATGGTTGAGGAGTTGGGAGAAATGAAGAGTTGTATTGGGTACAGAGTTTCGGTTTTGCAAGATGAAAAAAGTACTGGAAATGGATGGGGGTGATGGTTGCACAATGATGTCAATGTGTCTATACATCACTGGCATTCACAGAACTGTGCACTTAAGAATCTTTTAAAAAGTACATTTCACTACAGTAAAGAAAGATTAAAATTTCTTAGGCATTCACAGAATTCTATTTCTAGTTTCTTTTTCTCTCTTCTCCCCTGCCTTCTACTCTTTCTCTGAATGGCCAAATTTTGGAGAATATAGTTAATTTCTGACTGCCACCATCCTTCCTTTTGAGAACTGACATCTTCCTCATTCCTAACCTCATCCCCACTCCAATCCTGTGCCAAGGGGTGTACCTTGACACACAGAACTGTGCCCTTGACCTAGTCTGCCTAGTCTGACCTAGTTCATTCTATTGGGAATGAACCCATGACCCGAGATGAACCAATCAGAATTATCCAAGGAACTTTTTCTGGGGCTACTGTAAAAGATGTGCTTTCTCCCTGCCTTAATTTACCGTCTCTGAGTGTCATGTAAGCTATGGGCTGTTGATGGCCATCTTGCTGTCATAGTGAAACAGTCTATTTAAGAACGAAGCCAGCACAGGGGAAAACAAAACCCAAGAGATGAGAAAAGATGAGAGAGTTCTGCTGGAGCCCTTGGAGCCTCTAAAGCCTATGAAACCCCAACAATTGTAGAACAGCATCTGGAATTTTCAGATACATCATCCAGTAATAAATTACCAAGAATCAAGATTAAAAAAGAAGTATGGAAATACTAAGCATTCACCATATGCCCACTTGTTAGGGGTGGCTCTCTCGGCTTGTGCCTACTTTTGCAATACTGCCTGGGAAACTGATTACTCAAAAAATGATATGAAAAATGAAAGGATGAAACTAATACAACATTGTTAATCAATGATAAAATAAAAATTAAACAAACAAATAAACCAATAAACCAATAATTCTGTCCCATTAAGGAAGGAAGAAAAATGAAAGGATGGGGCCTCAGAACAAATAAAAATACATTTATGCACCTGAAATTATACCCAAAGATTTAGCTTAAACATAGATATATTCCTGCACTTCACCTATAAATCATCTACCAAGAATACTACTTGTAAAATAAGAAATACATATATGGAAAAAATTTATCTTCATTACAAACTGAACCCATAATAGATGTCATTAGAGCTATCAACTTGGCAAGGATTTTGAAAAATGGTAATCCATAGTGTTGAAATGGACTCAAGGAAATCCTCTAACACACTGCTGGTGGAAATGCAAATTGGAACAACCTTTATCATAATCTGTAAAGCAGGAGTAATATCTTGCATCAGAGCAATTTTACACCTAGGAATGCATCCTTACTAAAATGTTCATAGATACACAAAAATATTCGACTAAAAGGGTTTGTCTCTTAAAGTGTCGTTCGTAATAACGGAAGAATTGGAAACCAGCTTACTTTCCCAAAATACACTCCTGAAATACAACCAAAAACAAAGTTATTGAAGACAATCTAAGTATCTGGTCTTGGAAGCAACTCAAAATATGTTTAATTAAATAAGTAAGGGCCATATGATAAAATGAAAAAAATAAGTTAAAAAAGTAGTATAGTATAGTGGTCTCATTTGAGAGACAGAGAGATAAAGGAGTAGCGAGAGAGAGAGAGAAACAGAGAAAAGACACAGAGACACACGCACAGAGAAAGAGACTGAAACTAGGAAGACATGTTCCAAATTATTAAAGATGGAGTCTGCTACGAGTAAGATTAGAAGATTATAGAAATGAGGGGTATTTCTTTTTTGTTGGTCCAAAATGTTAAATAAAAACATTCTACATGAATGCAATTTGATTTAATGATTTTAAAACGTATTTTCAAACAGTAAGAACATGCTAAAGTGCTTTAAAACATTTTGATGAGTTGTATCATCAAACTGCAGTGGGGGAGAAATTGGACTCCAAGTAAGATAAAATAAATCTTTAAGTTTTACTTGAGCCTTAAAGGAGGTAGGTGTAGAAATATAAATTTAAATCATTTTGGATAATGATTGACTCGGGGTCCTTCAGTGATTTGTGCTAAAGTTATTTTTTCTCTCTAGTTTCAGAGTATTTTTGATTTGGCCCTCATAAAAGACAACTGTCAGTCTTTGGGGCTATGTTATTCCACAGCATTTTCTCTGAAGTGAATGCTCAGAATTGTGTGAGTGAATGCTCAAAGTTATTAACTTTGTAAAAGATCAAAGAGATTAAACACTTACATGCAAATAAACATGCTATTTGTTAATATGAAGCTATGTAAAGATGGGAATGTGAATATAGATATAAAAGAAGACCAAATTGTTTTTAGATTCCACTGTGTATGCTTAGTCACTTAGTCATGTTGGACTCTTTGCAACCCCATTGGACTGTAGCCCTCCAGGTTCCTCTGTCTGTGGGATTCCTGGGCAAGAATACTGGAATGGGTTGTCATTTCCTTCTCCAGATATCTTCCCAATCCAGGGATTGAACCCTCATCTCCTGTGTCTCCTGCATTGCAAGCAGATTCCTTACCTGCTGGGTTATTAAATGTCCATGGGTAAAAACCTGCTGTACAACCAGATACCAGAGAATACTCTACTCTCTCCTACCCATCACATGTCTCCCCTCCTACTGGGTCCCTTACTACTCACAAGCCATGTTTCTTATTAACTCAAAGTTTAGCCAAGATGGTTTTCAACTGAGGGCTTCTTGATGGCAGAGTCTGTGATCCCCTCTTCTTTGAATTGCTATCATTTAACACATTTTTGGTGCATACTCACCACTAAGTAAAGTGTATTTCATGGCTTGATTGGTTTGATTAATAAAATGATAATGAGGAGAATTTAAAATGAAAGACAATGCTTCTGGCAAAGATCTCTTCATAATTCTTTACCCAAAGAGTGCACAGACTGGCCTATTGTATCACTAATAAGACTGAGTAGCAATGTTAAAGAAAACTTTTCAGGGCCTTTTATTGGATAATAAGTCTACTTTTATCAGATGATAAGTAGAGATCAAAGATGATTAAAATTCAAGTTTGATATATTTAAACTTTTTAATGATTTAGTGGAAATATGACTGCTTCCTGAATAGTTTAATTTGGTGTTTTTAAAAGAATAGAGAAATCTTAAAGTGTTTTATTCCATGACTGGTGTGACTCTGATAGAATACTTTTCATGATGTGTGTACACTTACAGAAGTCTAAGATTATGGCTAAAAATGAAACTGTGATCACAGATAATATTTCACAAATTACACATCAAAGTATGGAACTTTTAATGTTTGGATATCTTTTTAGGAAAAGCAACGACTCCTTTATCTTCTCTTTGTTTTGTATGATTTGTCTCCAGTCTTAAAAAAATACACATAATCATTTTGTTCAGAACAGTGATGATAAGTTGACACCGTAAAGCTCACAGGAAGAGTATCCTGTAATCAAAGTGATCCAGTGAAAGCAGTGTGATTTCTAGAATACCACAAAAACCCTCAAAAACCTCTACTTGACCTACTTCAATAGGAAGTTTTGTTTGCTAAGAATGTAGAGCCCAAGAACACGGGGGTTCTTGAACCCAGGGCTTTTAGTAAATTCTTACATGGCAGTTACACTTTCACACTCATAACCAGAGATCTATGTAAAAAGTTCCCAAATCACAGAGTAAACAAGTGGGAAGGGTAATGTTCTTTCTAAGCAGCTGTCAGCAGAAAATGTAAGTGCTTCTAATGTGCTTTCTAGAAGGGGAGAAAAGGCCATTGCCTGGCCCTGAACAGAGCCTGGTGGTTGTGTTTGGGGCAGAAGGCCTCAGCCGACACTGGGGAGCGGTTGGGCATCACTGGTCACTCAAACTGCAACACAGGGGAGGCCACATTTCCGCCTCCTTTCTTACTCTGGCTTAAAATTAAAACTAACCTTTCCCCACAACCATGACAGTTGTTCATTTGTTCTCCAATGAAATATTCTCTCAACAACCCACCCCCCACAACCATCAAGGATAAATAGGAATGTAATTAAGCAAGAGAGTTACTTTTGTTTCCTGAGGATGTGGACAAGCTAAGAAGTCCTCAGATATCAGATAAGATGTCTACTTGTGGTTTCAGTTTCCACAATTTAGGGCAAGTTTAGCATGTTATTATTATTTTAAGGCCTACATTTTTTCTTTAACTCCAAAACCTACTAATTTCCTTCCTCAGTTCACCTCTGCTACTTCCTACAGCTCTTCTTTCTTGAAGCAAGGAGGTCAGGTGCCCAGCAGGACAGTGGCCTTACTTTAAACAAAAAAGCCTCCTTCTCACTCCCTTTAGGGACAGGTAGAGGTGGCCAGGTAGACTTGGTCTGTCTAGGTGAGGACTGGAGATGAGGAAGAACTCAGATTGGATTCTCAAAAGTATGTAGAAAGAGAATGTAACAAAGATCCAAAGCCCTCTATCTTTCACTAAAAATGGGCTCAGATGCTGTAAGGAATGAAACTCTAGACTAAAACAGTGCTGAACTTACTGATTTTTCTTTTGTAATAGTATAACCAAGAATTACGTATATAATTATACAGGCCAGCCCACATTACTATAGTAACTTAAACACCTTCAGGATACTATGAACACACATTGAAGTTAGCAAATGTTTTTAAAATTAACAATTCATTTTTTTCTTAATAATTATAGTAACAGACACAATGATTCACAATTGGGGCAGTGACATTAGGAGCAGGGAATTATATCAAAATCATCCCATGTTTTATCAAAAGGTTCCATTTAAAAGGGCTTAGGCACATTAATATTATAGTTTAAAGTATATAATACATTTTAAAATAAGTTATTGAAATTTGATATTTACCATGACCAATATAATTAGCCTCATTTTACAGACATGGAATTGAGGCACAGACTGGTTAAGCAACTTTCCTGAAGTCACACAGCTGGTAAGAAATATAGCAGAGATACAAAGCTAGTATTGCAACTTTTTTTTTCCTTCCGAAATCTTAGCCTCAAAAGTTCTCAATGGACTCTCCTTCAAAGTTGATATTAGTTTGGAAAATAATGTGAAGTGAAAAATAGTTGAACATAAAAACACTGAAAATCTGAGGGTGCTGCCTTTCACATACCTAAAAACCTGTGTTCGGCCAGGCTAGTGTTAAAAAATTGTATTTTGAATATGTTGGGAACATTGAAAAGTTTGTAGAGTTCACATTGAAAATTTACACTTCCATCTTCTTTGGAAGAACCAAAAGATCTAAGAATACTGGATCCTCAGAGATGCTGAAGCTGGACACTGTGCTCAGTAAACTATCTATGTGTTTTCCTCTCTGCACAGATCCCACCAGCTTCTTAATGCAACATTTCACCAACCTGGCTCCTGGAGACATTCAAATTTGCAATACCTACATTAAACTAAAAGAAGAAGTGAAGTATATTAACTTGCCTCCATTTTTAGACAGTATTGGTAGTTACCAGTTAATTGTTAGGCTAACTTTCACTTGGCTTTTGAATGCACCCCAACACTTACATCCAGAAGAAATGTCTTTTCCACATATCAGTGTCTCTGAAAAATATCTGGAACATTCAGCAGTACAATACACAAAGGCTTGTGGCTCCACAAAGTTGTTATACCAAAGGCGAGCTGTTGTTTTATTGATTCTTGTGATATGAAATCTTTCTTTGATGCCATTTTTATAAAAATAAAGTTTCCTTGGTTGGCAGTTCTTAATTGCTGCTTGGCAATATACAGATACATTCATACCCATCTTAAAAATTGTGGCAGGTTCTACCCAGATGCGTCCAGAGCAGTTTATATTTGTAATCCCTGGAAAACAAATAGATAAAATAATTAATTCCATGTAAAACATTAAAACCAGATACTCAGAAGAATATGCTTTGCATTTAAAATTGTTTTTGACTAATGGAATAATTAGTCAAATATTCCATTCAAAATAATCCAGTCAAAAATAATTAGATTGCAGCCATGAAATTAAAAGACGCTTACTCCTTGGAAGAAAAGTTATGACCAACCTAGACAGCATATTAAAAAGCAGAAACATTACTTTGCCAACAAAGGTCCGTCTAGTCAAGGCTATGGTTTTTCCAGTGGTCATGTATGGATGTGAGAGTTGGACCATAAAGAAAGCTGAGCACAGAAGAATTGATGCTTTTAAACTGTGGTGTTGGAGAAGACTCTTGAGAGTCCCTTGGACTGCAAGGAGATCCAACCAGTCCATCTTAAAGGAGATCAGTCCTGGGTGCTCATTGGAAGGACTGATGTTGAAGCTGAAACTCCAATACTTTGGCCACCTGAGGCAAAGTGCTGACTCATTTGAAAAGACCCTGATGCTGGGAAAGATTGAGGGCAGGAGGAGAAGGGGATGACAGAGGATGAGATGGTTGGATGGCATCACCGACTCGAGGGACATGGGTTTGGATGGACCCCAGGAGTTGGTGATGGACAGGGAGGCCTGGTGTGCTGTGGTTCATGAGGTCGCAAAGAGTTGGACATGACTGAGTGACTGAACTGAACTGAATGGAATAATTTCCATTGGAAAAGAGTTTTAGGACTCAGTGTATCCTTTAATTGATCAGCTTATCAGTGTTTTCTACCATTGGGACTCAGTGTATCATTTAGTTGCTTAGCTAATCAGTGTGTTTTTACCATGTTCTATTGATGTTCGACAGTATTACACAAGCCTAGAGTCAGTTTTCAGCTTTTCAGCTTCTCTGGCAGTCTAAAGTGCAAATATAATTAGCTCTTCTATTTTAAAGGTGAGGAATGAGGCATTGTGAGGCTACCTTATGTTTCAAAGGTAACATTAGAAATAACAATTGGTAGTGAAGAATCCAAACCCCATTCTTTAGCGACTCAGTGTTTCCTTCTTTTATAGATAAGGGCTACTTTTATTAGAAAATTATGAGCTTAATGGGTGAAATCATACTCTTACTAGTTGCAAAAATTAATTGCTTGACCACCACTTAAACTTCATCATTAATTTAAAAATATGGGGAAATAAATGTTCAGAATATATTTTTAAGTTGAAAAGCAAGTTGCAAAACAAAATATTTAATATAGGCTCGATGTTAAGAATAAATAGATGAATATATTAAAGATACACTAAGATATTATCAATGATAATCTCTGTGTGTTTTTATTTTTAATTGAATATTTCTGTGTTTTAAAAATTATATAATAATGTATTATTTTTATAGCCAAAAGACAATAAAGGCATTTTCATAAACTCAAATGACAATGTAATGCAATATCAATTAAGTTAAATTCACATCAAGGAAAATTCATTGTAGACTTTTTCTAAATATTCTAAATTCTAAGCATTAGGATATCTTAAAACCTTATCAAAGTGATAATTAAAAGCCAGTATTTAATTTTAAAAGTCCTTATCTTTAGAATTCAAAGCTTAAAAATTAACTTTTATAATATAAATATAATTGAATATGTCCATTTATGTAGCATTCACATATAAATTATAAATATTTAAATGTTGAAGTAGTGATAAAAATAATTCCATCATTATCAATAGGAATTTGAAGCCAAAGACATGAAAAGAAGTTTTAAGAAAGCATCTGACTGCTTTGCCATGCTGAGTCACTGTCCAACTCTTTGTGACCCCATGGACTGTAGCCTGCCAGGCTCCTCTGTCCATAGATATCTCCCGGCAAGAATACTGGAGTAGTTTGCCTTGCCCTCCTCTGGGGGATCTTCCCAACCCAGGGATCAAACCCACATCTCTTATGTATCCTGCATTGCCAGGTGTTCTTTACCACTAGCGCCACCTGGAAAGCCCCTACTGTTTTAAAGAAGTTCAGCAATTCAAGTTCAGAGAAACTGTTTCTTCAGCACCTTAAAAAAGATGTGAATACTATCATGAAACGTGAGTAGTGTTTAAGAATACACAGAAAATATTAAAAATGTCAGAAGACTTCAAATTTGGACAAATGTTTTGGTTTTAAAAAATAGAATAAAAAAGAACCCCAGAAACACTGGACTGCTGACCTTCATAACATTTGGGAATGAATTAGTAAATCAATGATATATCAGTGCATAGAAAAAGAAATCAGTAATCGGCAGGAGTCAACTTGGATTATGTAAGAATAAGTCCTACAAAAGTATGTTAATTTCTCTTTTTAAATGTTAAAATAAGTCATACAAAATGTGTTAATTTGGAGGGTGTTGGTCAGAAAAATGCTAAGCATAGTGTTTATTATTTTTATTTTAGCAAAGCTATTTAAAAGGAGATAAAATATTATTCTAGTAGAAAATTTGGAAAAGATAGTAAAAATATTACAGCAGATTGAATAATTTCTAATGAATATCTGGAAAGTCTCTAATGCCATATCATGCGGACTTGTCTTATTTCTCTATGCTTCATATTAATCACTCAGATGTATAAATGGGCTTCCCTGGTGGCTCAGGTGGTAAAGAATCTGCTTGCAATGCAGGAGACCTGAGTTTGAACCCTGGATTGGGAAGATCCCCTTGAGAAGGGAATGACTCACTCCAGTATTCTTGCCTGGAGAATTCCATGTATAAACTGAAGTCTGACTTACTATTCGCATATTTCCAGAAGCTGGAAAAAGTAACTGATGTCTTATTTCTGTGAAACCTTCTTGGATACTGTTGGTCTGACTCTGGAAGTGTCTGATATCCTGCTGGAGGGATTCTAGTTCTCATGGTGGGGCTACTATATGTCTAATATAAGTTTGTCCCAACCTGCAGAAGATACTTTTGAGCATGTATTCTGAGCAATTTGCATGATTTGCAAAGCTTCCTTCAAGATCTAAAACCCTGCCTTGATCTCGCTTGTGTGTGTGTGCATGCTCAGTCACTCAGTCGTGTACGACTCTTTGCAACGCTATGGGCTGTAGCCTGCCAGGTTGTCATGGCCTCCTCCAGGGAATCTTCCCTACCCAGGGATTGAACCAGCATCTCCTGCATCTCCTGCATTGACAGGTGAATTCTTTCACCACTGAGACACATGGGAAGCCCTTGGTGTTGCTTATCTCTTAGTAAATGAGTCCTTCTCACCTGTCCAGGATGCTATGCCCCCAATAGAAACTCTCAAGAGCCAATGGCTGTCCTGCCTGAAATTCTGATGATCTCCCAGCTCCCACCCTTAAAAGCTGTGTATGCCTTTGTCATAATGCCAGCTGTTTGTGTGAATTACAAAGTAATAATAATAATAGCACATAATACTACTGCACAAAGTTGTTGTAAGGAAGACAAGGCTTAGGACAGCACCTAACACAGAGTAATCATCAATAAGTTGTTTGTAGAATTGAATAAAATTCAAATGTTTGATGAGTTTTATAAGTTAAAAATGTTCAAAGACAGATTATGCCAAACCAAAATAATAAACTCCTTTGTGGAAATGTTGATATTAGAATTAGACCTCATGGAAATTATGACATAAGAATTTGACCTCTGTCAGGATGCTTGATAAAGGAATCCTGCATTAGGAGGGAGGTTGGACTCACATTTCATTCCACATAATTTTATGTGCATATAATTTTTCCCAATATAATAATTTTTATCCTTCAGAGATTCAAGCATAATGTCATGAACCTAATAAACATTCAGTATTTTATTTGAATAAAAAATAACAATGGGTACTCAAAATACTATACCTCCATGACACCAACTGAAGAATATGTAGAGAGCTATTACCACGTCCCAATGAATTGTGACCTGGTTCATGCCTGAAAGCAGAAAAAATTCTTTGTTGCTCTCTAGAAAAATATGAAAAATGTTTAAACTGTAATATTTTAATAAAATACTAAAAGGCATAACCTTTTTTCTAGCAGTTGATTTTCATGAGAAACTTTAATTAGGAAGAAAGGAATGAAGGAAGAAAGGATGGGAAGGGAGAAGGAACAGGGCAAAGAAGAGTCACGGGGGTGTGAGGAGGTATAATAAGGTGGAGGAGTAAAGCAAAAGAAGGGCATTTTATACCCTTCAAAAATCAGTGTGCATTACCTTCATAGGACATTTTGACCCTTGATGAAATATAATTCCTCCTAATCTTGTCTCTCTCATCAGAAATCTCTTTCTGCTCTAATTCATGATCCTCAATCCATCTCCTGACCAGGTTCACATGTCTATCAAGCTCCAGAAATATTAGTCTTTCAGGAAAACCCAAAAAGGTCAGAACTTCCAGAAAAGAAAAGCATTCAAAATGAAGAAAGAGGAAGTGAGACAAAACCTTATGTGTTATCACCAGTTAGATTTACAGAAATCTCCTTTACCTGCAGAGAGTTCAAAAGAAGCGCATTATAGAAATTCCAAACAATATTGTCATTAGTTTAGATCTGGAGTAACATTATTCAGTTAAACAGGTACACGCACTATTAAATAATTAAGGTATTCAATAATCAGCATTATTCAGTTATTTTTATCTGTTCAATTAAACCTGAGCCTTTCATATAAAACAACAAAAACTCATAATTCATCAAATGGCACACAATATTTCATTTTTAAAAACTGAGGTCCCCAATGACTTATGAATATAAAGATCCCTTTCATGATTTGTTAACAATATAGATCTTCTCTTTGTAAATAATAGGCAAAAGAAACCCTGAAATATTCCTAGTTAGGAGTTAAGTACTCACCTAACAGAATATACACAGTGATATCATTTAAAGCGATATGATGTTAGATAATATTACAGATTCAGCTTCTATCATAACTCTGTATGAGATACCATACAAACTCAAGAGAAGACAACTTGGCCCATGGATTTCCAAAAGGAGATATAGCTATTTTTGAGTATTCAGAGATCATTATCTCTTTACCTTACAACCTGTCTGAAGCACATAATTCCCCCTCAGAGCCAGGCTGCTGCCCTCGTATCTGTGTCACGTCTTCTTTCCTCACTGCCTGCCTGTCAACGATCACTTCACGTTTTCAGTGATGAGGCAAATGGAAATATCTACAAAGCTCCGACCTACATTTCAGATTCTTGAAGAGGAACTCAAAACCGTCCAACTCAAAATGACTGGTTCTTATGTCACTAATTGGGAAAACCCAGATTACTGAAAGTGAACTGCTTTGTCAGTACTTTTTTTTTTCCTCACCTTAATTTGAAATAATCCCATCCAAGAAGTAGAACACATATTTATATTTAATCTATCAAAATCTTTGACACCAAAGATATAATGCTTAGTTTTAATTTGCAACCAACATTGATATCCATTATAAATCCATTTCTGAAGAAAAGGAAGTTTAAAAGCTACTAGTGACCATTCATTTATTTAACAAGCATTTTTGAGCATCTCGTATGTACCAGGTATTGTTTGGGGCATTAAAGATATAAAGGTGATTAACTACAGAACAGCTGCTTTATATATTGCATTGTTTATAATGATAAAATTATGGATCAGTGGCTTTAAATTATGTATTCATGGTTTAACAGTATCCTAAAGTGAAAGTCCTTCAGTCATGTCTGACTGTTTGCAACCTCATGGACTATACAGTCCATGGAATTCTCCAGGCCAGAATACTGGAGTGGGTAGCCTTTCCCTTCTCCAGGAGATCTTCCTAACCCGGGGATCGAACTCAGGTCTCCCACGCTGCAGACAGATTCCATACCAGCTGAGCCACCAGGAAAGCCCTAACAGAATCCTAAGACCAAATTTTTTAAAAAGTATCAATTATTTGGTTGGTTTCTAGCAAGCATCACCAGGAGACCTTGTGGCACACCTTTTCTTCTCACCTCCTTATTTGTTCTACATGAGTATCTTTTCCTTCTTCCTTCAGCTTTCTATTGTAAATGACAGTTAATTTACTCATTTCCTCCACAGTGAATTTCTTGAAGTCAGAAACTCCATATTGTCTTTTTAGTTTTTGTATCTTTAGTACCTAGCACATTAGAATATTCTGGGGGAGCATTTAAACATTCCTATGCTCAAAATTATTGTACCCAATGAAATAAGTATTTCTGTAAGTGGAAGTTGAGCATCAGTATTTTTTAAAAGCCTCTCCTGGTGATTATAATGAGCAGCCAGAGCTGGCGACCACCAGACTACACGAATAAGAGTGTCTTTGACTGTCAACTGGGTTTTAATGGCTAGTAACAATTTTCTAAATTATGAAGAAGGGTATGGGAAAACATTTCACATACCAAGAACAATGGTTTGAGACTGGCAAGTTGTTTCTGTAGGCTGAAGGATTTGAGCTGGAAAATTACATCAGTGGCAGAATATAAGGGGCTTTATATTCCTGTCCGTCCTCCACGCACTCAGGTGCACATCACCACCTGGCTATTGCTGATTAGGATGTTGTTCAGTTGCTCAGTTGTGTCAGCACGCCAGGCCTTCCTGTCCTTCACTATCTCCAGGAGTTTTGCTCAAACTTATGTCCATTGAGTTGATGATGCCATCCAACCACTTCATCCTCTGTTGCCCCTTTCTCCTCCTGCCCTCAATCTTCCCCAGCATCAGGGTCTTTTCCAATGAGTTGACTATTTGCATCAGGTGGCCAAAATATTGGCGCTTCAACTTCAGCATCAGTCCTTTCAATGAATATTCAATGTTGATTTCCTTTAGGGTTGACTAGTTTGATCTCCTTGCCCTCCAGGGGATGCTCAAGAATCTTCTCCAGCATCACAGTTCGAAAGCACCCATTCTTCAGTGCTCAGCCTTCTTTATGATCCAACTCTCACATCCATACTTGACTGCTGGGAAAAACATAGCTTTGACTCTATGGACCTTTGTCGGCAAAGTAATGTCTCTACTTTTTAATATGCTGTCTAGGTTTGTCATAGCTTTCTTCCAAGAAGCAAGCATCTTTTAATTTCATGGCTGCAGTCACAGTCCACACTGATTTTGGAGCCCAAGAAAATAAAGTCTGACACTGTTTCCATTATTGCCCCATCTATTTGTCATGCTCGTCAGGCTACACAGCTGAAAGAAACCAAACAACAACAACAACAGCAAAACCCCAACTTCCTTTATCTGAAAGTGTCAGAGATAACAAAGATTGTTACGCAGAGAAATACCTAACCAAGTTGGATCTTAGAAAGATATTTCTAATTACTGCATGGAGAATTGGATGAGGATAAAGAATCCAGTTAGGAGGCTATGGAAGAGCAAAGGCTGATGAAGACCTAAAGCAAAGCAAAGGCAGTGAGAACTGAAAGGAGGAAACACACGTGAGAGCTCCGGGGAGTCCCACTCAACAGGAGTTGTGCAATGAACAACCTGTGTGTGGGGCTAAGAATTCAGGAGCACAAGGTTTGACTCTGGTGGCCATTTTGCTGACTCAGTAAATAACAGGATTAACTGAGCACACAAAAATGAGGGTGGAGAAGTAATGAATTTGGTTCTGATCATGCTGATTTGAAGGGGCTTCCAGCATGATCAGAGAAGACTGTCTAGTAGGCTGTTGGAGACACTGGTAAACTTGAGAGAGGTTTGAGCTGGAGATCTAAATTTAGAAGATTTCAGCATGTCAGTAGTATTAAAGGTAAAATTAGAAAACGAGAATTCAGAGAGAACATCCAGAGAGATAAGGGAAAGGAGTAGGAGGCCAGAACCAGAAAATCTTGACCAAAGGACAGAAGAGATATAGGAAGAAGTGCATGATGAGTGTCAAATGGTCAGAGATTAAATATGATAGGAACTAAAAGGCAGTGTTGGATTTGACAATAGTCAGTGCCCCCTGAGAATAGTTTCAGAAAAGAAATGAAGGTAGAAAGAAGATTGAAGTGAGTTAGAATAGAAAATAAAGGAGAGGACATCATCTAGTATTTCAGGAATTTGGACAGTGGAGACGAGATTGATGGATGTTCACTGCAAACCAATATCCACTTATTTATTGTAATGGAGGCTGGTGGTGGTTCTCAACCCACTTTTCAGATATTTTCCATTCATATCTTTGGTGAATATTCAAATCTCTCTTGTTTTTGTTGTTTAGCCACTAAGTTGTGTCTGACCTTTTGTGACTCCGTAGACTGTAGCCTGCCAGGCTCCTCTGTCCATGGGATTTCCCCAGGCAAGAATATTGGAGTGTGTTGCCATTTCCTACTCCAGGTTCAAATCTTTAGTCCATTTATACTGGTTTATTGTTTTTCTTGTTATTGAGTTCTGAGAATTCTTTGTGTGATTTGAAACCTAGCCCTTTATTGGACATGTGTTTTGTCCTAGTCTAGGGCCTATTTTTTTCATTTTCTTACCAATATCTTTTGAAAGAAGTTTTTGATTTTAGTGAAATTCAATTCATTAATTTCTTTAATAATTGTTTCTTTTTTTTGTCTTGTTAGCCTCTGCTTATATTTTCATCAGTGGATCAGTATATAGTCTTGCCTTATGTGTGTTTCTGTTTAAAGACAATCTATATGGTTGACTAGCTAACATCAAATTCAGGGTCAGCAGCCATATAATTCAAACCTGAACAAAGCTTACCTAACACAGATGTTCTTTATAATGTACATTGCAGACTTCTTGCATTTCGGAGCACTAGACAATACTTTAGGACTGTCTTCGGGGGCCATGTTAAATAGTGAAATCATCAAAAAAGAAAATCACAAAAAGTGAAAAATGTAGTATTAAATAGACTTGGGGCTTCCCAGGTGGCTCAGTGGTAAAGAATCCACCTGCAAATGCAAGAGTTGCCAGTATGATCCCAGGGCCAGGAAGATCCCCTGGAAAAGGAATGGCAAGCCCACTCCAGTATTCTTGCCTGGAAAATTCCATGGGCAGAAGAGCTGGCAGGCTAACATCTATGGGTTTCAAAGAATCAGACACAACTAAATACACATACCCACACACATAGGTAATTATACACAATATTTTATTTTCAAATTTTTTCTATTTTGGACGGTGTCTTTTAACTGTCTCATAAGCCCACAAGTAATAAATCTGGTTTATTTCCTAAAAATCACACAATTTCAAGTTTTTCTCTAGCATTGGTAAAGTTTGGAATGGTTGTTGGATAAGGGAATGAAAAGGATGATTGAGTGTAAAATGCATGATCTTGAAAACAGCATGCTAAATTAGTAAGTATATGTTGAGTTACATCACAGGGTAGATACATTATACAACACTTAGATTTTTTCCAACTTAAAGAAGTATACTTTAGGGAATTCCAAAATTGAAGGAAACAACGTAGTCCTTATGCAGTTGCACTTTTCTATAAATTTACCTGCCTATTGTGGATTGAAAACATCCCCTGTTTCTCTGTGCATTGGCAACAAACATTGTCATAAACTAACTGACCACTACTAATAGAAGAACTCCTTGAAGTGGATTGGTTAGGATCTTCCAGTTTAAGAAGTACATCTGGACCAAGACCTGAAATGTTAAGCTGTTGCCTAGCAACACTGACCCAGTAAGGAAGAGGCCTAGAGGAGTCTATCTTGTCTCAGAACTCAGATGCTGTATATGGGGGAATGAGAAGAACAAGGAATGGACTATTGATCCTTTAAATGGGAACTTAGTGACTCTCTAACTCTGATTAGAGGTGGAAAACCTACCACCTCTATATAAGGAAGTGATATGGCAGTCCCAGCATTTTTAAATGGGCCTAGCTTAGAGCAGATAATCTCATTAGAGAGGAAGACCAGGGAACTCTTCAATTTGTGCTTGCATAGCAGGTGCACTATTTCTACTTTGATTATTACATTTCTTTGAAGTGGCTTTAGTAGGGGAGAACCTCTGAATATTATCATGTGTAAAGCTCCTAAGCCATCCCTTTGAAGGTATCACTAAATATGCAAATCTCATTAGGTAGACCTGATTTCAGTTCAGTTCAGTTGCTCAGTCATGTCTGATTCTGTGCGGCCCCATGAACCACAGCATGCCAAGCCTCTCTGTCCATCACCAACTCCCGAAGTCCACCCAAACCCATGTCCATGGAGTTGGTGATGCCATCCAACTGTCTTATCCTCTGTTGTCTCCTTCTCCTTCTGCCTTCAATCTTTCTCAGCATCAGGGTCTTTTCAAATGAGTCAGCTCTTCACATCGGGTGGCCAAAGTATTGGAGTTTCAGCTTCAACATTGATCAGCCCTTCCAAAGAACACCCAGGACTGATCTCCTTTAGAATGGACTGGTTGGATCTCCTTGCAGTCCAAGGAAATCTCAAGAGTCTTCTCCAACACCACAGTTCAAAAGCATCAACTCTTCAGTGCTCAGTTTTCTTTATAGTCCAACTATCACATGCATGCTTGATCACTGGAAAAACCATAGCTTTGACTAGAAGGACCTTTGTTGGCAAAGTAATGTCTCTGCTTTTTAATATTTGGCAAAGTAATGTTTCTTCTTTTTAATATGTTGTCTAGGTTGGTCATAACTTTTCTTCCAAGGAGTGTCTTTTAATTTCATGGCTGCAATCACCATCTGTGTGATTTTGGAGCCCAGAAAAATAAAGTCAGTCACTGTTTCCACTGTTTCCCCATCTATTTCCCATGAAGTGATGGGACCAGATGCCATGATCTTCATTTTCTGAATGTTGAGTTTTAAGCCAACTTTTTCACTCNCAGCTTCAACATTGATCAGCCCTTCCAAAGAACACCCAGGACTGATCTCCTTTAGAATGGACTGGTTGGATCTCCTTGCAGTCCAAGGAAATCTCAAGAGTCTTCTCCAACACCACAGTTCAAAAGCATCAACTCTTCAGTGCTCAGTTTTCTTTATAGTCCAACTATCACATGCATGCTTGATCACTGGAAAAACCATAGCTTTGACTAGAAGGACCTTTGTTGGCAAAGTAATGTCTCTGCTTTTTAATATTTGGCAAAGTAATGTTTCTTCTTTTTAATATGTTGTCTAGGTTGGTCATAACTTTTCTTCCAAGGAGTGTCTTTTAATTTCATGGCTGCAATCACCATCTGTGTGATTTTGGAGCCCAGAAAAATAAAGTCAGTCACTGTTTCCACTGTTTCCCCATCTATTTCCCATGAAGTGATGGGACCAGATGCCATGATCTTCATTTTCTGAATGTTGAGTTTTAAGCCAACTTTTTCACTCTCCTCTTTCACTTTCATCAAGAAGCTCTTTGGTTCCTCTTCACTTTCTGCCATAAAGGTGGTGTCATCTGCATATCTGAGGTTATTGATATTTCTCCCTGCAATCTTGATTCCAGTTTGTGCTTCCTCCAGCCCAGCGTTTCTCATGATGTATTCTGCATATAAGTTAAATAAGCAAGGTGACAATATACAGCCTTGACGCAGTCCTTTTCCTATTTGGAACCCGTCTGTTGTTCTATGTCCAGTTCTAACTGTTGCTTCCTGACCTGCATACAGATTTCTCAAGAGGCAGGTCAGGTGGTCTGGTATTCCCATCTCTTTCAGAATTTTCCACAGTTTATTGTGATCCACACAGTCAAAGCCTTTGGTATAGTCAATAAAACAGAAATAGATGTTTTTCTGGAACTCTCTTGCTTTGGGAGGCTTAAACTTTGTGCCATAATAATCTAGCAGTTCTGTATGGAATAAGGAAATCAGTATCATGAAAGGGTGGGGAGACTGATGGTTGGTGGGATGAACTGATTTTGAAGGAGAGAAGATGACAACAGCTACCCGCTGAAGTCAGAGGAAGTCCTCTAATTCATGGGTATGCTCAGGGCAGATATTTGTACATTTCTGCACAGTTGTTGGTAGCTAGGATAAAGTAGTATAGCCTAGTCTTTCTCTAGACCTGGTTGGAAAACAGGTATCCCTATTTGAGAGGGCTTATCTTACTACAGCGACTAAAGTGTGACTGGATCCCTCCTTACTGTCTGCCTGGGGCAAGACACATATCCACCCTCCTCCTTGGGCAGTCACCAGTAAATCCAAGATGACAGAAGAGGGCCTGTAGAAACCACAATACAAATATAAGATAAAACAGTAAGGCTTCTTTTTCCTTAAGCAAATAACAAGGGTTATGCTTAGAAACAGGCTTCCCCAGTGGCTCAGACAATAATGAATCTGCCTGCAATGCAGGAGACCTGAGTTCGATCCCTGGGTCAGGAAGATCCCTTGAAGAATGGAACGGCAACCCACTTCAGTATTCTTGCCTGGAGAATCCCATGGACAGATGAGCCTGGCAGGCTACAGTCCATAGGGTCCCACAGAGTTGGACATGACCAAACGACTAACACTTATTTATTACTTACACTTTGAAACAATTTATCAATTCATGGTAGAATGAAAGTCTAATTGTTTAATAGATGTTTGGTTAGGTAAGTGACTTCCTTCTCTCAACTCCTTCTCTAGACAACCAGAAAGGAGGCAACTGCATGGTTGACCCCCTGTAATTAAGGGTGAGACAAGAAAAACCCATTGGGACTATGGACAAAGCTGTTCAGTAAGCCAATCCTCAGGCCTCTTTAAGGTTGTTTCTGTATATACTGCATTAAGGGGCTTGAGGTTTGGGTAAAGAACCCTTTTGTGTTTGCCAATGTACTGATACTTGTATGTGCAATTGAAGTAAAAACTTATTTGGATAATGACAGTGTTACCCTGCCCTTCTGTTGTTACAGGCCTAATAAAGGGGCTACATGTTCCTTAAGTTCTTCTGTGTGACATCATAGACTGGCTAGGGGTTGTGACTACAAAAGAGGATATTAATGGCTTTCAAGGGCCCTGAAGTAGGAAAGAAGATTGTGTTTAAAAGTCACAATAGAAAAGGATAAAATGGTAATAGAAAGATATAAAAGCAGGGGAGCAGAGAGGAATACACAGGAGCCTCAGGTTCATACCTCTGCAAGCTTCTGCCCTGAATGCCAGCTCTTATAGGGCAAAGATTACCTGATCTGGGTCAATGACTTAGGCCCAGGTTCTCACATGTTCCCTCCAGTTCAGTCTTACACTTGTGACTCTCAACTAGATTTTATGGTACCAAATAACTCTGGTTTCCCTGCAGATCATTAAATCTTTTGCCTTTTTACAGCACCAGCATGCCTCTTTCAATTGCCCCCGCTGCTACCCCATCACTGTTCAGTGGGTTTGGACCATACCATATCACTTTGCTCCACCAGCAGTGCCCAGCTCATCTCTGGGTATGCTCTACTTTTTAGCACTCACAACTGAGTAATTACAAAAAGTACAATTTCAGGCCCACATTTTTAATTTAAGAAGATAACAGAAAATATTATTCATTTCAGAAAACTTTTTATCAAAAATGGTGAACTTGTTTTTCTAACTTCATGCTCTTGAAATTATGTTTTAATTATCTTGACAATACTTTTACCTGGAAAAACTCATTCTTCAAATATGCCAGAGAAAGGAGGTGTTTTCACTTTATTAATTTTCTCAACTGCTGAATTAATAGTGCCATTATTCATAAAGAGTTGTATAGATTCTCTGAAAAGAAATAAATACCATAAATCTTTTGACTCATCCAAAGGACAGTGCCTACATGCAACTGCTCAACATTTCTCAGTATCAAACACCTTATGGTTCATTCAGCTCTGTCAGAGGAATGGGTGCTACTGGCTGAATCATCACCATTTCCTGTGAGGTGTGCGTTAAATGTCAACTCAACCTTATTTCCTATAAACGTTTTAGAGACTTAAGAATGCTTAGAAGTGGAGGGAACTCAAAACCTTGAAAGTACACACTGCTATATTCAAAATGGATAACCAACAGGGACCTACAGTATCACACATGGAAATCTACCTAATGTTTTATGCCAACCTGGATGGGGTGGGGGTGGAATCTGGGGTAGAATGGATACGCATATATGTATGGCTGAGCCCCTTTGCTGTTCACCTGAAACTATCACAACACTGTTATCGGCTATCAGTTCAGCTCAGTTCAGTTGCTCTGTCGTGTCCGACTCTTTGCGACCCCATGAATCGCAGCATGCCAGGCCTCCCTGNCAGGTTTCTCAAGAGGCAGGTCAGGTGGTCTGGTATTCCTATCTCTCTCAGAATTTTCCAGTTTATTGTGATCCACACAGTCAAAGGCTTTGGCATAATCAATAAAGCAGAAATAGATGTTTTTCTGGAACTCTCTTGCTTTTTCCATGATCCAGCGGATGTTGGCTATACCCCAATACAAAATAAGAAGTTTAAAATTTTTTAGGAAGAAAAAAAAAAAAACACCTTCAGTGTACAACTGTAGCTCTTGGAGACTTCATGTGTACTTTTAAGGAGATCAGTTTCAACATTTTTAACTTCCTAATGTGCCCTTTCCTAAATTTGATTTCTCTGAGAATGAGCTGGAATCATAGTAGTCATTCTTTCACTTCACAGAATGGTAGCCCTTCATCCCAAATCTCGGCATTGTGCATGACCTTGGGTATAATTAACGCTAGTGTATCAAACAAATAGAGAAATGGGAGTACTGGTTTCAGGGAGAACTCTTCGAATAACTAATCAAGGCACTTTAAGTTCATAAGGCTTCTGATCTTTTCCTGCATTGCATACATATTTTAGAAAAGTGAAGTTTATTAAAATACCAGTATTTTAGCCCATGTTGACTTACTCTGAATTTTAGACAATTTGGGATATTTGGGCCCATTTTGGAGTAGTCTGAAGGCTGAACACCACGAGCAATATGGGAAACTTATGATTATCCTCTTAAATATAAATAAGATGCTTGATGGACTATGATTTTTTTTCTAGATACATTGAATAAAATTCATGTGTAAAATTTTACTTGATTTATTTCAGATTTGCTGTACTTTATTGAATAAGGAAAAGAAGACTGATCACCAAATAATTGATGCTTTCAAACTGTGGTGCTGGAGAAGACTCCTGAGAGTCCCTTGGACTGCAAGGATATCAAACCAGTCAATCCTAAAAGAACTCAACCCTGAATGTTCAGTGGAAGGACTAATGCTGAAGGTGAAGCTCCAATACTTTGGCCACTTGATGAGAAGAGCCAACTCATTGGAAAAGGCCTTGATGCTGAGAAAGATCGAAGGCAAAAGGAGAAGAGGGCAGCAGAGGATTAGATGGTTAGATGACCCAACTCAATGGACATGAGTTTGAGCAAACTCCTGGAGACAGTGAAGGAGAGGGAAGCCTGGGGCACTGCAGTCCTTGGAGTCTCAAAGGATCAGATATGACTTAGCAACTGAACAACAACAATTGAATAAGGTAGCTAAAGGTCACATTATCAAACTATATCATGACATATTTGTTCCTACTCAGCTTTGTCTTGCTTATTTCATCTTATAAAATGTTCAATAATTTCTATTGTCTATTTAAAAGAAAGTAAACTCTTTTAGACTTGTGTTTAATATTTCAGAGGTTCATTTAAAAATATGCAAAAGGGTATATCATTTTTAAAGTTTATTTTAAGGGTATTTAAGGAAAATATTTGTAAGACTACTATACTAGTGTTCACCTATACTCAGTTCAGTTCAGTTCACTTGCTTAGTCATGTCTGACTCTTTGCGACCCCATGGACTGCAGCATGCTAGGTTTCCGTGTCCATCACATCTCCCAGAGCTTGCTCAAACTCATGTCCATTGAGTCAGTGATGCCATCCAACCATCTCATTCTCTTTTATCCCCTTCTCCTATCTTCAATCTTTCCCAGCATCAGAGTCTTTTCCAAGGAGTCAGTTCTTCACATAGGTTACCAAAGTATTGGAGTTTCAGCTTCAGCATCAGTTCTTCCAATGAATATTCAGGACTGATTTCCTTTAGGATTTCCTTTAGTATTGACTTGTTTGATCTCCTTGCTGTCCAAGGGATTCTCAAGAGTCTTCTTCAACAGTACCATTCAAAATCATCAATTCTTGAGTGCTCAGCTTTCTTTATAGTCCAACTCTCACATCTATACATGACTACTGGAAGAACTATTGCTTTAACTAGACAGACCTTTGTTGGCAAAGTAATGTCTCTGCTTTTTAATATGCTGTCTAGGTTGGTCATAGATTTTCTTCCAATGAGCAATCATCTTCTAATTTCATGGCTGCAATCACCATCTGCAGTGATTTTGGAGCCCCCCAAAATAAAGTCTCTCACTGTTTCCATTGTTTTCCCATCTATTTGCCCTAAAGTGATACTATACCAGCCAAACAAAATCCATATGTGGAAAAATACACCAAAAAGTGGTTTCTTTGGATTATGAAATTATGGATACTTTTTCTTGCTTTTGTTTTTCTATAACTTCCTATTGTTTACGATGTGTATATTATATATGATAATTTTAAAACATTAAAAAAATACTAACCACATTAAGAACTAGGAAGTCTTTAAAGGGAAGGATATAAAGAGGAGATTCTTTCCTAGTCAATTCTTAAAATATGAGGTAACTTGAGGGAATTATATGCCTACTGATTGGTATATTTTATTTATATAAATCCAACTAAAGTGGAGGGGGAAGAGTTTTTACCCCATTAAATTCTCCTTCATTCTTCTATCATCTTCTTTAACAGATGAGACTTTAGTGACTCAAAGAAAAGAAGGCTGTACCAGAAATGCAATAACAGTAAATATTTTCAAAATTGAGGTATAATTGAAAAAATTGCATATAAAGAGTATAATGTGATGATTTAGTATAGGTATACATATGTTAAATGATTATCATAATCAAGCTAATCAGCACATTCATCACTTCACATAGTTATTCTTTTATCCTTCTTCTTTGTGTGTGTGTGTGTGTGTGTGTGTGTGTGTGTGTGTGTATGAGAACACTTCAGATCTAGTTTCTTAGCAAGTATGCAATATGGTATTATAAATATATTCACCATACTGTACATTAGATCCTCAGAAATTTTTCATCTTACAAATAAAAGTTTGTATCCTTGGATCAATATCTCCCCATTTCCTCCACCCCACAACCCCTGGGGGGCTTCCCTAGTAGCTCAGTTGGTAAAGAATCTGCCTGCAATGCGGGAAACTCCTGTTTGATTCCTGATCTGGTAAGATCTGCTGGAGAAGGTATAGGCTACCCACTCCAGTATTCTTGGGCTTCCCTTGTAGCTCAGCTGGTAAAGAATCTGCTTGCAATGCCAGAGACCTGGGTTCAATCCCTGGATTGAGAAGATCCCCTGGAGTAGAGAAAGGCTACCCACTCTAGTATTCTGGCCTGGAGAATTCCATGGACTGTATAGTCCATGAGGCTGCAAAGAGGTGGACACGACTGAGCAGCTTTCAAGGTCACTTCATTTTCACAACCCCTGGGAACTACCATTCTACTCTCTGTTTTATGAGTTTCATTTTTTTTTTTTTGATTCCTTATATAAGAGATACCCAACAGTATTTGTCTTCCTCTGTCTGGTTTATTTCATTTTGCATAATGTCCTCCAGATTCATCCATGTTGTTGCAAATGGCAGGATTTTATTCTTTCTCATGGCTGAATAATATTCCATTGTATATACACATCACATCTTTTTTAGCCATTCATCTTGTCAGACACATAGGTTGTTTTCATATCTTGGTTATTGTATACATTGTGTATATGAACATGGGCAATGAACATGGGGGTACAGGTATTTCAAGATACTGATTTCAGTTCCTTAGATATATACCCAGGAATGCAATAGCTGGATCATATGGTAGTTCAATCTTTAATTTCTTAAGGAACCTCTCCACTGTCTTCCCATTGTGCATTCCATAATCAGCAAGATGATCATTAACAGTGAGCTGATGGCCTCCCTGGACCAGCCGATGCAGACAGCAGCGATGCACCACATTGAGCCCACCACTCAGCAGAACCTGGCCCTGCAGCTGGCTTGGAAGCTGGTCAGCCTGGTGGAAAACAATGAGTGGTGTTTGACCACAAGCGTGGTGGGTACTTATGGTGGCTACTTCTGAGACCAGAAAGACGGCTACTGCAAAAACGAGGGCTACATGCACCAGGATGGCTATGGCCAGCCACAGCCTCTGACAGCCTACTGATAGCTTAACTTCTGTCTACAATGCCCTAGATCATTCAACCTTTAGGTCCAGCTGCACCCCAGCCATTAAAGGTCTATTTAGAGTTGCTACAGTTCCTGCTTGGCTGCATATCGCCAGAGATGATTAGTTTATTTACTAATCATATTCCTAGTTTTCTACCATGTGACAGTCACAAGGCTCAGGATACAGGGATGGCTTGAGCATATCCCTGACTTCACAGAGCTTGCTGTTCTTTGACATTTGACAAAAAATTGTAATAACATGTGATAAGTTATAACAGTGTTGTTTTAAGGTAGTAGAGATATTGAATAGGACTTCCCTGGTGGCTCAGCCTGCAATGCAGGAGACCCAGGTTCAATCCCTGGAAATCCCCTGGGGGAAAGGAATGGCAACCCACTCCAGTATTCTTGCCTGGAGAATTCCATGGACAGAGAAGCCTGACAGACTACAATTCATGGGATCACAAAGAGTTGGACACAACTCACACACACACACACACACACACACACACACACATACACACACACTCTCTTCCATAAAGGCCGTACCATTTTACATTACTATCAGCAGTATTTAAGGTTTCCTTTTTCTTCACATCCTCCCTAATATTTGCTGTTTGTTTTTTTGATAAAAGTCATTCAGCAAGTATAAGGTAATATCTCACTGTGGTTTTGATATACATTTCTCTCATGATTAGTGATGCTGAGCACCTTCTCATTTACCAGTTGGCCATTTGTGTATATTTTTTTGGAAATATCTCCATTCAATTTCTCTGCCCATTTTTTAATCTGATTGTTTATCTGCTATTGAGTTATATGAGTTCTTTATACATTTTAGATATTAGCCCCTTATCAGATATGTAGTTTGCAATTATTTTCTCTCATTCCACATTTCTGCCTTTCCTTTGTGTTGATCATTTTCTTTGCTGTGCATGAGCTTTTCAGTTTAATGTAGTCCCACTTGATTATTTTTGATTTTGTTGTCTGTGCTTATGGTGTTATATCCAAAAAATCATTACCAAGACCAATGTCGAGGAGATTTTTCCCTATGTTTTCTTCTAGGAATTTTATGGTTTCATGTCCTATATTTAAGTCTTTAATTAACTTCAGTTAATTTTTTGAATGATGTAAGATAGAGGTCTAATGTCATTATTTTCCATGTGGATATCCAGATTTCTCAGCACCATTTATTGAAGAGACTTTACTTTCCCTATTGTGTATTCTTTGTCAAAGACTACTTGATCGCATATGCATGAGTTTACTTCTGGGATACTTCTTCTATTCCACTGGTTTGTCTATTTTTATGCCAGTGGCACCATATTGGTTTTTTAAAATATTTAGTTATTTTTAATTTAAAAAGCATCGTTTAAATACTCCTCTTCAATTTTTATGTTTATGTGCTTGAGGGGATTTGCTGGTACATCCAAACAATGACCGTTGTTGTTCAATCACTAAGTCATGTTCTACTAAGTTATCCTTTTAGGACAACCATTTTAATACTCCAGTACTCAACATTCATCAGCTTCTCAAAGTGACATTTCAACTTAGTGCTGGAAAGAATGCAGGAATGGACTTGAAAATTCAGTGTATAAGAAAACATACTGAGGAGGGGCCTTGAGGTGAGTGAATCCGGAGACGCAGGCTGGGTCTGGTGTTCCTTGAGATGGCCTGATATGAAGGTGTCACACTCCCTGCCTCCCCAAGCCTCTAGCGCTGCCCGGTGGCTGCCTTGTCCTTCAAGTGCAGGAGCCAGTTGAAACGTCAGGAATGGAAGCCAATGTGACCATCCCAATCTGGCAAAATAAGCCGCATGGCGCTGCTCGAAGTGTAGTAAGAAGAACTGGGACCAACTTGCCCCTGAAGCCATGTCCCCAGGCATCTTTTGAGACCCTGCCCAACAGCTCTGACCTGTGTCTAAGGAATGTGCCCCCAGTTCCTACCCTGGCTGACATCGCCTGGATTGCTGCAGATGAAGAGGAGACTTATGCCCTGGTCAGGAGCGATACACGCCCCCTGAGGCACAGCTGGAAGCCCAGGCCTCTGATTGTCATGCAGCGCAATGCCTCAGTGCCCAACCTGGGTCGGAGGAGAGGCTCCCGGCCCTGAAGAAGCCAGCCCTGCCAGCCCGCAGCCGCACCACCGAGTTGCAGGATGAGCTGAGCCACCTGCGCAGCCAAAGTGCCAAAACAGTGGCAGCTGATGCAGCTTCGGCTTCATTAACGCCAGATTTCTCCTCTCCAGGAAGTTCAAACGTGTCTTCTCCCTTACCTTGTTTTGGATCCTCATTCCACTCTGCAACTTCCTTTGTCATTAGTGACATCACCGAAGAGATCGAGATAGAGGTCCCTGAGCTTCCATCAGTCCCCCCGCTTTGTTCTGCCAGCCCTGAATGTTGCAAACCAGAACACAAAGCTACCTGCAGCTCATCTGAAGAGGATGACTGCGTCTCTCTGTCCAAGGCCAGCAGCTTTGCAGATATGATGGGTATCCTAAAGGACTTCCACCGGATGAAGCAGAGCCAAGACCTGCGCCGGAGTTCACCGAAGGAGGAAGATCCTGCTGTTCTTATCTCTGAGGTTCTAAGGAGGAAGTTTGCTCTGAAGGAAGAAGATATCCGTAGAAAAGGGAACTGATATCACTCAGCTCTGCAACTCAGTCTCACGCTCCTGGAATTCCTTCAGTAGCTGCCTTCCTCACTGCAGATGTTTCTGCCCATCAGTTAAAAATCTGCAACAGTCTTGCCAAAAGCTAGAGCTTGGACTAAGAAGAGCTGCATTATGTGTTTTCCATACTCAAACCTTAGAAGCTAAAGGACTGTTTTCAGCTGAGACACAGGTAATTATATATGTTGGGATGTCTCAATTTAAAGGGTGAGATAGAACTTTCTGTTTTTTCCTTTCTCCTGTGTGAAAGTCCTAAATGAAAGACTGACTTCACTGCACTAGACCCCGTTATTGGTCTCACCGAACACTTTGTGCCCAGCTGTCACTCACTCTCAGGCACTTCCTTGCAGCAGAGCAGGGCTGAGGGGAGGGGACTATAAATGTATGTGCACGTTCACAGGGCAGGGAAAATCTTATGCTGCTCCATCATGAACTGACACCAATGCCCAGCAATCATTCTCTCCCCCTTCCCTGTCTTAACACTTACATGTAGAGGTTGGGCCACTGGACCAGCTGAGCTGCTGGGAGGCCTGGGCTGTTTTTTTCTTAAATATATTTTGTAATACTGTACAACCAAATCTACCCTCCAAGGCCCTGACGCCTCATTGGTTCCACTGATTGAAAGCTCTTTCTCTTCCATGGACTTTAAGCCCAGCAAGAAAGAGAAATGAGGCGAATCTTCCAGGCCCTTGACTGCTCCTTTGCGTGGGGCCAAGGTTTGTACTTACTATACCATGCATGACTCAGATGCCCTTAGGTCCTTTTCATTACAGTATGTATCCTGTGTTTGGGTACCTGACATTAAAGGAAGGATCTGGAGAGATACTGCATGGGTTGTGTCCATCTCTTGAGTTGTGACCACCCAGTATCTCCCACAGGTATAGAATTCCTATTAATTTCAAGGTATATGAGCTTTTGTAAACAGGTTCCTGCCTTTATAGGAGGAAGCTTCTTCCCTAGGGAGCTTCTTGTTCCCTTTAGAAACACTTAACTTCTTAAAACCAGTCCATCCTGTAACTTGCACGCTTGCCCCCTAGAAGCTTATTTTTAAGCCTCCTATGTACCACATCTGCAACATGGGAAACTGCCGCCTGGTGGATGATGTCTTGAATAGAATACAAATCACATTGGATTTGTATTCAGATCAGACCCATGGCAGTGACGGAACATTGCTTTTTCAAAAAAATGAAATTGGTAATGTTTTAGTTATCATCAGAGCCAGCTTTGTAAACAGTCATTTATTTGGATTCATAGTTTACAAAGGGAGTTCTCTCCCACCTTGTAGTAGAAGAATGATACAGTCACACTTAGATCATTATAAGTCAGCCCTTTTCAGGGAGATGTTTAAACACATATAACCTTAAAATACTGTGAAGTTACCACAAAAATAAAATAACAAAACTAAAAAAAAGAAAACATATTATGTTCTATTGTCTAGTCTTCATGAAGCTTATATTCTAGCATGGGGAGACAGTAAGTAAAATCAATAAGTGAATTACAGTTTTAGATGGTGTTACCATTTGGAGAGAAATAAAGTGGGAAATACAGAGTTCAATGTGCTCAGAGAAGGTCTTGCTGGAATGTGATGTTTGAGTGAAGATCTGGTGGGCTTGAGTGAGGGGCTGTGAGTTTAACTTGAAGAAGTGTGCTTCAGACAGGAAGAAGAGTGGAGGGGACAGAGAGGGTAAGAAAAGAAGCTCTGGGCTGCTTGGAAGCCAGTGTAGGAGGAGCTTAGTAAGCAAGGGGAGATGAAAGTGGGAGATAAAATCAGAAGGAAATTGAGGATGGAGAAGAAACTGTCTTGAAGGGGGTTGGTGGGTAATAGTGTCAGGCTGCATGGGCTTTCAGTTCTTCTGTCAGTTGAGATGAGAAGCTATTAGAGTGTTTTAAAAAGAAGAATGACCGTGATTTGACTTCAAGGATTCTGGCCTAAGCAACTAGAAAAGTTGGGTGAAGTGGCCATTAGTTGAGATGGGATAAAATATCTTCTTCAAGAGGAAGATATTTTGCAGAGGAATGGGATAGGGAATTTGGAATTTATTCTAGGACATGGTAGCTTCAGAATGTCTATTAAGCATCCAGATAGGGATGTTGAATAGCCAGCTGATCATATCAGTCTAAACTTCAGAGGAGGGATACAGGTGAGATACAAAAATTTTAGTGTCCTCTGCACATACAGAGAATTTAAAGCCACAGGCATGAGTGATATTACCAAGAAAGTATATATAAACTAGGGATAGAAAAGGGAAGAAGTCCTAGAACTGAGCCCAGAACATTCTTATGTAAAGATATAAGGAAAAATAAACCAAGGCAAATTTTCTATCTTTAAGAAAGTTACTGAAAAATCATTTACTTATGATTGGAAAAAAGAATTAACTGTATATATCACAAAGCTAAAGAATCTTAAAGCTAAAATAAATATTAATCCAAAGGATGATCAAATTCAACCTGTTGGCCTTTTGGCAACAAATATTTTGACCTTTAAAAAACTAGCTGACTCGTTTGCTCAGTTTAATTTAGAAGTTTAATTTCAGTCAAATGATGGAAAATGATTGAACTATGAACCTCCAGCATAAAGTAGGTGGATTAGAGTAAATATGGGCTAATTTGGATGAGAGAGGTGATCTAGTTTTAACTCAGGGGTTTGAGTGAGCTACCACTTAATTCCACACATATTTACTGAGTGCCAGTTATGTGTAAGACTTGTGAGAGAATTATTGGGGAAATACAAAAGTTGCAGTAGATAAGAATCTGTCTACCAGTGCAGGGGGCATGGGTTCGATCCCAGGTCTGAGAAGGCTCCACATTCCTTGGAACAACTGAGCCCATGGGCCTTGACCACTGAGCCCAAGCTCTAGGCCTGAGAGCTGCAACTATTGAAGCCTGTGCACCTAAAGCCTGTGCCCTGCAACAAGAGAAGCTGCTGCAGTAAGAAGCCCACACACCATAACCCAGAGTAGCCCCCACTCGCCACAACTAGAGGAAGTCCGTGTGCAGCAATGAAGACCCAATGCAGCCAAAAATAAACAAATAAACACAAATTTTAAAAGGAGAGAGACTGTCTTTTTCTTCAGAAAGATTACAACATAAAAATGGAGAGTGAAGCAACTACAATGAGATAAGAGGTACAGAGAGGCAGAAATACTTTACGGAGGTTCAACTTAAAGAAAGTGATTCTCCATTAGGCTCCAGAGAGGACATGACATTTTAGATAGCTCCTGAATTATGGGAAGGATGAGATTTGACAGAAGATATAAAATAGGCAAGGACCTGGAGGTGGGAAAGTTCAGGAGTATGTTTCACTCGTGAGTATTTATGTCCTCAAACCATTGTTATTACATCCATATTTCTTTCATTTTTTTCCTCCCAAGTGGAGAAGCAGAGATTACACATGTAAGTATGTTTGATTGCATTAAGAAAGTCTGTGTATATTTGCACACCTATCTTCATGGCAATATGATTCACAATAACCACGAGGTGGAAGCAATCTTAATGTCCATCAGTGGAAGAATGGATAAAGAAAATGTGGTTAATATAGATAATGGAATATTATGCAGCCCTAAAAGAAGGAAACACTCTCATATATTCCAAGGTGGATTAACTTTGAGGACATAATGCTGAGTAAAATAAGCCTGTCATAAAAAGACAATAATTCATAATTCCACATATTTGTTGTTCAGTCACTAAGTTGTGTCCCCACTCTTTGCCTCCCCATAGACTGCAGCATGCCAGGCTTCCCTGTCCTTCACTATCTCCAGGAGTTCGCTCAAACTCATGTCCATTGCATTGGTCATGCTTTCTAACCATCGCATCCTCTGCTGCCCTCTTCTCCTTTTGCCTTCAATCTTCCACAGCATCAGGGTCTTTTCCAATAAGTCAGTTCTACATATTAGGTAGCCAAAATATTGGAGTTTCAGCTTCAGCATCAGTCCTTCCAGTGAATATTCAGGGTTGATTTCCTTTAGTTCAATTGGTGCCGGGGTCTGGCCCCAGCAGGATCCAGGGAATTCAAAGCGGGGATGGAGTCGGCAAGGAAAATCTTATTTATTAATTAATATAAGATTAGATTAGGAAGAAATAGTGTAGTAGGAAAATTAAGTGGAGAAAACAGGCTGAATAACTTGGTTTACATGGAAAGCCAATAAAACCTCGAGACAAGAGGTTTGCACCGTCTATGTTGGGTCACTGGCGTCCATTTGAATATCGGAGAGTGCCCCACCCTGGGCGCACTCTCTTACGGATCTTAGAAGCCGGGAAAAGTAAGGAGACATGGCGAGCCTCCACGCCACAGATGGGAATTCAGCCTGAAAATAGAGTAAAGAGNAAGAGGTTTGCACCGTCTATGTTGGGTCACTGGCGTCCATTTGAATATCGGAGAGTGCCCCACCCTGGGCGCACTCTCTTACGGATCTTAGAAGCCGGGAAAAGTAAGGAGACATGGCGAGCCTCCACGCCACAGATGGGAATTCAGCCTGAAAATAGAGTAAAGAGGAGACACGAGGGATGCCCAGCATCTGTGCAAGACTCCAAACACTATTTTTCAAAATCAGCCCATATACTCCAAGTTGTGCATAATGGAATATGCAGAGTTATGCAGGGGCGGCAGTCCTGACCCTNCAGCCTCCACTCCCCACCCTGGAGGAAGGGCGTCTCCTCACCGCTGCCCCCTCCTCCAACCCCCAATGTGGGATAGCTCCTCCAGGCCCTCCCGCATCAGCACAGCCACCGCTCCTTGGACACGGGTTGACTCCCCCCCCCCCCACCCCGGTCCCCAACCCTGACCTCGGATGCAGGGTGGCTCCTCCTGGCTGTTCCCATGCCATCACAGGCTGGCACTCTCAGCCGCTGTCCCTGATCCTGGACGTGGGGCAACTCCTCTCGGCCACGTTGAGTGCACCAGTCATCACAGCCACCCGTGCTGAGTGCTAATCAATCAGTGGCTTTTCCCAGCCCCCGACCCTGGCCTCAGACATAGGGTGGCTCCTCCTGGACCCCGACCCTGGCCTCGGATGTGGTGTGGCTCTTCCCGGCCCCCAACCCTGGCCCCGGATGCAGGGTGGCTCCTCCCGGCCGCCGCCCCTGACCTTGGATGCGGGGTGGCTCCTCCCGGCCCTGACCCCAACCTCGGACAGGGGTTGGCTCCCCCCGGCTGTTCCTGTGCCATTGCAGCCTGGCAANATGTGGTGTGGCTCTTCCCGGCCCCCAACCCTGGCCCCGGATGCAGGGTGGCTCCTCCCGGCCGCCGCCCCTGACCTTGGATGCGGGGTGGCTCCTCCCGGCCCTGACCCCAACCTCGGACAGGGGTTGGCTCCCCCCGGCTGTTCCTGTGCCATTGCAGCCTGGCAATCTCGGCCGCTGCCCCTGACCTCGGAAGTGGGGTGGCTCCTCTCAGCTGTTCCTACACCGTCACTGCCCGGCACTCTTGGCCGCTGTCTCTGTCCTCCGACATGGGGTAGCTCCTCTCAGCCGCACTGAGTGTACTGGCCCGCCTGGCCATCGCAGCCCTAAAAATGAGCTGGGACCTTGCGCAAGCACAGATTGCCACTCTGAAAACTGACTTTTCCAGTCCTGTGGCCACTGCTCAGTTTTCCAAATTTGCCAGGATATCGAGTGCAGCATTTTCACAGCATCATCTTTTAGGATTTGAAATAGCTCAGCTGGAATTCCATCACCTCCACTAGCTTTGTTCTTAGTGATGCTTCCTAAGGCCCACTTGACTTTGCGCTCCAAGATGTCTGGTTCTAGGTGAGTGATCACACCATTGTGGTTATCTGGGTCATGAAGATCTTTTTTGTATAGTTCTGTGTATTCTTGCTACCTCTTCTTAATATCATCTACTTCTGTAGGTCCATTCCATTTCTGTTCTTTATTGTGTCCATCTTTGCACAAAATTTTCCCTTGGTATCTCTAATTTTCTTGAAGACATCTTTAGTCTCTCCCATTCTATCATTTTACTATATTTCTTTGCATTGATCACTTAGGAAGGCTTTGTTACCTCTCTTTGCTATTCTTTGGAACTCTGCATTCAGATGGGTATATCTTTCCTTTTCTCCTTTGCCTTTCACTTCTTTTCTCAGCTCTTTGTAAAGCCTCCTCAGACAACCATTTTGCCTTTTTTCATTTCTTTTTCTTTGGAATGGTCTTGATCACTGCCTCCTATATAGTGCCATGAACCTCCATCCATAGTTCTTCAGGCACTCTGTCAGATCTAATCCCTTGAATCTATTTGTCACCTCTACTCTATAATCAAAAAGGATTTGATTTAGGTCATACCTGAGTGACCAAGTGGTTTCCCTAGTTTCTTAAATTTAAGTCTGAATTTTTCATTAAGGAGTTTATGATATGAGCCACAGTCATCTCCCAGTCTTTTTTATTCTTTTTTTTTTTTTTTGCTGACTCTATAGAACTTTTCCATCTTTGGCTGCAAAGAATACAATCAATCTGATCAGTATTGATCATCTGGTGATGTCCATGTGTAGAGTAATCTCTTGTGTTGTTGGAAGAGGGTGCTTTCTATGACCAGGAATTCTCTTTGCTATATTCTGTTAACCTTTGCTTTTCTTCATTTTATACTCAAAGGCCAAACTTGCCTGTTACTCCAAATGTGTTTAACTTCCTAATTTGGCATTTGTCCCCTATGATGACATCTTTTTGGAGTGTTAGTTCTGGAAGGTCTTATAGATCTTCATAGAACCATTCAGCTTCTTCAGAATTAGTGGCTTGGCATAGACTTGGATTACTGTGTTAATTAGATACATTACAGTGTATCATCTGAATATCTGAGGTTGTTGATATTTCTCCCAGCAATCTGGATTCCAGTTTGTGAGTCTTCCAGTCCAGCATTTCGTGTGCCATACTCTGCATATAATTTAAATAAGCAGAGTGACAGTATACAGCCTTGATGTATTCCTTTCCCAGTTTTGAACCATTCTGTTTTTCTGGGTACAGTTCTAAGTGTTCTTTCTTGACCTGTATACTAATTAAACTCAAAGAAACGGAAAGTGGAATAGTGGTTGTCAGAGGAAGGGACAGTTGAAAAAGAATTGTTGGTCAGTGGATATAGTTTCTGTCTCAAAAGACTGAAAAGTTCTAGAGATCTGTTGCAAAACAGTGTGCAAATAGTTAACACTACTGTACTGGGTGAGCTTCCCTAGTGGCTCAGTGGTAAAGAACCCCCTGCAATGCAGGAGATGCAGGTTCAATCCCTGGGTTGGGAAGATCCCCTGGAGAAAGAAATGGCAACCCACTCTAGTATTCTTGCTTGAAGATTCCCCATGGACAGAGGAGCCTGGAAGGTTACAGTCCATGGGTTTGCAAAGAGTCAGACATGACGGAGTGACTAAGCATGCACGCATTGTACTGCATACTTAAAAATGGTTCAGATGATAACTTTTACATAATATAATTTTCACCACAATGTTTTTTAAAAAAGGAAAAGAAAATATGTGTATGGCCAATACTCATTCAATTGCAAGCCACTAAACTCAGCCAAAACAGCTTAGTTGAACAAAGAATTACCAGTTCAGAGAGCCAAAGAATGCAGCAAGACCTTAATAACTGCAACCAGAAATTCTAAAGAGCCCCTAGATGTCACTCTTCACCTCCTGACTCATCTTTCTCACTGCAAACCTGCTTTCTCTACAAGGTGGCCAACATAGCTGAGGTAATTCCTAGGTTTTACTCCTTTGACTTTCTGCCAGAGTGCCCCCTGCACCACCTCCCCCACCCCCCGCATCTTCTCTTCCACGTTCAAAACTCTGAGAAGAGCTGTAAGTAGCCCATTTGGCCTCTGGACCAACTATTGACAGGATCTTGTATGAAGATATTACAAGGAGTCAGATCTTATAAGAACCTGGTAAGTTCTGTGGGAACAGTGTGCTTGGGAGTGGGAGGCAATTTGTTAGCTATTACTTAATGCTGTATACAAAGCACTGAAACAGCCATCATTTATTTCCTCAGATCTGCAGGTTGGTTGAGGCAGCTCTACTTCAGGTAGTGGTGACTAGGGTGGCTACACTTTGGTCATCTACTTCCTGGGACAAGTAAGAGAGCCAGAGCACATGGGAGGCCTCTGAAGTTTAGTCCCTGAACCGCCCTAACCCTGCCACGCCCACTCACATGCCACTGATCAGTGCCAGCCACGTGCTTAAACACTAAGGCAAGCACAGAGAAAAACTTTCTGCCCAAGTGAAGCTACAGTCCGAGTTTGATGCAGAGAAGGGGAAAGGATGGGGCTAAATCATTTAATCTATCACAAGGGGTGAATGTGAAGAACAGTTTCTAGAGGAAGTTTGGGCGATGGGCAAACAAGACAACAGGAGTCCTGTATAGTATTATTGTTGTTGTGTTTGTTATTTAGTTGCTAAGTTGTGTCCCACTCTTTTGCAACCTGATGGATTGTAGACCATCAGTCTCTTCTATCCATGGGATTCTCCAGGCAAGCATACTAGAACAGATTGCCATTTCCTTCTCCAGGGGATCTTTCCAATTCAGGGACTGGATCCGGGTCTCCTGCACTGCAGGCATATTCTTTATCATCTGGGCAATCAGGGAAGCCCAGCAAATAAAGTAATATTAAATAGTAGATTTTATCAACCCCAAAATGCTAAAATAGAAAGCATGGGAAGAGAACTAATTAGCCCTGACAATGTAACAAGGACTATACTAAGAATTTTATAGATATCATCTAAAAGAAAAAGCAATACAAGCTGTTATTAACCTGAAACAATGTCATTTTGACCATAAACTCTGCTGCTGCTAAGTCGCTTCAGTTGTGTCCGACTCTTAGCGACCCCATAGACTGCGGCCCACCAGGCTCCTTCATCCATGGGATTGCCAGGCAAGAGTGCTGGAGTGGGGTGCCATTGCCTTCTCCGATAAACTCTCTTAGGCTGCAAAGAAAGTGTCCTTGAGAATTCCAGATTAATAACCACTTTTCCAGTTGGAGCTTCTTTAAGAGTAGGTCACACCTTATTAAATTTTCTATGAAGGTACCAGCATAGATGGATGGAAAAGAGAAATATTCTGGAGCCAGAGAAATCTAAGTTTAAATTCAAGTTTGGCCACTCATTAGTTGAATCACCTTAGACAAGTCACAAGACCATTTTCTGTTAGTTGTTTTCACTGTAAAATGTGGGTAATAATATATAGGATTTGGAGGAGAATTGAGTAAGATTGCATCTATAATGTATATCACAGTGTTTGGCACATAATTATCTGATCAATATTGGTTTCTTGATTCTGGTGATAACAAGCAGAATAAGGCAAGATTTCTGTCTTGAGTTCAATGCTCGTGTGTGCTCCTTTCCACACTAAAATCAAATCAAATAGAATGGAAAAAGTCTCAAATAAAACGGAGCACAAGTTTACATAAGAAAAAACAAATTAAACATTAAGGTCATTAGTGCTATACTTGAAACCAGAATTCAATTTAAAAAAAGCAGTTTTTTTTGTTAACTATTTTTGCCAGGAGAATCTTCTGGCAGTCTAATGGTGAGAGTTTCATATCTCAGTCAGTAATGGGGCACATATAGTTTATTGTTTGTTTTTTAGCCATGAGACATGTGGGATCTTGCTTCCCTGACCAGGGATCAAACCCACAACCCATACATTAGAATCCCGTAGTCCTAACCACTGGACCATCAGTAAAGTCATTATTGTTAAATTGTTAGAGTACAGTGGCTTAAACACTGAAGAGTTTAACACATCGTTCAACCAATCACAAGTTACGGGTGTGAATTCAATTTTTTTAACTTAAGGAGAAATATTAACTTTGTCTTCAGTAGCTAACTGACTTTCTCTTTTAGGATATTTCTTCCTTGTGCTTCTTTTCTTTACAGTCTTAGGAAATCAAAGTGTTCATACGGATAAATACATTGTGAAAAGACAATTTATAGTATAAATTAGGTTGTTGATTTTCTACTTTCCTGTTTGATAGAATATATCTTGGATGGTTAATTTAATTAGCTTGTCTTCTTCAGATAACTTTATATTTCCAGTTGCTTCAGCTTTGTTTACATGAACCTTTATATTTTGCTGAAATGTCCTTCTGAGGTTAATACTAATCAGTTGTTAAATAAAAATATGATTTAATATGTTAGCATTAAACATTTGTGCATGTTTCATACTAGAAATCAGTAGAAAACTTCATTAATCCAGAGCACAGTGTTACTCAATAGAAAAGAATTCTCAGAGTTTTATTACTTCATATTGTATAATGTGTCTTCTTTTCTGGATGGCAAAATTATAGAGATATTCTTTAAAAAAAATTTCAAATTGGAGTTGCAAGAAAAAATGACAAAACAGAGTAACTTTTAAAATGGTCACTTTACTCTAAGGAAGCATTTATTTTCCATGAATTTTTCCCATTACAAAAAANAATGTGTCTTCTTTTCTGGATGGCAAAATTATAGAGATATTCTTTAAAAAAAATTTCAAATTGGAGTTGCAAGAAAAAATGACAAAACAGAGTAACTTTTAAAATGGTCACTTTACTCTAAGGAAGCATTTATTTTCCATGAATTTTTCCCATTACAAAAAACTCTGCAAGTCTAATTTTCATTTCTTGAACAATTTGTTAACCTCAGTAGATCAGATTGTAGCAATCACAAATTATATACTATAGCACATTAATTTCTTATTAGATAACTATTTTAAAATGCTTCAAATTCAGCTCTTTTTACTCTAAGTCATTTTCTCATTGTGAATATAAGGCAGATAAAAACAAGAAAAAATATTTTGTATCATTTGGTTTGCTTGTATTTGCAATAGTCAGAAATTTTTTTTTTAACTGTAACTGCTAGGAATCCAATTCAAATTATTTAAAATGAAAATGGGAATTAATGGGAAAAGAATATAGCCTGCTTGTAGAACTGATGGAATTTCTGTGAGGAGCAGTTAACTTCAGGTATCTCAAGGAGAGAAACTTCCAAGTTAACACAACCAGGATTTTCTCTCTTTCACACCATTCGTCTCTCATTTGCTTAATTCTTCTAGGCTTTATTTTCTCAAAACATTTTCCACATAGAATCCCGGGACTACAACTTTCTNTAACTTTTAAAATGGTCACTTTACTCTAAGGAAGCATTTATTTTCCATGAATTTTTCCCATTACAAAAAATTCTGCAAGTCTAATTTTCATTTCTTGAACAATTTGTTAACCTCAGTAGATCAGATTGTAGCAACCACAAATTATATACTATAGCACATTAATTTCTTATTAGATAACTATTTTAAAATGCTTCAACTTCAGCTCTTTTTACTCTAAGTCATTTTCCCATTGTGAATATAAGGCAGATAAAAACAAGAAAAATATTTTGTATCATTTTGGTTTGCTTGTATTTGCAATAGTCAGAAATTTTTTTTAAATTGTAACTGCTAGGAATCCAATTCAAATTATTTAAAATAAAAGTGAGAATTAATGGGAAAAGAATATAGCCTGCTTGTAGAACTGATGGAATTTCTGTGAGGAGCAGTTAACCTCAGGTATCTCAAGGAGAGAAACTTCCAACTTAACACAACCAGGACTTTCTCTCTTTCACATCATTCGTCTCTCATCTGCTTAATTCTTCTAGGCTTTATTTTCTCAAAACATTTTCCACATAGAATCCCGGGACTACAACTTTCTNATTTCTGTGAGGAGCAGTTAACTTCAGGTATCTCAAGGAGAGAAACTTCCAAGTTAACACAACCAGGATTTTCTCTCTTTCACACCATTCGTCTCTCATTTGCTTAATTCTTCTAGGCTTTATTTTCTCAAAACATTTTCCACATAGAATCCCGGGACTACAACTTTCTTATTCTGTACCTCAAGAAAGGAGTCTTTTCGTGAAGAAAATCTCTGAGAGGAGCTCTGTCTGCCCTATCTTGGAGCCTATACTTAATCCTTTAGAATTGTCTCTTTACCTCGAGAAAGGAGGTACTGTGGTTGACCAGAACAAGATCACATTCTCATCCCTCTAGGCTAGAGTGGAATGATGTGCTACAAGTGACAATCCAATCACAACTCAATGGAAGGGGGTAAAGGCAGTTTCCCCAAGGAAAATGGTAGCTGTTAGCAAATGGAAGTGGGAAGAGAGTATTCTACACTTAAATAAATATATAAGTGAGTAGCTTTAGTCTTAATTTCACTAGGATCTGGGTGTGTCGAACCTCTTTGATTTCAGCCTTCTCTGGTCATCTCTGCAGGTCTGGTGGGGTTCGAATTTTAGGCCCTGTGTACATCAAGCATCTTAATGCCTTTTCAGAGAAATTTTAAACCAAGGGAAGGGAATGTCATGGCACAAAAGTATGACTTAAGGACAGTGGACCAAGGATAAAGGAGGAGAAATGAATGAATTTGGCACTATTTCTTTCTATCACTCAGATTATTTAGTGGCCCAGCCCCAACGGATGTTTGGGGTGATCACTGTTTGACAGTGATCTTTGTGGGATAATGAGGTGCAGGAGATCAGCAGCATTCATGACAACTTCTACAGGGACCTGAGACTGCACGCCAGTGTAGACATCTGCACTCGCAACATCTAGTAGCAGCAACAGTAGCATAGGCATCGGCAGGCACTGGTAACTGTGGCAAAGGTGTGGAAGGCAGCAGATGATCACTTTTGTCATTGCACGCATAGGAGACATGATCACATGAGCTAAGTTGAAATGTTCTTCAGTCTGACGTTATGATGACTGGAGCCACAGTTATCTGTGTTTCAGCTGATCTGGAACATCCAAGATGGTTCATTCACGTAGGTGGCTGGCAGCTCACGCTGAATGGCATCTGGGAAATCGTCTGGGAGTATCACAGCCAGAGAATGCAAGTTTGTGAATATTTCAATGATCTTACATTCCCAGCAGGCTATCTAAGAATATTATTCACACATTCATGAACATATTAATTCATTCAGAAAATATTTTATTATCCAATATGTGCCAGACACTGTGCATGCATGGTAGGGAAGATACTAACATGAATATGACAGTTAGTAAAATAAACACAGAGGGAAAAAGGGCTGCCATGCAATGGCATGAAGGCTAAAAAAGAGGGAGGCCACAGGAGCCCAAGATAGAGGTGATGGAATAAAGTGTCAGGCAAGATTTCTTCCTGAAAGGCAACAACTAAGTTGAATTGCACAAGATACATGGGAGAGGCACTCCCTGAAGGATCACCATATTAGAAAGCAGAATAAAGGGCATCTGGGGACCTGAATGAACCGAATATAAGGTTGAAGGAGTGGCCAGTGAGATGTTATTGAGCTTATCAAGGATCTTGTAGCCCATGCTGAGAAGACTGGCTGTTATCTCTTGGGGAATGGGAAGCCACTTAAAAATGTTATGAAATAACAGCATTAATACATTATTTTAAAAGGGTCAACCCAGCTGCACAGTAGAGTGTGGGTTGAAGGTGGTTGAAGATGGAAAGAAGATGAGTTATTTAGAAGGCTATAGGAGCTGTCCCAATTAAACAATGAGAGTTTAGCCTAAGACACTATGGAAAGAACTGAGAGGAAGAAGAATTAAGGAGGAATGAAACAATTTGGTAATTGATCCGTCAGATGTGGACAGTGAAGGAGAAAGAGGCGTTTATTGGCATATGGCTTGTATCAGTCAGAATAGGCTAGGATCCACAGTGATAACAGCAAACTCTGAAATCTCTGGAACTTACCACATTTTCCCTTAATGATATGGATTATGTAGCTGTGTCATCTGGAATTCATGGCCACAACTGAGGGGAAAGAAAAGATTGAGAAGAACACGATTTCTTTAAGTGCCTTGTCTTGGAAGAGACATACATAATTTTCACTCCCATTTCATTGTCCAGAACTGGATAGATGACCCCAACCTAGTTGCAAGGGAAGTAAGAACATGTTTAGAAACATGTATATTTGGTGCTACTCCTGTTAAGTGTGAGTTAGTGGTATGGACTCTGAAAACACACTGCCTGGGTTTATGTCTCGGTTCTACTTACTAGTCACATAGCTGTAGGAAAGTCTGTTTCCTCACTTGTAAAATGGTTTTGTGATAGTACTTACCTCATAGGCTTGTTTTGAATATTAAATAAGGTTGAGGCATATAAATGGGCTTCCCAGGTGACACTAGTGGTTAAGTGTCACCCAACAATGCATGAGACATAAGAGACATGGGTTCAAGCCCTGGGTTGGGAAGATTCCCTGGAAGAGAGCATGGCAACCCACTCCAGTATTCTTGTCTGGAGAATCCCATGGGCAGAGGAGCCTGGAGGGCTACATATAGTCCACGGGGTTGCAAAGAGTCGGACATGGCTGAAGTGACTTAGCACGCATGAATGCATATAAAAGACTCAGAACTTAATTAACACTTTTAACTATTATTATTATTCATGTTAAAATTACTCCAATATTTCATTTTCACTGACCAAGTGAAAGGGCAGAAGGGTGTGAGACAGAACAAATTTAGGAAGGGACATAATTAACGAGTAGACAGATTGAATTTGCAGTGTTTGTGGGGCCTCCAGTGGAAACGTTTAATAGGCCATCACAAAATGAATGGAGTTTCAGAAGAGATGGGGCTGGGGAGATAAACCTAGGAATCATCAGTAAATAAGAGATGACTTAAACTTTAGATATGGATGAGATGCTTAGGAGAAGTGACTGGGGTGAGACAAAAGAGCAGTGTGAAGACAGAACCCTGGATAACACTAACGTTTAAGAACTGAGAGGGAAAAGAAGAGCCTGTACAGGAATGATCAAATCAGCAGAAGGAAGCCAAAAGGAAATAGAAGAGAGTTTGAGAGAGTGTTAGTTCTTTTAGAATTATAACAATTTGTCAATGTTTAACTTAACATTTAGTTCAAAGAATAAAATGGTATTTGATATAAACTATTAAATTTAATTATTAGAGTTTTAAGCAAATCATTATAAGTAGCTTAAAAAAGGAATGTAAGTATAACACAAGAAGTAAATATATAAGAATTTTCATAATTATCAACTTTTATAATGATTTTTTTGTCAGCATTTTGATTAGAAAGACAACTCTTAATAAAAGGAAGATCTTCCTGTTTCAATAAGGAATGCCAATGTAAGGAGACAAATCAGACCTCGGTGGCAGCAAAAAGTAAAGAGAAAGTGGTTGAAACATTAATTCAATAGTTTCACTGCATTATAATAGTAATTTGTTTTCTCTATAGTAGGTATAAAAATGGGCAGGGGCTGAAGGAGAAGGGACACACTGCAGAAAGAAGCTTTCTCAAAAACCTACAGTGTAGTGACAGTAGCTTAATCTCCAACTGGAAAACAGCACATTTTCGGGAAATTGTTTTGCAGCCCTTATCATGAGATATTTCGTGTCATTTCAAGTCATTATAACTGTTTTTTGTGTTTGTTTTTTTTTTTTAAGAAAACTTTGGTATACTGCCATCAAGTGGTAAAAGGGTATGTGAAGTAAGGGAATATCATTTTTCTCTTCATTTTATTCTTTTGAATCGATGGCTCAACAGGTAAAGAATCCTCCTGCAATGCAGGAGACACAGGAGATTCAGGTTCGATTCCTGGGTTGGGAAGATCCCTTGGAGGAGGACATGAAAACCCACTCCAGTATGCTTGCCTGGGAAATCCCATGGAGAGAGGGGCCTGGTGGGCTACAGTCCACAGGGTCTCAAAGAGTTGGACATGACTGAGCTCATGGCCAGGAACCTACTTTATTATTTACTGGTTCCTGTGGCTGACTGGTGATGTCCTGCCTGTGTGGATGCTAAGTCATTTCAGTTGTGTCCAATTCTTTGCAACCTCATGGACTGTAGCCCACCAAGTTCCTCTGTCCATGGGATTCTCCAGGCAAGAATACTAGAGTAGGTTGCCATGCCCTCCTCCAGGGGCTCTTTCTGACCCAGGGATCAAACCCAAGTCTCTTATGTCTCCTACACTGGCAGGCGGGTTCTTTACCACTAGTGCTACCTGGATACATACCATTATCCTATTTTTAATTTTTCACACCATAAAGAATGCTATACTAACAACATTGTTCCTAATTCTTTGTGCATTTCTATGATTAATTTCTAAGCATAAATTCTTAAAAATGAAATTGCTGAATCAAAGTTTATATATATTTTGAAAAATTTCCTACAAATTGTAAATCAACATTCTAACAAATCACACTTCCACTGGTAGAGCATAGGTGTACATGTTTCTCTTTCTTTCCCCAAATTGCCAATGTGATAAGGGGAAAGTTATATTTTGTAGGCTTAATGCATGTGGCTCTGAATATTTTGTTGATAATTAAAAATATAATTAATAGTCATTTGTAGGTATTTTGCAAATGAGCTGTTTAAAATCAACACATTTTCTTTTCCATTATTGTGTTTGTCCTGTTCTTAACGATGCCTAAGATATTTGAGAAACCTTTTGTTTATACATGTTGGGTAATTTTCCAAGTTTAAAATGTTTTGATGGTTTTAGAAATGCAGAAATTATAATTATTTATAAAGTCATATTTTACAATCTTTTACTTTAAATACTGTGTTTTTACATGCAAATCAAGCAAAACATTTTAAGATATTATACAAAAGAATATGTTTAAAGTTGTGTTCTATTATACAGAGTGAAGTAAGCCAGAAAGAAAAACACCAATACAGTATACTAATGCATATATATATATGGAATTTANAAAGTCATATTTTACAATCTTTTACTTTAAATACTGTGTTTTTACATGCAAATCAAGCAAAACATTTTAAGATATTATACAAAAGAATATGTTTAAAGTTGTGTTCTATTATACAGAGTGAAGTAAGCCAGAAAGAAAAACACCAATACAGTATACTAATGCATATATATATATGGAATTTAGAAAGGTGATAACAATAACCCTGTATGCGAGATAACAAAGAGACACAGATGTATAGAAGTCTTTTGGACTCTGAAAAAAAAACAAGTTGTGTTCTTTAAAAGGAAGAAAAGATTTATAGGGAAAAATAATTTAAATATTTGAGAATATATGCTTTCTTAGCACTATAAAATAAAGTTCAGGTAGCAATTTTTAATTGTGTTGTACGGACTTTGTGGGGATAGGGAGAGGGCTGGGGGGAAGAAACATAATGAAAGTTTTGGATATCTGTTTTTGCTTGGCATCGGGCCTGGTGCTTCAGATTGGTAAATGATTTAATTCTCAGACCAGTCCTATGAGACCGTTAATCTACCTGCTTTACAGTTTCCATTCATTTGACAAATATTTGTAGAGCTCAGTATCAATTTTTAGATATCCTTNGGGGGAGAAACATAATGAAAGTTTTGGATATCTGTTTTTGCTTGGCATCGGGCCTGGTGCTTCAGATTGGTAAATGATTTAATTCTCAGACCAGTCCTATGAGACCGTTAATCTACCTGCTTTACAGTTTCCATTCATTTGACAAATATTTGTAGAGCTCAGTATCAATTTTTAGATATCCTTTCATAGGAAGTGAAAAAAATAAGCCCAAACTACTCTGTGCACAAAGAGGATTTATTTTATTATGAAAAAATCTAACAGTAGTTGTAACTTCCATGGCAGCTTAACTGGGGTCCCTAACTGATCTCTCATGAGTCACGTGAGTCTCCCTAAACCAATCACTGTGGTTAGGGGGTTGTGGTCAGTAGTCTCATTGACATAGTATAGACAACATGTTTCCCCTTTGGAAACTTGGAGTTGAGTGAGTTCTTCACAAGTGCCTGTGCTGAGGGAGCAGCATGAACCCAAGGCACAAAGATATGAAAACCTGAAACATCTGAAAAATTTACATGAACTGATAAAGTTGTCATTTTGTGTGCCAGGGGTTGGCCCAAATTTAAAAAAATCAGAACTTTATTCAGCATAAATGACTCAGTGGTAGATATTTCCATATCCATATTCTACACTGTGTAATTTGGACTGTGTTCTGAGGGCAATATTAAGGCCAGGAAGGGAACTGAAACTGCACAGATGAGACACTAACCCAGCCAAAACTCAGACTGGGACTTGTGCCCACAAGTTGAGACTTGAACCTATTGTCTTTTGATTGCGATTGCACACCAGGTTCCAGGACTTAATGAGGCTCTGGTTCTTTATGTCAGTGCAGAAGGAATTTAGTGAGAGGCAAAGTGATAGGTAAGAAGTGGATTTATTTAGAGAGATACACATTCTACAGACAGAATGCAGTCCATCTCAAAAGGTGAGAGCAGCCATTTTAAATATGGCGGGTTAGTTTTTATGAGCTGCGTAGTCTTATAGGCTATCAAGTGGATGGGTTGTTCTAACTGTTTTGGGAAAGGAGGGGATTTCCAGAAATTGAACCATTACCATCTTTGGGGGCTTTATGGTCAGCCTTGGAACTGTGTTGGCACCAGCTGTTGTGTCACTTGAGCATATCACAACGAGCATACAATGATGGCCAAACATCTGCTGAAAGTCAAATCTTCTGCCTAATTGGTCTAATTGGTTCTAACCAGTTATGTTGTCTCCTCAATGGCTATGCCATTCTTTTAAAAGTTGTGCCCTGTCTCCTTCCCTCTTGTTTTAGAACAAAAGGAGATTAAAAACAGGAAAGAATCTCAGGGTAGAATAATACTTGAGGAGAGAGCAGAGGAATGGGAGTTCACAAAAGGGGGTAATAATATTTTCAGTGAGGCAAGGGAAGTAGGAAAGAGTAGCATCCTTTGAGGCCAAGGGAAGGGAATATTTCAAGGAGCCAGAAGTCAACAAAGTCAAATTCAGAACTGAAGTCAAATAACATCGGGTCTGAAAGATGTCCATTGTATTTGCAAATGAGAGAGAGGAAACTAAGGCATCAGTAAGGGGCCAAAGAGTTCATTATCTAGAAGTAAGAGAGGTGATGGGCTAAAGGAATGAGAGTTTGTGATCTAGGACAAACTGGTAGAGCTCAAGATTTCAGAGTTACAGTTTTATTGGACAATGAAGTAAAAAACCTTTAATCTAGGAGGGGAATGAGTGTTAAGGTGAGACACTGACTTCATAAATTTAATATGAAGACTGAGAAAGATCTCAAATCCATAAACATGAGAGATGGCTAGGGATTTGTTAATAAGTTGGTGTGGAGAGATAGCTGAACCTCATAAAAGGCCTTTCCTAAAGAAGAAGAAAAATAAAGGTGTGAAGGGGATAATAGGCAAGTTGAAGAATATTGACACTTCTCCCAGGCCTCATGGTTTGTGTGGGGCAAGAAAAGAGATGCTCCCATTCCAGAGAGGAAAGAAGATAGGGATGGGAAAGCAAAGGATTTCACCATTTATGAATGGCTAAATAAATATCTGAATATTATTTAAACAAAATATAGTCAATATGAAGTAAAGACTATATAATAAAGAATCTCTTGCCCAAAGAGAAACTCTGGACTTTGTTCTTGGCTTCTGGGAGGTTATCTGTGGGTCTTAGTATTGTGCCTGATAGAGTGTCTTTGTTTGCCTGGGGGCCTTGTGTCACACTGGATAATCCAACAACATGATTCAGGGTGGAGGGCTGTCTACTCCTGCATAGTCTTGTGGGGGCTGACCACTTAGTCTAGTGGGGGATGACCACTCTAGAAAGAACAACAATGTGACTTAAGGTAGGGTCTCTGGATCAATCAACCAATTGAGATTAACTATGGGGGGAAAGGAATCAATCATGCTTATATGATGAATCTCTAAAAGCTAAAAACTCTGGACACAAAGCTCAGATGAGCTTCCTTGGTTGGCCATGCTCCTTATGTATTGTCATACATCAGTACTGGAAGAGCAACCTCTTTCTGACCCCAGGAGAAGAACAAAAGAATCTCTGCATGTGGCACTTCTCCTGGACTCTGTCCTGTGTGCTTTTCCCTTGGTTGATTTTAACCTGTATCCTTTCCCTATAATCAACCCTAATCCTGACAATAATGGCTTTCAGTGAGTTCTTTGAGTCCTTCTGTTAATTATTGAAGCTGAGGGTTCAAACTTGGTGTCAGAGTGAGGGTGGTCTTGGAAAAGATGCCCTCTAACTTTATGGATGGCCTAAACACCTTGCAGTAGGAAAAAGTCTGCAGATATCACTTTCTTTGCTTTCTTATAGAATACAGTTTATGTTCTAAGAAATTGTGTACTTTTAAAATAATGCATTTATTATTTTCCTTTACCCAATATTTATCTATAATAGGTTCATGAACTCATTCAGTAAATACCTATTGAATTTAACTGAGAGTAATTAAGGAAGTAATTAAGGAAGTTAGGAAAAAATCCATTTAAATTGTTTCTGGTGCACATTATACCAAATGTTTTTTATTAAAGAGAAAATACTTTATGCTATATTATTAATACTTAGTTCAGTTCAGTTCAATCACTCAGTTGTGACCGATTTCTTGCGACCCCATGGACTGCAGCACACCAGGCCTCCCCGTCCATTGCCAACTCCTGGATTCTACCTAAACTCATGTCCATTGAGCCAATGACGCCATCCAACCATCTCATCCTCTGTCGTTCCCTTCTTCTCCTGCCTTCAATCTTTCCCAGCATCAGGGTTTTCTCAAATGAGTCAGCTCTTCACATAAGGTGGCCAAAATATTGGCGTTTCAGCATCAACATCAGTCCTACCAATGACCACTCAGGGCTGATTTCCTTTAGGTTGGACTGGTTGGATCTCCTTGCAGTCCAAGGGACTCTCAAGACTCTTCTCCAAAAGCATCAGTTCAAAAGCATCAGTTCTTCGGCACTCAGCTTTCTTTATAGTCCAACTCTCACATCCATACATCACTACTGGAAAAACCATAGCCTTGACTAGACAGACGTTTGTTGGCAAAGTAATGTCTCTGCTTTTTAATATGCTATCTAGGTTGGTCATAACTTTTCTTTCAAGGAGTAAGCATCTTTTAATTTCATAGCTGCAGTCACCATCTGCAGTGATTTTGGAACCCAAAAAGATAAAGTCTGCCACTGTTTCCACTGTTTCTCCACCTATTTGAATAATTGTATAATTCTGGGCAAATCACATGATTTGAGTTGGATCAATTCTAAAATTGAAGATAATACCTTTCCCATAATACTAATTAAAGATTGAGGACTAATGAAAGAGGAAGGATAGAATGAGAGATGTTACTAAAAATTTCTAGTCTACTATCTGGCACATAGTTTGTATTCTATAAATATTAACTGATATAATGATTATATTCCAAGAATTTTATATGATTCATGCTTTATAAATTTCATTGACTAAAAATTGTTAAGTAGCTAACATTTCTGAATTTTCCTTTTTTTAGACACTAATTTCACCTTTGTGCAAAATTGAGGTGAAGGGATTATAATAAAATTAGTCAAATGTTCACTAGAAACTAGTTACCAATCCCATACAAATCATTACACTTCATGAATATGGTTTATGACATAAGATAGAATTAAACTACCTTGTATCTTTTATCATTGAAAATCTTGTATTTAAATAAATCGATTCCAATGTATTCATACATTGGCTGTGAATAACAATTTCTAGCTGTCTTTTGATTACTACATAATTAAAACTATATTTTTGTGAGGTTCTGTCATTGCCACTAGCACGGACTTGTGATGATTAATGCTGTTTTCTAAAGCTTTTGTTTCCATTTTGATTTGCATCAGTTAAGGCACATTCCTGAAATACTTATCAAAAGAATTCTTGACTAAAAAATTAATCATTGTTGTAGAAACTTTCCACCATTCTTGATCAAATCAAGAATGCTTTCAAGTCAGTCATTTTTAAAGTATGATTCTGTTGTGTGTGTGTGTGTGTGTGTGTGTGTGTGTGTGTGTGTGTAGCCAAACCTGCTACACAACCTGTAAAATACAAGGGTGATTTTACCAATAACATGGGTGGTTTCATGGCCTTAGGAATAAGAATGATTTTTTTTTTAAGTAATAAGTCATGAAAAAGCAATCTTTCATCAAGTATTCAAAACAGGCTGTCAACTTCCATTCAGAGCTGCAAACTGCAAGGAGGAAACTTTCTTTTTGAACTGTGACATTTCCAGAAGGAAATAAAGAGAAGCAGAGTCATTGCCCCCAGTTCTTTGTACTTCTCTCCTTTCCTTAACCTCTCTCTCCTTCCACTCTTCAGCATAATAGCTTTTATATTCTTAAGGATTTGGTGAGTCACTTTGGATCTTAGTTACAAAAGTATGTGGGCAAAATCCCCTGGAGGCAGAGACCTTTTCAAGGCTAGGAAAGCTCAGGAAACTGTTTCTATGGACACAGGACGCATAGCCAAGGGCCTGAATCTGGCAGAAAACAGTTACGGGAGCCAGAAGAGAAAAGCAAGTAGGTGCGGTTTGGGGAGGCGGAGGCGTTGCAAGCTTGAAAGCTAAAATTTGTATGGAGATGGAAAGCAAAATAAGAAACGCGTGCTTTTAAGTCTTAGGCTCTTTTCCTCCGCAGCCCATAACAGAACCTTCTCCGCCCCGCCCCTCCCCCAGGATCTGGCTAAGGAGAGACTGGGCGCGAGGCGTCCCTGTCACGCTGGGCGGCGGAGTTGCTCCCAGCACGGCTTCCCAGGTGAGTGTGGGACACAGGTGGGAGGCAGGCCTCAGGGGCTTCTCCCAGCTTCCTTGAAAGGACTTTTGCCTCCTCTGTACTTAATTTTAGGGAGTTTCCTCAATCACAGCGTCTTTGATATTTTGGTTTGCTATTAAAGGCCCACAGGCAGAGGGTATTTGTGAAGGCCTCCCTGATTTCTAGGTACCCCTTAGCCTCTTTGCGCGGCCCTCCTGAGATGGAGGCTCCCGGGGAAGGTGAACTGGAGGACCCGCATGAAGTGCGGGCGGGCTCCAGGCGTCATAATTGGTGCATTTAAAACTTCCAGACAGAACGGCTGTGGATGGGCTGGGTGGAGCTGATCACTCCAGCAATAATTGTGATGCGATTTCAAATTTGCCAATAAACCTTCCTATCGTAATCTCATTGGTTGCTCACAATGGCACTCCCCAGAGTTTATAAACATACTTATAAAACATCTTTGATATTTTTCGTTAGAAGCTTACCATCCAACTGAAGAACCTAAGCCACCCCATTTTGTTAAAAAAGACTCCATTTTAGAGTTCTGAGGAAAGAGTCTTTGGAAATCCCCTGACCTCACCCCACCACCTGCGGTGAGCCATTACCTTCAGGATTTATGACCTGCCCGGGAAATTCGAATTAAGCCCAGGAAATGGGAACCAATCAGATCCTGTGGCCAGCCCGGGAAATGAAAACCAATTAGAACCCAACACCTAACCCTTCCACAGAAGGTAACCAATTAGACGTCTCCCAACCCAGAAACTCCTGTTTTTCGAAATTTTCCTGTGAGAATACCCTATATAAACAAGGAAACCTATAGTTCGAGGCTCCTCCCTATAGCCGCTGTGTCGGTGTCTGTGGGAACCCCAGCTGGAGCTTGGTAATAAAAACTCTCTTGCTTTTGTATCGGATATCAGCTCCCTGGTGGTCATTGGGAGATTTCGCAACTTGGGCATAACACAATCTCAAATTGGTGACAGCAAATTTTAATACTGTTTGAAAACCAAGAGTCGATTTTTCTCGCCTGCTCTCATAACACAAAGGGGACAAGAAATTAAATAGTATGGATCTATGCACAGAGGACAGGATTAATCTTTAAATCTTCTAATAATGATTTTTAAAGTTAGTTCTCATTATTTGTGGGCTGCGTTGGTTTGCTAAAGCTGCCACAACTGCAATACCACATGTCATGGTCCATGCACGGGTTGGAAAAGAATTTCCAGACATGAGGCAGAATGAAAGGGAAATAAAGTTTATTAGAGTGTAAGATGCTTTTAGAACAGTGGGGCAGCTCAAGGGAGAACCAGCGTTGAATAGGGGTCCTTAGTCCACTTTCTACCCAGGGTACATGGAGTGGGATAGGGAACTTGCAGGTCATTTGCCTATTGGATGAGGAAAGTATACTGGGTGAGGAGAAGAGTAAGGCAAATACCTCCTTCCTATGGGGTAGGCGGGGAAACAGGTTATACTATTCCATTAATAGTTACAACATGACGGAGGGAAGGACGATAGGGTCTGGTTTTTCCATTCCTGCATTCCAAGACCCTCCTTGGTTATCTGCTGCTTTGTCCTTGGGTCACCACACCACAGACAGTATGACTTGAACAACAGTAATTTATTCCTCACAATTCTGGAGACTAGAAGTTCAAGATCAAGGTGTCTGCAGGATTGGTTTCTTCTTAAGCTTCTGTCCTTGGCTTACGGATGGACCCCTTTTGCCTGTGTCTCACCTGATCTTCCCTTTGTGCGTATTGTCTGTGTCCTAATCTCTTCCTGTATGCCACCAGGCACAGTGGATCAAGGCCCACTCTAATGATCTCATTTTAACTATTTTAACTTAATTACTTTTTAAAAAATAAAGGCCCTCCCTCCAAAAACAGCCACACTCTGAGATACTTGGGATTAGGATTTCAGCACACAGATTTGAAGGTGACATAATTCAGCCTGTAATATGAGTCAACACTTTAGACTAAAAAAAAAAAAAAAAAAGAATTCTCTTGTGTCTGTACTTGGAATGTGAGGTAAAGAAATTTAGCCAATTATCTCAAATGGAGCAAAATATAATCCCTTAACAAGTGCTTTCTAGGTGCTCAGTACAGTGTTTAGTGGGGCTTCCCAGGTATCGCTAATGGTAAAGAACCTGTCTGCCAATGCAAAAAACTTAAGAGGCGTGGGTTCAATCCTCAGATCAGGACTAGCCCCTGGAGGAGGGCAAGGCAACCTCATTCCAGTATTATTGCCTGAAGAGTCCCAGGGACAGAGAAGCCTGGCAGGCTACAAACCATGAGTCACAAAGAGCTAGACACGACTGAAGCAACTTAGCATGTATGCACAGTGTTTAATGGTCTGTGTCAGGTTCAGGTATAAGAGGTCTTTCCTGCAAGGAGTGAACATATGACCTGATGAAGCAAGATAAAGGAGTAAATGTTAATTTGAGACTCCATTTTCTGGATAGTTGCTCAGTCCAGCTCTTTAGTTTATGAGTTTAAAGCCACTTTCAGTTTTCTTTAGTGTTTCCTTTAATGGGAGATGTTTGCAACTTGCTGAAGAAGACTTCTTAGCAGAGCCTATAATATTGGCAGCATTGGGCTTTTTGTTTGTTTGATTTTCGACTTTTTTTCCAGTTCAAAAGTACTGTTAAAATGAATTAATGCTTTTTAAAAAGTAACTTTTTAGTTTGATATTGTTATTTTTAGTAATGGCTCCGTCTCTGATTGTTTATAATGTTGGCCTTACAACCTTGAAATTGTTTGTTGATGTAGCCAACCAAGTCTTTGCAGTGAAGCCAACGGATGATTTACTTTGAGAGTGACTGGGAATTTTATTCTGCCCTAGTTGGCAAGTTCTCTATTTCATTTGATTCTTTTTCAAAAACCTATCATTACTGAGCCAGTAATTAAGAACATAAATCTCAGTTTCCTTTGAAAATAATTTTACCAAGTTTAGATTTGGCAAGAACCAAATCTTATAATTCACTCAACTTCATATTTCATCCCCAGTAAATCATCTGGAATTAATATCATCCATCACAGATAAACTGGGATTGCTCTGCATAAAATGCTTTATTCAGAGACATCTCCAAACTAAATGATGATTTTCAGATCCCAGTTAGGTATAAAATCCTTTTCTGGTGCTGAGATTCAAAGCAGGTAAATCAATTCTTGCTTTAAATGAGATTTAACACAGTGAGGAAGAGATTTGTCAAATGATAAGTCTCTGTAGTACAATGTGCCAAGTTCTATCATGAAGGAAAAAATACAATAGCACATAATAAAATGTAACTGTCAGTGGGACAAAGAATGAGAGAATGTCAAGGAGAATCTTGCAGAAGAGCTTGCCTTTACATTGTTGTGCTGTGTGCTCATTTGTGTCTGATTCTTTGTGACTTCATGGACTGTAGCCTGCCAGGCTCCTCTGCCCATGGAATTTTCCAGGCAAGAATACTGGAGCAGGTTGCCATTTCCTACTCCAAGGGATATTCCCAACCCAGGGGTTGAATCCGTGTCTCTGTGTCTTCTGCACTGGCAAGTGGATTCTTTACCGCTGTGTCACCTGGCAAGCCCACTTTTATATTAGGAGTTGAGAAAGGATAGGCTTTTGACTAGAAGACATTAGGAAAGAACATCCCAACGAAATGAAAAGCAGGAATGGGACTTCTCTAGTGGTTCAGAGGCTAAGACTTTGAGCTCCCAGTGCAAGGGGCCTGGGTTCAGTCCCTAGTCAGGGAACTATGATCCCACATGTCTAGTTTTCATGTTGCAATGAAGACTGAAGTTCCTGTATGCTGCCACTAAGACCTGGCACACGCAAACAAATAAATATTTTAAAAAGAAAGAAAAAAAAAAAGCAGGAATGAAGGACATGCTTGGAAAGGTGCAGGATGTGTCCCGGGAAAAAAATAAAGCATGGCAGAAGAAGATGGGTTATAGGGGAGGTTACCTGGAAGGTGGAGTGAACCAGATCCTGGACGATTTTCTTGAACTGTCCTGTATGTCATCTGCAGAGCTTGTGTGTTACTCTGCAGATATTGGGGAGCAAACTAAGGTTTGAGGGCTGGAGCTGGACACAATCAGTGTCCTGTTTAATTAAGCCAGCTCTGATGGCATTTTGAAGGACCAATATTTGAGGGATGAGGAGGAAAGTTAGGGTCTAGCAAATTAGGGAGATTAGAGTGCAGTAACTGAGAATAGGGAAAATGAACATCTTAAGGTCTTAAGGAAGACAATAGCATTGAAAGTAAAAGCCAGGATCATCACTCACCTAAAGCCAGACATCCTGGAATGTGAAGTCAAGTGGGCCTTAGGAAGCATCACTATGAACNTTGCTGTTGGGAAAGATTGAGGGCAGGAGGAAAAGGGGACAACAGAGGATGAGATGGTTGGATGGCATCACCAACTCAATGGACATGGGTTTGGATGGCCTCTGGGAATTGGTGATGGACAGGGAGGCCTGGCATGCTGCAGTTCATGGGGTCACAAAGAGTTGGACACAACTGAGTGACAACTGAACTGAACAGAAAGGGCTTGCCCAGTTGGGGTCAATGTACATGGAATTGACCTTGTACAATAGCCTCACTGTACATGGACTTATGTGAAAGACTATTGGTCCATTTTAACCCCAAGATTCTATGGGTTAGGTTTCTGTGACCACATAAGAACTCTCCATTCCAGAAAAGAGCATTTCCCAGCAACTGTAAGTGTATATAAGATTGCTTCAGGTGTATCTATGCATATTTAAGAAATAAGATCATCTTTTTCACCTCTAGTTAATATATCATTGAAAGGTAGATGATTAGATCTATTTACTTGAACACAAACTAATTTTGTTTTTTGTTGAGTCTCCAAATGACAACCCACTCCAGTACTCTTGCCTGGAAAATCCCATGGACAGATTAGCCTGGTAGGCTATAGTCCACGGGGTTGCAAAGAGTGGGACATGGCTGAGCGACTTCACTTTCACTTTCTAGCGTGGCAACATCATAATGTTTATCAAAGTAGCATCAAACTGTCTCCCTAAACACTTACTATATATTTAAGACCTACACTAATGCCTTATGAGACAATGAGTTTTATTAGTTTTTTGTTGACTGAACTCAGAAAAAGAATTGAATAAAAAATTGAGAAATAAAACTGAAAAAATTAGAGAAGAAAAGGAAAAAAGATAATTGATGACATGGTACAGAAGATATTAAATTTCTGAATTAAAATAGAATATACTGAATTACTGGATTAAATAGAAGACACTGACTTGCTGAATAAATTCTCTTTGTTTCCCAAGTTCCAAGCATTTAGTTTGGGTATAATTGAAGAAATATCGTGTGAAGTAGGCCATCAGACATATGGAGACCATTGGTGATTGCATGGTGACAGGTATGCAGAAAAAAACAAAATGATATGCATATGTGGAACATGCATTTTCCAGAATTTACAGGTAATCTCATACATTTTATCCCTAACCAGTAGTGTATCATTACTTATATTTACTTCTTTCATTTATCAAACACTTTATGTGTCACTTGCATTCACTCAGTTAAACCTCATAACAGCCCAAATGAAGTCAGTTCTTCTATTATTCCCTTTTTATGAATGGGACAATACAGAGAGGGTAGGCAACTAGCCCATAGTCACACAGCTGGTAAGTAGCAGAGCCAAGGATTCAAACCCAAGCAGCTCAATTTTAGATTTCATGTTCTTAACCAGTATACTATGCTGCCTTTCTAAGTTTGAAGGTGGGAGAGAAAGCAGTGTTTTTTAATGTTATGGCTTTATCTAGGAGAACCTCAACAGGACTCTGTGAAAGATTTATACATACTCATAAATGTAAATGCAGACTAAAAGCAAGCATCAGTTCAGTTCAGTTACTCAGTCATGTCTGACTCTTTGAGACCTCGTGGACCACAGTACATCAAGCCTCCTTGTCCAGCACCAACTCCCAGAGTCCACCCAAACTCATGTCCATTGAGTCAGTGATGCCATCCAACCATCTCAGCCTCTGTTGTCCCCTTCTTCTCCTGCCTTCAATCTTTCCCAGCATCAGGGTTNTCTGACTCTTTGAGACCTCGTGGACCACAGTACATCAAGCCTCCTTGTCCAGCACCAACTCCCAGAGTCCACCCAAACTCATGTCCATTGAGTCAGTGATGCCATCCAACCATCTCAGCCTCTGTTGTCCCCTTCTTCTCCTGCCTTCAATCTTTCCCAGCATCAGGGTTTTCTCAAATGAGTCAGCTCTTCACATCAGGTGGCCAAAATATTGGAGTTTCAGCTTCAACATCAGTCCTTCCAATGAACACCCAGGACTGATCTCCTTTAGGATGGACTGGTTGGGTCTCCTTGCAGTCCAAGGAACTCTCAAGAGTCTTCTCCAACACCACGGTTCAAAAGCTTCAGTTCTTTGGTGCTCAGCTTTCTTTATAGTCCAGCTCTCACATCCATTTATGATTACTGGAAAAACCATAGCCTTGACTATATGGGCCTTTGTTGGCAAAGTAATGTCTCTGCTTTTTAATATACTATCTAGGTTGGTCATAACTTTTCTTCCAAGGAGTAAGCATCTTTTAATTTCATGGCAGCAATCACAATATGCAGTGATTTTGGAGCTGCCAAAAATAGCCTGCCACTGTTTCTACTGTTTCCCCATCTATTTCCCTTGAAGTGATGGGACTGGATGCCATGATCTTAGTTTTCTGAGTGTTGAGTTTTAAGCCAACTTTTTGACTTTCCTTTCACTTTCATCAAGAGGCTCTTTAGTTCCTCTTTACTTTCTGCCGTAAGGATGGTGTCATCTGCATATCTGAGGTTATTGATATTTCTCCTGGCAATCTTGGTTCCAACTTGTGCTTCTTCCACTCCAGCATTTTTCATGATGTACTCTGCATATAAGTTAAATGAGCAGGGTGACAATATACAGCCTTGACATATTCCTTTTCCTATTTGGAACCAGTCTATTGTTTCATGTCCAGTTCTAACTGTTGCTTCCTGACCTGCATATGGATTTCTCAAGAGGCAGGTCCAGTGGTCTGGTATTCCCATCTCTTTCATAATTTTCCACAGTTTATTGTGATCCACACAGTCAAAGGTGTTGGCATAGTCAATAAAGCAGAAATAGATGTTTTCCTGGAACTGTCTTGCTTTTTCCATGATCCATTGGATGTTGACAATTTGATCTCTGGTTGTTCTGCCTTTCATTTACCATTTTCCATTTCCTCAACGGCTGGTGGTTAATTCATTTATTCAGGTTGTTAGGTATTCGGGATGCAAGGATGAGTTCGATCTGCCTCTGGCCTTCAATAAACAGTACAGAGTGGGGATAAAGTATATCAAATGCTTTAAGAGAGTGTGATTAAAGAACTAGGACAGCAGTATACATAGACTATCATGTGAATGTAGACACTGGACATCTAAATCACAGCTTATCAGGAATTCCTCCCAGCAGAGGTGTTATTTCTATTGGATCTTGAGGGATACACTGGACTTAGAAATACAGAGAATGGATAACAGCATTGTAGGCAGAGGAAATGGAAGAGACAAAGCAACTAGTGAAGGAAAATACAACACATTCAAGGACTGCAAGTTGTTCATCAGGACTAGGATATCAAAGATACATGAAGAGGAGGCAGGTGAGGTTCAAGACTTAGTCAGAGGCCAAATCTTGAGCCTCTCAGGATAAATCAAGGAGTTTGACCTTTGTCCTGAAATCTATAGGGAGGGGTTGGAGTGTAATCAGGGAGGCATGTGATTGTATTTTTCTTGAAAAAATAATTCAGGCAAAAGTAAGAATAAAATGGATGGGATAGGACAAATGTTCAAAGATATTTTGAAACTATTGCATTAACCCGGACAAGTTATGGAATCTTACACTGAGACAAATAGCAATGTGAATGGATAAGAGGAAGAAAACTGAAAAGATATGTAGGATGTAGAATATACAAGATAAAGTGATTATTATATATTTAGGGAAAGGGTAGGAAGGAGTTTTCCCGGAGTGTGTTAGTGTTAGTCACTCAGTCAAGTCTGACTCTTTGTGATCTCATGGACTGTAGCCCACCAGGCTTCTCTGTCCATGAAATTCTCCAGGCAAGAATATTGGAGTGGGTTGCCATTCCCTTCTTCAAGGGATCCCAGGGATTGAACCCGAGTTTTCTGCACTGGCAGAAAAGCAGGCAGATTCTTTACTGTCTGAGGCACAGGGAAGCCCTAATTAATTGTAAATACCTCTATTTTTAGGGTCAAATTATCCCCTAGTTTGGTTCCCATCTTTTAGCCAAAATGCCAGTGATGTAAGCTTTTACTTTATCTATAAACCAAAACAGAAAATTTGCTGTTATCCTTTTTTAAAATTTAATTTCTAGTGAGAGATACCTATCCTCTACTCTCTTGTACTCCAAACAGGAAAACATTTTAGAGTAATGGGAGCCATTTACCCAGCAGAGAATTTGAGAAGCAATCAGGAGAGAAGACAAAAAGAATATAACAGAGCTTCTGATATTTATTTTCCATTTGTCTCTTAGTAAGAAAATCCTGATTTTCACCTGACTGTATCACAGAGATAAAGGGACTGCAAGTCCCAGCCACCTTTTTAGCTGGGTGCAGCTATTTTACTATGGCTATTCCTAGAGAGTGGTGACCAAATTCTGGTTTGGGGAACAGCTACATTAGAAGGGCTTTAAAAACTATATTCCTGGTCTTTATCTCTGTAAATCCTAACTTAGTGGGTCTGAGGAGGTAACTGGGAATTTGTACTTCTTGAAACATTTTGAGTTCATTCTGCTAAGGATTGAAAACCATTACAACTCCTAAGTTTATGGGCTGGATGCCTAAGATATAATCTATGTGATAATAAAAGTTGGAAGAGGTTTTTGGCTAAGGGAGCAGAAGAATGGATTTACTTTTAGTCCTACATTTGGGCCACCTGTGGGAAATCTGGACTGAGTGAGGTATACAGGCTGGAATTGAGAGGAGAGATTTTGTTTGGAAATAGATGGTGGTAGATGAAGCCCTGAGTTTGGGAGGTCATCCTGAAAGAATATATGGAGTAGTGGGAAAATGGCTGAACATTTAAGAACACTAGTATTCAGGAAGTAGTATGAGAAAGAACAGCAAGTTGAAGATATTGGCAAGGACTGTTTAGAGAAGGTAAGATGATAGGACTGTTGTCATAGAAACCAAGAGAAGGGAGACCTGTACAAAGCAGTGGTTAACATTAGCAAAAGTTTTAAAAACTCAAATAAGATAAATATGAGCAAAAAAGTATCCACCTATTTATAAAATGGTGACCCTGGTAACTTATGGGAGCAGATTTAGAGAAATAGGTTAAGAAGAAGTCAAATGATGACCGACTAAGAAGGAAAAGGGATGTAAAAAATTAGAAAACCTCAGTATAAACAATTATCTTAAGAATTTGGCAATTAAGGGAAGATGAGAGAGAAAGTGATGGCTAGTATGGAGAATGGAGGAATTTTTTCCTTTTTTAAAAATAGAAGAGCCCTGAGCATGCTAAGGAAAAGGAACTGGTGAAGAAAAACAATAAAAGATAAAGGGATGAGGAAATAAAAAATGGAAATAATTCTTTTAGGAGGCTAGAGATAGTAGAGTCTAGGGTATATGGGAGGAATTAGCTTTGGATGGGAGAGGCAACACTTCTATTAAAATTAAAATACAAATGAGATGGCAATGGATGGATGCCAATGAGACTTTGGTATGAGAAGTGGAAGTTAAAGAAGTTCTTACCTGATGGTCTCTATTCTTTTTGGTGAAATATGAGAGACTATTTGCCTTGCCTAGGAAGATGGGTGTCACAAGAAAAATGTCTGCCAAGAGACAACTCACTTAGATAACTTACTGTGATAGAATACCTCACACAGTATGTTTCATGTAATGGAATTAGCAGCTAGAAGCCAAATGAAATGTTTATGAAATTGTATGCTGATAGAAATAGAATAATGAAGTAGAATTTATGCCCATAGAAGTATAAATATGAAACCGAAGTATGAAACCAGGATGCTGGTTTAAAGTAGACATTAAAGTTAAAGATTAAATCCAGAAAGGACAGATGGTCAAATTGAGGGACATTTAATATAATCTGGATGCTCTTGATTAAAAGGTTAGTTTTTACTTGATGCAAAAGCAGCTGGAATGCATCATCATATTAGACCTGGTGGTCCTTTGCTCTCAGCATATATTTGAAGAGACACAACTAGGTTCTTGATACCCTCAGAATGATGATGAAAGCAAGCAAGCTAGTCTGTGGTGTTACCTCCCATGCACTCTCCCCCAACGCCCTTCATCCACTGGTAACCACTGGCATGTTGCCAAAGGGCTATGAAAACATTTGCAAGCTAAAAAGGGGGATTTTGCTTCCAAATATGAAAATAAAGACCGCAAAACTGAAACTAATAACATTCTGTCGGTTTCATTGTCAAACTTCATATTCTTCACTTCAAAAAAACTCATAAGCACAGTGATTTGCCAGAAATCATATCATAGCTGAATAATTTGCTCATAGCAAAATAATTTAAAATCAAAAACATAAAAATTTCCTTCAAATTACANCTGGTGGGCTGCAGCCTATGGAGTTGCAAAGAGTCGAATAGGACTAAGCAACTAACACCTACACACAAAAAGTTACAGAAATAGTACAAATAGTTTCATGTGCCTTTCCTCAGTTGACCCCCCAAAAGTGACATCTTACATAGTTGTAGTTCACTAGCCAAAACCAGTATGAGTCACATCCAACATTGATACTGGTGTATTACTGTTAACCAGACTACAGACTTTACCCATCATCTCCATTTTTTAACTTTATTCATTTGTATCTGTAGTTTTATGCAATTTTATCACATTACAGATTGTAGAAACGACCATAATCAAAGCATATTACACCTCCGTCCTATAAAATTACTCCCTCATGTTACTTCTTTGTATTTGGATCCACTTGTTGTTATTGTTTAGTCACTAAGTTGTGTCCAACTCTTTGTGACCCTGTGGACTGTAGCCTGCCAGGCTCCTCTGTCCATGGAATCTTCCAGGCAAGAGTACTGGAACGGGTTGCGATTTCCTCGTCTAGGGAATCTTCCCAACCTAGGGACTGAACCCACATCTTTTGCATCTCCTGCATTGTAGGCAGATTCTTTACCACTGAGCCACCAGGAAAGCCCATTCCCCCATCCCAGTTCTGTCTGTATCCCCAGCAATGACTGATCTATTCTTCATATCTNTTACTCCCTCATGTTACTTCTTTGTATTTGGATCCACTTGTTGTTATTGTTTAGTCACTAAGTTGTGTCCAACTCTTTGTGACCCTGTGGACTGTAGCCTGCCAGGCTCCTCTGTCCATGGAATCTTCCAGGCAAGAGTACTGGAACGGGTTGCGATTTCCTCGTCTAGGGAATCTTCCCAACCTAGGGACTGAACCCACATCTTTTGCATCTCCTGCATTGTAGGCAGATTCTTTACCACTGAGCCACCAGGAAAGCCCATTCCCCCATCCCAATTCTGTCTGTATCCCTAGCAATGACTGATCTATTCTTCATATCTAAAGTTTTATAATATTGAGAATGTTGTATAAATGAAATTATTCAGTGTGTAAAATTTGGAGATTGACTATTTCACTATGCTCTTGAGGTCCATTAAGTTTTTGCATGAAGTAATAGTGTTTTTTTGTGGTAAATAATATGTAAAATTTATTGCTGAGTCGTATTCCATTTTATGAATGTACAGAGTTTCAGTTGCTTACCCACTGAAGGATATTTCGTTGTTTAAAGTATTTTGCTTTTAAAAATAAGTCTGCTAAAAAAGTAAGCTGAAGTAAAGCTGCTATGAATATTTGTATACAGGAGTTTGTATGAATGTAAGTTTTATTTCTTTGGAGTGAATACTCAAGCATGTGTCTGCCAGTGCAGTGTCTGTCTCTCAGAATCAACCAGGTTAGCGCCTCAAGGTTTGGTTCGAGTTCCCCTTCCCTGTGCCTCAGTCTGGAAATGGCCTTCAAGAATAAGCTAGGCTATTGTAGGGTTGACTTCATTTGTTTCTCTTTCCTCAGGGATCATGGTCCTGCTCTGCCTGTTTCCTAATGCTTGATTGTAGTTGTTTTCGTATACTTTGTCTGGTTTTCTAGTTGTTTATAGCAGAAGGGTGATTCCTGTAGCACTTAATCCCTCACTGGCAGAAGCCGAAGTGCTCATATCCTATGATTTCCTTTTCAAGTTATTATTTCTTTATTCCTCTGTGCAGTACTCTGAGAGAGATTTTTAGAGAAGATTTTCAGCTCCTTGACTCACTCTTTAGCTCTACCCTTTTTGCCCTTCAGTCCATGTGTATAAATACTTGAATGGAACTCTCTTTTGATGCTTTCTTAACTCAATTCCTGGCTCTGGCTCCACCATGTATGTGGCTCCAGGGAGAGAAGTGGGTTGGAGGGACCTGCCTGCTATGGCTCACAGTAACTCTACGGATTAATAGTTGTCTTTGCTGAATATATAGGTCCTTCTTAAATTCGGAACTTTAGAATTCTAAACTTCAGAGAGAACCTTCATGAGCATCTAGTCCAACACCCTCACTTAATAAATAGGAAAAGAGTCTGTACACAAGGCCTCCAATTTTCAGTTTGCATTATTTTTCCATTGTTGCCTGCCACATGAATTCTGTGCATGAGGGTGCATGTATAAAGTGAGATTAATTTTGTCCTTTCCATACAGGATTTTCCTCATATGAAGTGTACTTATTTTTTTTCACTGTGTTATATTTTGGATTTGTTGCAGAAAAACTACCTTCAGAGTCAAGTGAAGAGAAAGATTTCAGTGATACCCCTGACGTTTGATTTCCAGTTGGAACTTGAAAAGGATATTGCTACCTCCATATCTAAGACAAACTCAAAGATCACAAAAGACAGATCATATGGCACTAAAAAGCCAAAAAGGTTATCATTATAACTACCTGAAACTTTCAGTCTGAAGTTTTAAAGCATTATTTTTATTGACTTAGATTGTGCTCTCTATTAAGCTTTGTCAACATAGGTATATCTCATAATGGTTATGAGTTACAGTATCCTAGATTAGTATTCTGAATACTAGTTTATAAAATATTTATTATAATATTTCACCATTGTAGATGATAATTGTACATAGTAATTATAATTCTAAATGTTTAAAGAAAGACTTCTTGAGCTTTATTATATCACTCCAAGTTAATATCAGGATTTATTTCAAGCTTCAACCAGTATACTGCAAAAAAAAAAAGAGATATTCCTAGAAAACTAAGTAAGGCAGTTTCTCTGTGTACTTACAAGGGGTAGCCTGAATATGTAATAATTGGTCTTTCACTGGCACTATGCATGTATGAAATGACATATAGCTTTTCTAGGCACTAGAAATGTGGAGAAGACCCAAGACAAAAGAAATAGTAAGATGTAGAATCAATAAGACTTCAAATCAATTGGGCATTTGTGGTAGTGTCAATACTGCTGTTACCTCATTTATTTTTATTCTGTAGTAACTCAGCTTTCTGATGGGCTTCCCCAGTGGCTCAGTGGTAAAGAATCCACCTGCCATGCAGGAGACATGGGTGTGATCCATGAGTCGGGAAGATCCCCTGGTGAAGGAAATGGCAACCCACTCCAGTATTCTTGCCTGGGAAATCCCACTGAAAGAGTAGCCTGGCGGGCTACCCTATGTGTCCATGGGGTCACAAAATAGTCAGACATGACTTAGCAACTAAACAGCAAAAACAACTCCATGTATTAAGGGCAGTTTCACAGATGACAAACCCAAGTCTTGGTGAGCTAAAATGATTTGCCCAGAGTCACACAGCTAGCAAGTGGCAGAAGCTAGATTTAAATACTAGCTAGATTTAAATTTCAGAGCCTATGCTCTTATCATTACCACATTCTACAGACTGATTTTCAGCTTTTGGTCTTGGTGACTAGATGTATTTTGATGTTTTGTACTTAGGTGGAGATCATAGGTTGAAAAGCGAATGAGGGGTAAGAGATTAGAACAAGAAATGCTGAGCTTTGGGCCATCCAGGTGGTGGTATCTAAAAGACAGTTGAACAAACATGTCTGAATATAAAGTAAAACAAGACGATTTAGACTCAAAATACAGCTTACTCAACTGTCTTTTTGTTATTTATGATTTACCAGGGTGTCAGAACATGTTTTCATTGTGCAGAAAAGGAGTTTGTTTCTAGCACAAATAAATATTAATGATGTATATCCTTTAGCTTTATCACAAACTTCTTTCACTACTACTTTGTTTTTATGTAGATATGGCCAATACTTTTACTTCAAAATCATTTATAGATCTATCCATGTTAAAATAGAATATTTTAATAATACATAGAAAAAGTTGCATAAAATAGAAGTTGGGCATGTAGAGAAGGAAAAAATATATCTTATTATTATATATTATGTATTATATTATTATAATTATAAATATTTTGCATGTGTATATATTTATATTTTTATTATATATATGTAAGCCATTATATGATAGCATAATATATGGCCAATGACCCATTAGATACATTTAAAGATAATGTGCAATGTGTCTTACGGCAGCGTTTTCCAGGATGATACCATTGCTTTCCCTTTCCTGTCTGTTAATTATAGTTTACAAAGGCATCATTGATCCTTTCTTTAGTGATAATATCAATAGCTGAGTAACGTTCCTTTGAATTGTTTAAGTCTGGCTAACTTGAAGTTTGAAATCAGTGTCTAAATTATAAAAACAAACTGGCACATAGTTTCAGGATTCAAAGACCAAGTAAATTTTGTTTGATCAGTGCTCAGAGGACCAAAACTAGCACACATGCAAAAAAAAAAAAAGTATGGGAAAATCAAAAGAATTTACATCAGAATTAGGGTGTGCTGCTGCTAAGCTGCTGCTGCTAAGTCACTTCAGTTGTGTCCAACTCTGTGTGACCCCACAGATGGCAGCCCACCAGCCTCCTCCGTCCCTGGGATTCTGCAGGCAAGAACACTGGAGCAGGTTGCCATTTCTTTCTCCAATGCACGAAAGTGAAAAGTGAAAGGGAAGTCACTCAGTCGTGTCTGACTCTTCGCAACCGCATGGAATGCAGCCCACCAGGCTCTTTGGTCCATGGGATTTTCCAGGCAAGAGTACTGGAGTGGGGTGCCATCGCCTTCTCCACCAGACCAAAAAAAAAGAAAAGTTGGTTGAAGAAATTAAGAGGATCTAGTCGGACACGACTGAAGCGACTTAGCAGCAGCAGCAGTACATATAGATTAGCCCAACTGGCAGTATATCTAGGCTCTGAGATTTCCTTCTAAGACTACTAACATTTTCCTCTTTTCAAATAATTTTTCTCATGTAGTGATTTTGTGCTGTCACTCTTGCTTGAACTGGCCCTAAAACAAGTTCAAATAAAAATTTCTAACAGATAATTTCATTTTAATTTTTAATAGTAGTGCTGCTATCACATACTACAGTAATTTAATTTATTAACTTTATTCTACAAGTGTTGATTGAGTGACTGCTATGCTCTGGGCATCTGACAGAAACTGTGAAATATACCTCATTAGTGGGGATTCAGATAAGTGAACAGGCAAGTACCAGTTGCTACAGAGATTCCCAATGTGAGCATCAGCGAAAGTTTCTAGAGGAAGGGGCCCCTCAGGTGAAGCTCAGAGAGTTAGTTTAAGAGGCACCAAGATTTAAAAGAAAGAGATTCCAGGCCAAGGCAGTAACATGGACAAAAGGTTAGCCAGCTGTAAAGAAAAGTTCAGCTCATTTGATGAACCAGAAGTAGTTTAGTGTTACTAGACTTGAAAGGGATATGAGGCAGAGACTAAAGACAGACTGATAAGAAATTGGGCTAAAAGGGTAGATAAAGGCCAGATTACCAAGTGCTTCATGAGCCAGGTGAAGAACTCTGGACAATCTCCTTCAGTGAGGAACCATTGAAAGGCTTAAACTGGAAAGTGCATTCTTGGATTCTAGAAATATTATTAGGTAGTAAAAGAGGTTATTAAAAACTATGAGAGCTCCTCAGAGAACCTAACCTTTTAGAATTCACAGTATCTCCAAAAACTGCTTCTTCCAGGAAACAAGTCGTCTTGCAACAAGTCCTTTTTCAGCCATAACAGAATGATTACTTAAATAACAGAGTATAAGGGGGCAAGTTTTTCCCTCATATCAACAATGATATGCTGATTACCTTGACTATGTTGCACAGATTTAATTCCTCCAAATCTGTAGATGCAGCTCCTGGTCTTATATGTGTATGTATGCTCAGCTATGGGCTTCCCTTTTGGCTCAGCTGGTAAAGAATCCACCTGCAATATGGGAGACCTGGGTTTAATCCCTGGGTTGGGACGATCCCCTGGAGAAGGGAAAGGCTACCCACTCCAGTATTCTGGCCTGGAGAATTCCATGAGCTGTATAGCCCATGGAGTCACCAAGAGTCGGACATGACTGAGTGGCTTTCACTATGCTCAGTTGTGTCCGACTCTTAGGGACACCATGGACTGTGGCTCACCAGTCTCCTCTGTCCATGGGATTCTCCAGGCAAGAATACTGGAGTGGGTTGCCATTTCCTCCTCCAAGGGATCTTCCCAACTCAGGGATCGAACCTGTGTCTCTTGCGGCTCCAACATTGGCAGGTAGATTCTTTGCCACTGAGCCATCTAGGAAGCCCCCTGGTCTTATAAGTTACATTAATTATAACAGGATACCAACCTCTACCAGGGCTCACAAACCTCACTCCTACATGAGCCAACATGTCAGATCTGATTCACACAGACTTCGGCTCAGCCTAAACCTTATGTCATAAACATGACCCACCAGTACCAGAGTAATTCCTACCAACTGCATGCCTTTTTCATTTTTGACCTCTAGCCTACTGCTATTCAGTGTTATCTTTCATCCAGCAGCATTGGTATCACTTGGCAACTTGTTTGAAATACAGAATTTTCTGACCTCATCCCAAACCAAAGCTGTAGTTAACAAGATTCCCCAGGTAAATTCTATGGACACTAACAATTGAGAAGTACTACTCTAGCCTTTCAAACATGAAGGAATCGTTAAATACAGATTGTGGGGCCCCACTGGCAGAGTTTTTGATTCTGTAGGTCTGGGCTGGGGCCTGATAATTTGCATGTCTGGTTAAGCCTCCAGGTGACACTGATACTGTTGGCACAGGGACCACCCTGCTCTAGCTGTGTCCCGACTATAGTCATGCTGGTCAAGAAGCTCCATGCTTCTTCTTGATGGATATCATAGCAACACTCAACCTGGTGTTACACCTAGATGAAACGTACCTAGGGTTGAACTGTAGTTGGGTTTTGTTTTCAGAGCAGTGGTTTTTAACCCATCTGCATATTAGCCAAGGAGCTTTAAAATAATTGGATTCAACTTTAATTAGTTTGGAGTAGGGCCCAGGCATTACTATTTTTAAGGTTTCTCAGATGATTCTGAGAAAAGCTAGGATTGAGAATCATTAAAATTCATAGGGCTGCTTTCTCAGTTACTCTTACTCCCAGAGAGATCTTTTCCATGTTACTATTAGCTCAAGATTTCTGCATTTTTCTTGTATAGGTGGGAACTGATAAAGGTGATGGCCACAAACACCCAAAATTTGCTGGAAGGACATTCCTGGGATGATTTTACTGATAGGCAGAGGGTTTTATAATAATTTGAAAATCTGTCTTTTGCCTTTCATTTGTCTATGGTCTTTAAGACTTGTCAGCAAACACCAAAGCTACTCATCTTTGCAGCTTTTCATAATTGGACCTTTTACAAAAGAGCCATGCTCATTTTAACAAAAATCTTTTTTAAAAATTACCTGGAACGTAAGTTTTAAAAGAGAAAAAAAGTGATCTCTTCCATACTGGATTCTCAAGTGAAAATGGTAAATTTACCACTTATTAAGTGGTAAGAACTAGGAAACAAGTTACGGGCAAGTAGACACATTAAGAATACTTTTCCTTTAGATTAATACTTTTTCTTTACATTAATTTCTTCTCTGGTTTTCTTTCTTCTCATTAGAAGAATCACTTTCCTAAAAATAAATTCAAAAGAATATTCCTTTTAGAAGTATTTTTATGATAGAAGGATAAAGTCGCATATAGGAAAGATAATGAAATATGAACAGAGAATATGATTACAGCCTATAATGAAATTTAATCAGTCAGATTCTGTCTTCCTTAATTCAATATACATGTCTTATACTCTGTGTGACATTAGCCTGGTGTAGAGATTAAGAAGATGGGGATTGTTTGCCACTGATTCACTGCAAAAGAATCTTCTCTCTCACTGCCTGATGCTACCTGAGTCCCAAATAGCTTGACCTTCATAGTTGCTGCAGGAACCCACACTCACTGAAATGAGTAAAGAACCACAGGCCATTTAAGGGGACTCATATGAAGGAGGGAGATAAAACTAAACTCTCAATTAACAGGTGACTCCTAATGAAACACATTTAAGGGAAGAAACAGAGGAAACTTTAGAAAATCTCTCTCAAACAGGGGGAAAGGGAATTTAGATAAAAAGATTTTTTTAATTAAAAACTGAGTAGAGACATTAAAAATAGAATACAGATGAAGACTGCATTGATAATCTAGATGATCAAATAAAGACACAATCTTATAAAAATACCACCCTCCCCCCCAAGTCCCCTGCCACAAAATGAAAACTAGGTTAAAAAGAGCCATGTAAGTACAGTTTTAGGATACTCAATATGAAAATATACATTTAATACCTAAATCAGGAGGGCAAGAACCAGATGATGAGGAAATAAAAGAATTACAAGAAAAACGTGTCATTTAAGACAGACTTGAATTTTCAGATCTAAAGCTTTAGCAAGTATAGACTTATGGTAAAATTACTCAATTTCAGACAAGGGAGAAAATAGCAGTTAATTACAAAGGAAAAGATAACAAATAAGATTCATGTCTCATCTGTATTTCTAAGGCTAGAAAACAGTAAAACTTTTCCAAATTTTAAACAGAATGGCAATCCAGGAATCTGCTATTTGGGTGAATCATCATTTATATTTGAGAACAAAACAGAGATAAGTTTTTGGACTTGAAAGACTTTAGAATGTAATCTGCTTATTTATTCTCCCTGAGGAACCCACTTGGAGTATTATTTTTATCCAAATTTAAATTAAATATGAATAAAATAATGATCCAAACAGTATCTTTATTACACAAAAATGTATATGAAAGTTTCCCATGGTGCCTGAATGAAACTCTGGATTTCCATCTCAAAATGGCTACTCTATAAAAACATAAAGCATTCCAAAGAATTACCAGGCAAGTGTTCCCTAAGAGACTTCCAGTTGAGAAGAGGCAGCCTTGGCTCAGCTGCCATGCTTCCATCTGAACTGTACCTTTCTCTGGTTTTCTTTTGTGTGCAGTGCCACTCACATGGTCCATTCCAGGCCCATGCAACAGCCTTCCTTTAATTCCAGCCCATGCAGCACAAATCAAGGCCTTTACCTGTGTTCCCTTTAGCTCAACTGCAGCAGGATATAATTTCACAGGGGTTTTTCTAACTATAAGACAAAAAGGGGGAGGGGAAGGGTTGAATCTTTTAAAAATCTATATACCCCCAAACCAACACAAAAAACAAATTTATAATTTTATGCTAGTGAAGTCACCTACCAAATTTATAACTCCAAGTCCAATTCCTCATAATTTTTTTTTGAGAACACAGTACTAGGAACACAGGTTTTATTCCTAGACTCTTATCCCCTCCATTCCTTCTTTCTACTTTTGGGAAAACTCTCCACAGGTGTCTTGTATTTCTGTACATTTGTGAGCAAAAGCACTGGCTACTTTTGTTCCTATCTTTTCTAGGACATTTGTATAGCAGACAGCCTTGGAAGACAAAGAAAGTGCCCTCTTCTGAGCAAGAGCAGGAATGTTACTGCCCGTTAAAAAGATCTGGGTTCCCTAAACTCAACGTTCCATTCCTGTAACATACCCAGTGTGTGTGCTGATGTCATCTGGCCTTCTGCTTATTGCCCTGTGGAACTGGGGCTCAGAGAATTAGTGCAGAAGATACCACTCCTGTTGCTGTGTGTGATAAATTGTCGGTTGTCTCTGACCCAGGAGTCTCATGTCTTCCAAAAGAGATGAAATTGTATCAGGCCAACTTGTTACTTTGTAAGGAGGGTCAAATCTCTGACTTTTCACAGCTCTTCACACTTAAACTTGGAGAGAAGGAGCTAGGGGTAGAATGACAGAAACCTTGTTGCTTCTCTTAAACTGAGTAGTAAACAAAATTGTGGCTCATTCCTCAGTGACTAGTAGAGTATTCTTATCCAGGTGCCTCTGAGCTTAGAAGGAACCTATTTCATAGCTATTTTATCTATCCTATAAGTCTACCTACTTCTAGGTAGCAGGATTTATAATTTAGTTATGCCTAAACTAAGTCCACAAAATTAATCCATATAATAATATTTTAAGTAAGAAAGAGAACAACATGATAAGGGACTATGTAAGCTAAAAATGACGTGATTAATTGAGGACAGAGTTTATATAAAGTTTATTTTACAAGTATCTAGCATAGTTCAGGTTTTTTTTTCTTTTTTCTTTTTTTTTTTAATAAATTAAGTGCACATTTACTAAAGGACCAATAAATAAATAAGTAAATAAAGCTGTCATCTCCCAGGAATTCCACCAAACTTTGCTTTCCTCTCATAAGCACTTTGAATCTTTAAGAGTATTTTGCAAAATTAGCATGTTTAAGACCTCCCCAAAGAATGTTAAAATGACCACAGTTTGAGAAATTGAAAGGAAAAAAAGACAACAAAAAGGCACAGAACTAGTAATGGGAAAGGAAGAGCTATAAACATGGATGTAGAAGAAATTAAGATAATTTTGAGTACACTGCTTCCCAGTGGCTCAGTGGGTGAAGAATCTGCCTGCAGTGCAGGAGATGCAGGAGACACAGGTTTGATTCCTGAGTCCAGAAGATCCCCTGGAGGAGGGCATGGCAACCCACTCCAGTATTCTTGCCTGGAGAATCCCGTAGACAGAGGAGCCTGGTGGGCTACAGTCCACGTTGGATGCAAAGAGCTGGACATGACTGAAGCAACTGAGCACATGTATTAACTATGCTGCTTTGAAACATGAATCTGGTAATGGATGATCTGGGAAACTATAAATGGTGAAAATAAAATTAACAACAAGAAGAAAACATAAAGAAATCAATAGCTAGAAAAATTTGAGAAAGCTGTCAGAAAACTGTCTTTTACCAAAGCACCACCTTGAAGTTGTGTCAAGGGTGAATTTCTTCAAAGAACTATTTAAATGGTTTCTGAGCATAGACAAAGATGAAATACTTCCAATTCTCCTCATAAAGATAACTTTGATCCTCAAGTCTGACCATGAGAATATAAAACCATCACAGTATTTCACTTAAAAATATAGATTTTTTTAAAAAATCTAAAATAAAATATTAACTGTTTCATTGTCTGTTCTCAACTCAGGACCATATAAAGCAATTTTATATTTCTCCATTTCTTTCTGACCATTTTTTGTTATTAAAAGTTTGTGCAGTTTAGTATTTTGATCCTACATATTAGTCAAGGCTTTCCCTTCCCCCATATGTAAGTCTAGTGACATTGGAGGACCTGAAATGAAAAGGGTATGGCCAGCAATTTGATTCTTTCTGTCCTAACCTGTAAGTGGGGGTGGGTGTGGTCTTCCTCCAGCACGTCTCCTCCTCTTCCCTCTTTTAATCTTTTTTTTTTCCCTTCTGTTAGGGGAACATTGTTGTGATAGAGCCAGCTCCCACCAATTCCTTAGAGCTGAGTGTTGACTTTTCAGGGATTTTGTGAAATCATTGTTAAATACAGTCATTATTTAAATTAAATATGTAAACTAAAAATTCAATGACATATTAAAACAAATACTGAAAATGCATCATTTCCTCATTATTTTCTTACATTTGATTATTCTCTATTTTTTTGAAGTCCCTTAGTTTGCTTCTATTTCATCCAACAGAAGGTTCTATTTGTGCAAGTGATCAGACACTGGGAATTAGAGCTGGGAGGGGGCAGGAAAAGGAAAAAAAGTCACATCCACTATCACAGATGGGTCTTCCCAGAACGACCATGTGAGGGTGAATGAGAGAGTCTGGAATTCATCACCTTCTCTTTCCTCCCTTTCTGACAGCGAGGTCCGTTGTACTACAGTTCATGGGTCACAAAGAATTGGACAAGATTTAGCAACTAAACAATACATTCTGCAAATGTATTTGAAAAATACATGTATTTGTTAGATAAGGAGAAAAAAAATCATCTCCTTAATAAGACAGTCAATACCATTAGGGTAGAATACTTGACACATTCCTATTTAAATTAGAAATAGGATTTCTAATTCTAATTAGAATTCTTACTAGCCCATTCTTAGTAGTATACCTAACGATTGTGGAATTATTTGTCAATGATATTTTTACATAAGAACATGAGATACAAATTTAAATGTTTTGAAAGGAACAGATGAATTATTTTATAAAGATTAAATGATTGTTTACTAAAAATCCTAAAGAGAATAAACTGAAAACTCACTGGAAGTTATAAGATTTTAAGAAAGTTCAATGAAAATTTACCAAAACAATTTAGACATTCAACAAATACTTATTACACAGGTACTATGTGCCAGTCACTCTCCTGGGTGCTAGGAATACAACAGTGACCTAAACAAAGACCCTACCCTCAATTTACATTCTAGGATAAGGTGGGAAGGTAGATGACTAACTAACTAAATAAATCAACATATAATGTAAATTTACTAGTGACAAATGCCATGAAGAAAAATACAGTAAATTAAGGGAATTAGGATTGATAGGGATTACTTTAGATGGGAGAGGATGAAAAAAGACCTTTCTGGAAAGATGGAAATTTGAGTACAGACTTGTGAAATATATCACTTATGATTTGGGTGAGTAAGCCTCTCAATATTTAGGGGAAGAATACTACAACCAGAGGACAGAGCAAGGGCCAAGGTCCTAAAGTAGGAGCTCAAGTTCCTTTTCTTAAACCAAACAGCCAAAAAACTCACTGTGCTTCCATGTTGAGGGGAGGGGTGAAGGGATGCACAGAGAGGCCTGGAGGGGCATTCAGTGGAAGCTCCTCTACTTAGAAATATAAGAATTGAGGAAAGTTTCTGTCTTGCAATGAGAATTTTTGAATTTTATTTCAGTGTGACAGGAAATGGTAGGAGGGAAATGACAATCTCATTTACATTTTATGGATGTCACCATGGGTTGTATTGGGATGACTGGGCGCAAGAGAGCAGAGGGAGCAGACAGAAGAAGGCTAGAGATGTGGAGAAGTAGTTCAGATGAGACATGAAGGGGCCTTGGAACTAGGACGGAAGTGATGAGGAAGGAAGCTGTTCGATTTGGAGTGTGTTTCAAAGAAAGATGCAGTGAGATTTGTTGAGACATCAGAAACAGGGAATGAGAGAAACAGAAGTCAAAGATGACTGCAGAATACACTTGAAATCTGAAAGAATTGGTATAGACCATCTTATTTATGAAGCAGAAATAGAGTCACAGATGTAGAAAACAAATATACAGATACCAAGGGGGAAGGAGGTGTGGTGGGAAGAATTGAGAGATTGGGATTGACATATATACACTGTTGATCCTGTGTATAATATAGTAACTAGTGAGAACATACTGTATAGCATATGGAACTCTACTCAATGGTCTTTGGTGACCTAAATGGGAAGTAAATCCCAAAAAAGACCGGATATATGTATAAGTGGCCTTCTCCTCCTGAAACGCAGGAGACACAGGAGACGAGGGTTCAGTCACTCAGTCAGGAAGATCCCCTGGAGGAGGGCATGGCAACTCACTCCAGTATTCTTGTCAGGAAAAGTCCCACGGACAGAGGAGCCTGGCGGGCTTACGGTCCATGGGGTGGCAAAGAGTCAGATGTGACTGAAGCAACTGAGCACGCACACACAAGTATGTGTTTGGCTGATTCACTTTGCTGTACAATAGAAACTAACCCAAAATTGTAAAGCAACTATACTCCAATAAAATTTTTAAAACAAACAGAAACAAAACTTGAGTGCAGAATTTTGGCCTAACCCTCTGGTTGAATGGAATTGAGAAAACCTGGGTGAGAAACAGATTGGAAACGAAGTGAAAGCAAACATTTGGTTTGGAGTATAAGTTTGAAATTTCCATAATACATCTAACTGAAGAAGTCATGAAGCAGCTGGATTCATAAATCTGGAATTCAGGGAAGAGTTTGGGGTCTGTACTAAAATCTGCAGAATAGTAATCTATAGATAATACTTAAAGGTGGAAGACTAGATGATATAAACTAAAGATGAGTGTCTGAGGTTTTAAGTCATAGTATTTATTATTTTTTTCTTTCTTTTTTTAAATTTTATTTTATTGTAAAGTAAAATAAAATTAAAAAAATAATAAGTCATAGTATTTAAAGGTCAGAATTACCATGAATTATATGGTAGTATTAACTTCTTTACATACTATCAATAGTCAAGGAATTTAGAGGAGAAAAGTTTTTGTTCACAGTAAATAGATGTCTTGATCCTATCTGGTATACTGTTCTGGAACCTGAACTGTTCCTAAATCCATATCCCACTGTTTGACTAGAATTGGCAGTGTTCCTAATATTTAACACATTTCTAAGATATTTTTCTAAAAGAGTCAATATAGCTTTTGAACAGTAGTTTCCTGCGTGCCCTCAATCCTGTAACACCAGCAGTTTTCTCTATTTCTTTCTTACTAACATTTTCAGTTTCTGCTTTATCAATCCCAATCGTTTACACTGTATGGGACTTGACCACATTTCTTCAGATGTATTTTTTAAGTTATTTTATAAGTTTTCTGATTATTTTAATTTAGATTAATCTTCTTTCTTTTAGGTATGTCTCCTTCAAAAATATGCCTGAACCTAAAAAAAGTGACTTTCAAAACTCAAATTTAAGACCACCCTTTTTGCCAACAAATATGAAAACTCAGGAAATCAAGTCAACAGGTAATGTTTTCTGTAACATATTTGCCTCTCTTTTGATGTATTGAATGCTTTTATTTACTACTTTATTATTTATTAGTTTGTCTTATAGTTCTTATAATTTGTCTTATAAGTTCTTACAATTTGATGCTTCTGTTGAAAGCATTTGCTTGAAAATGCTTGTGAAAGATTTCAGTGAACTATCAAGAAGGATTTCCTGGGAGAAAGAGATGATAAGTATCAGAATAGGCAATTTGTACGAGTCACAAAAAATTCCTATTTTTATGTTTATTTTGCTAGAAAGAAAATCTTTGGATTTCCTTTCAACTCAATTCTGAATTTTCTTATTATTGTTTTTTAAAAAATCACTCAAGTTTGGACATCTGGCTTAGTAGAAACTTACTTTATAGGTACTGTAAAAGAATTCACTTTCCAGAAACTTAAGGAATCTGTGAGCTAGGAACCAGCATTTTAGTTCTTCAGAGAATTTGGGTGTTTTATGTCATCTTTAATGTTCTTTCTCTGACATTGTCAGAAAAACGTCTACTTGTGTCGTTCTCATCAACAACCTTGACTGAGATGCCTTGCTTCCACCTTGTCCCATTGGCCTCATTTCTCTTACTCTTCATAATCTGATTCCTCAGAAGATTTGCTTATATATACTGTCTCTACTCCTTCAACTTTTGTTCAAACTTCAACCTGCTGCACTTTGTTTTTTGCCTCTACCATCCTACCGAAGCTACCCTGAATTAGGGTACCAATGATCTCTGTGTTGCTAAATCCAAAGCATTTTTGTTTTTGTTCTCTTCCACTTCTCAATACCAGTGTAGTTCGTTTGTCACCCCCTCCTTCTTAAAACTCTGTTTTTCTGCTATCTCACCTCTTCTCAGTCTCTCTTCTAAATTTCTCTTCTTCATCCTTAAGGTACTGTATTTGCTGAGAGCTCAATCTTGAGCCTGTTTCTACACTGTCTCCTCTTAGGTAATCTAATCCAGTCTTATTGTTTAAAATACCATAGAAATACCATTAAATCCTTCATTTGTATCTCAGTCCAGACTAATCCTCCGAAGAACAGATGCCTATACTGAACTGCATATTTGATATCTCCACTTAAACTTCTCACTACATCTTAAACCTAATATCCAGAACTGGTCTCATGATTCCTTATCCTAACTGTCCTTGAAAACTTTCTCCCATTCCCCCTGCCCCTCAACAGCATTCCATTCTCAGTACTTTGATCAAAGTGCACCAAGTGACTCCGGTCTAAAGCCTAGAAGCCAGGCCCTCCCTGGTGGGTCAGTGGTTAAGACTCCCTTCCAGTGCAGGGGGTGAAAGTTTGATACCTGGTCGGGGAGCTAAGACACATGCCTCACAGCCAAAACACCAAAACACAGAACAGAGACAATATTGTAACAAATTCAATAAATGCTTTTAAAAAATGATCCACATAAAAAATCTTTTAAAAATAAATAAAACAAAGTAATAAAGCCTAGAAGCCATCCTTCATCTCCCCTTTCCTTACTCTCCAAAGTTCAATACATCGACAAGTTCTTTTCATTCTAACTCATCTTGAATGAATCTATTTTCACTGTTTCTTCTATCACCACTGTAATCCAAATCATCATTTTTGTGTGTCAACTACAGTAGATTGCTGACAGGTATTTCTTCTTTCATTCTTGCCTTCTTTCTAATCAATTTCCTTCTTTTTTTGTTAAACCATTTTAAGTTATAAAATAGCATACATTATAAAAAGTGAATATAGCATAAAATATTCAGTATATCAATTATAAAAATAAACACCTATATAACCATATGCAAATCAAGAAATAGACCATTGCCAACATTCCATAAAACCATTTGACCTTTTCCAATTCACTTTTCCCTTCCTTGTCCCTGGGGGTTACTACTGTCGATTTCTGTGGTCATCACTTCCTTTTCTTTACATTTTTACCATCTATTTTTTGAATACCTACAAAATATAGTTTGCTTGGTTTTTACTGTACATGAATGTGTCAGGCAAGTGTATTCTCCTCGGTTCTGTCTCTTCACAACAAAGATTTGGAGTGACGGACATTAAAGCCCTTGGTGCGTCACAGCTCTCGGGGCTTGGACAAACTATGTTATAGCTCTTAGACAAATCAGTGTTATAGCTCTATTTTATGTAGAAGATAGCAGGAATCTGTAAGAAACTGCCNTTCTTTGGATCTCTGCATTCAGATGCTTATATCTTTCCTTTTCTCCTTTGCTGTTTGCTTCTCTTCTTTTCACAGGTATTTGTAAGGCCTCCCCAGACTTCCATTTTGCCTTTTTGCATTTCTTTTCCATGGGGATGGTCTTGATCCCTGTCTCCTGTACAATGTCACTCTAAGAAACTGCATTTCCAAAAAAATTTACAAGTAGAGAAAATGGTTTGTTGAGTTAAGTTAGAAGTAATCTAATAATATAGAAATATCATTTATGTTTGGATTTGTTTCTTTAGAGCCAGTAGAAGAATATCTAAAATCAAGATCTATTAGATCTTTTCATTATCTTAAGGATATACCTGAGGTAGGTTTAATTTGTATATTTACAGTTATTTAATAGAAATACAGATTATCTCTAATAGTTTTATGCTTTTTTCTACAAATCTGAAATTCAAATGAATTTTAAGATTCAGAAGGACAAAAATTTAAATGATTTCACCTCTTACACCATGTAAAACTTTAAATATGGAAATAATAAAGAAAATAATATATTTGTTATACAGGCAATACAATAAAAATTATTTATTGAATGTGTGAAGTACTAGCACTTATCATAAAGTCTGTTAAGACAAGGCCTCATAGAAAACTATACATACATAACTATTTTATTTTAATTTAGAATATGATAATATATATCCATTTGTTAATCTTTTGATATGTAGCCAAGACCATTTTTGTTATAGTTATTTAGCTCATATAATTACAATAATGATGATTATATTAGGTTTAGAAACAATTCTATTCGGAAATTTTTTTTAAATTTGTTTTACTGAAGTATAGTTTGTTTTCAATGTTGTGTTAATTGCTGCTGTATAACCAAGTGATTCAGTTATACATACATATACATTCTTTTTCATATTTTGCATTATGGTTTATCACAAGGTATTGAATATGGTTCTCTGTGCCACACAGTAGGACCTTGGTGTTATCCATTCTACATATGTGGGTGCTTGCATGCTTATTTGCTTCAGTTGTGACTGACACTTTGTGACCCTATGCACTGTAGCCTGCCAGGTTCCTCTGTCCATGGGATTCTCCAGGCAAGAATACTGGAGTGGGTTGCCATTCCCTCTTCAAGGGGACCTTCCTGACCCAGGGATGGAACCCACCTCTCCTGTATCATAGACAGATTCTTTACCCACTGAACCATCTAGGAAGCCCTATTCTACATATAATAGTTTGCATCTGCTAAGCCCAAACTCCCAATTCATCCCTCCCCCACATCTCTCCCTCTGGGCAGCCCCAAGTGTATTCTCTATGTCTGCAGTAACAACACTATTGACTCTTGCTGACTGCTTCAGCAGAGGTACACAGGCATCCTGTAAAGTGACCAAAGCCATTCAGGTTTTATTAGAAAGAGAAATTAATACAGAGAATCATCAAAGGAAATTCAAAAAGAGTCTCTTAGGTGTTAATTATTATTAACACAGTTTATTGCAAATATGGAGAGTGAAACATGAAGAAATACATCTTTGCACCATAATTAATAGCAAATTATCATTTTGTTGGATAGTTAGTGCTTTTTATAATTTTAAAAAATATTGATAAAATACAGTGTCTGGATTATTAGTTTTATCCTTATTGACATGTGGCTAATAAGAACACTAAGTCCGTCCACCCATTCTTCCTGTTCTAATTTCCTCTTTGCAGAAGCTATCAAGTTTAATCTTTGGCGGTTTCAATTCCTCTTATGACTAACTATAATTCTAAAGAATGAGCTTCTACTGCTATTTTTTTATTTACCAATTTTAAGCAGTATTGGGGCTTCCCTGGTGGCTCAGAGGGTAAAGCATCTGCCTGCAATGCGGGAGACCCAGGTTCAATTCCTGTGTAGGGAAGATGCCCTGGAGAAGGAAATGGCAATCCACTCCAGTACCCTTGCCTAGAAAATCCCAGGGATGGAGAAGCCTGGTAGGCTACAGTCCATGGGGTTGCAAAGAGTCAGACACAACTGAGCAACTTCACTTTAAGCAGTATTTACTATATAATCAAAGACAGAAATTTGAATTAGCTTATTTATACAGCTCTACATCTCACCTGTCTCCTCTTTCCTCTTCTAGATCTATGATAGTTACTTTTCTGCTTCTATTTTAACTTTTGTACCTTGAAATAGTATATCTAAATATGTTCTTCTTTCCTATTAACTGTAATCAATAACTCCTGATTCCTCTTGTACATCACATGAAAGATCTTAGCAGATTTAGCCTTTCCTCCACATCATCTTCCCTAGGTCAAGTGTATATTTATTCTTATATTTTGAGGTTAATGACTATACTCATTTTTCAACTCCAATTAAGCCTTTATATTTTGCCTGTAGGTTAATTCTGAAACTAAAAATACTATGATCAGCACTTATTATTATATTTTTAAAATTGTTTATTGTACAATAAAGTAATGTGCTAGGATTGTGTTTCTTCTCATTGAGTACAATGTAAACACAATAGACTCTCTTTTCTTATTCTCCATCAGTTACTAAAAAATAATGCCATTAGTTTCCCTTATGTTTAGACCTTGACTGTCTTGTGTACTTTTTCTGGAATTCCTAGTTGCCTTTCTTTTTTCTTGTGGCAAATAATAATAATAGTAAAAATCTATATAGTACTTGAGAGTACCCAGCACTATTCAAATATGTATGTATATCCCAGGTTTCTCAGTAGTAAAGAATCCGCCTGATAATGCAGAAGACTTAGGAGACACAAGTTCGATCTCTGGGTCAGGAAGATCCCCTGGAATAGGAAATGGCAACCCACTCCAGTATTCTCGCCTGAAAAACTCCATAGACAGAGGAGCATGGCTGGCTACAGTCCATGGGGTTACAAAGAGTTGGACAGACTGAAGTAACTTAGTACATACAGCTATTTGTTATCATAGTTAGATATACCAAATGTGAATAATCAAGTAAAAATTAGTTATCAATATAGACATGGAAAAATCATTTCTAAAATAGTTTCTCCTTTTCTTCATGTGTAGACAGAATATGCTAAGCCCTTCCAGGAATTATATTCACAGCAGAGACACCAGTGTAGAAGAACATTGTGTTCTACAGTCTTCTCTTCTGTACCCAGCAATCAGTCTAATGCATATAAGAAGGAAGAAGACTCTATTTACAGGTATAGATATTGTGTGTTTATATTGAAATAACTGAAACTTAACTGCATCTAACTTTAAGATATAAACATTAAGAAACCTTTAACCAAGAAATAGCAGTGTCTAATCATATAACTCATTATTTTGCTGCTTAATAACATCTGAGGACTCTCTATTACAAAAATGGTTAAGTCTAGATTCCTGAGTATGGCATATAATATCTTTCCAGCCATGTATTCTGTCCTTTACTGATTTTAATCACAATGAATAAATAGTCTGTTCCAACTGCTATGTGATTTGACCCATTCTATTTTCTATGCTTAGAACATACTTCTCCACCTGATAGATTCCTATTTATCTTGAGTCATCTCAGGTAGCAAGAAGTCCATCAGTAAGGCAGCTCCAGGTGACCTCAGGTATTTAGTGATGTCATCTCATAGGCAGCTTCTCAATCCTCCCTCAACTTTCTCATCAAGTAGTTTGTCCTTCTAGCCTTGCTAGATAAGATGTCTATATCTTATAAATATAAAATGTCCTACAGCCTTGCCATATAAGATGGTGACTACTATTCAACAAAACTGGAAACAACACCCAATGAAAAAGACATAAGCTCTTTGACTCTTTTGTAAGAATAAGGAAAATGCTCTCTAATGCCCTCCAGAAGACCTCCTCTGGTATCTCCTTGGCTAGAAAAGCTTCATGCACCCATACCTAAAACCCAATAAATCAGCGAGTTTGAGGGAGAATGGATACATGTATATGTGTGGCTGAGTCCCTTCACTGTTCACCTGAAGCTATCACAACATAGTTAANTCTTTTGTAAGAATAAGGAAAATGCTCTCTAATGCCCTCCAGAAGACCTCCTCTGGTATCTCCTTGGCTAGAAAAGCTTCATGCACCCATACCTAAAACCCAATAAATCAGCGAGTTTGAGGGAGAATGGATACATGTATATGTGTGGCTGAGTCCCTTCACTGTTCACCTGAAGCTATCACAACATAGTTAATTGGCTATACCCCCAATACAAAATAAAAAATTTTTAAAAATAAAAATTAAAAACCAATAAATCATTATCTGCTTTTAATATGATCCACAGAATGAAATATTAATACTTTTTATATTACAAAGATTGATGTCTTTATCTATGGAGCAGAAGATTCAGATTCATAGATTCCTAATTATTTGTCTTTCTACTAGTTGAAATTGATTGCAGTATTTTAGTGCTTTGAATAGTTACTACTAAGGATCTATGTAATACACTCTCTTCTTCTTTTTCAGATGTTGATCAGGAGATGCTAAATTGATTAGTATCTAAACTGTTGGGTTATAGGTTACATTTTGAAAAGCACATCCTTAGAGTATTCAAGATTCATTCCATTGATTTAGGAAGGAGCCCAGCTTCCCTTGAAGTATAAGGTTGCTTGGAGAAAAATGAATAGTATCAGAGTTCTGTTAGCAAAAAAAAAAAAAAAAAAGTGGTGATGGGGGAAGTCTTAAGTAGGCAATCCTCTGTTTACCACTTATCCTTTAAGATCCTACTAAGATTTTATATCCTGCAACTTTACTATATTCATTGATTAGCTCTAGTAATTTTCTGGTGGAGTCTTTAGGGTTTTCCATGTAGAGGATCATGTCATCTGCAAACAGTGAGAGTTTTACTTCTTCTTTTCCAATTTGGATTCCTTTTATTTCTTTTTCTGCTCTGATTGCTATGGCCAAAACTTCCAAAACTATGTTGAATAGTAGCGGTGAAAGTGGGCACCCGTGTCTTGTTCCTGACTTTAGGGGAAATGCTTTCAATTTCTCACCATTGAGGATAATGTTTGCTGT
>SJYA01000438.1:778470-851719 GCA_006410615.1 Neotragus moschatus | reverse complement strand
ATGTATAGAACAGCCTTTTGGACTCTGTGGGAGGGGGAGAGGGTGGGATGATTTGGGAGAGTGGCATTGTAACATGTATGATGTCATAAGTGAAATGAATCACCGGTCTAGGTTCGATGCAGGATGCAGGATGCTTGGGACTGATGCATGGGGATGATCCAGTGAGATGGGGTGGGGTGGGAGGGGGGAGAGGGGGTCAGGATTGCAAGTTCATATACACTCGTGGCTGATTCATGTCAATGTATGGCAAAACGAACACAATATTGTAAAGCAAAACAAACTAAAAAAAAAAAAAAAAAAAAAAAAGATCCTGCTGAGATATCACATTCTTTCTGAAGTGTTCCTTAACAGCAGTGGCAGACAGCTCTACTCTTTCAACAAATCAAATTTCCCTTTATAAAATTTCTCGAGTCTCTCTACAGAAGAAGTGTTGTATTCTTTTATCAAAGTTCCAAATTAAGACTTCTGGGAAAGTTGGTAACCTACATACAAGTTTATCCTGGTTAAACTAACAGAAAGAAGAAAAATAGGAAAAATTCGTTTACTTGAAACTAGGACAGTTTATCTCAAACTCAAAGAAAATCTGCTATGTATTATATATGAAAGTCTGAAAAGACTACAGAAGGCAATGCACAATTCCTGTTGTATAAAAAAGGAGGAGGGGAATATGGAAAGAGCCAGTAGAAAATATTCTGAAAATACTTCTGCTAAGCACCATTNAAATAGGAAAAATTCGTTTACTTGAAACTAGGACAGTTTATCTCAAACTCAAAGAAAATCTGCTATGTATTATATATGAAAGTCTGAAAAGACTACAGAAGGCAATGCACAATTCCTGTTGTATAAAAAAGGAGGAGGGGAATATGGAAAGAGCCAGTAGAAAATATTCTGAAAATACTTCTGCTAAGCACCATTCCCCTAACCAGTCCCCACTCCTACCATACACACACACACACACACACACAGACACACACACACACACACTCACACACACTCAAAAAAAGGTTTATAAACAATGATGAATCATATGAATATGGGAAATCTTCCCCTTTGGGATCCCTTTCCTTACTGCTAATCACAGCACTCCAGGTCTGTGTTAGCAGTATTTTTAAGATTGCCTTAGATGTTCTCAGTTAGTGAGAAAACCTCCTACCTTGGAAGAACAAGGTCTTGAAAGGAGGATTGGTAACAGAAGAGACCAGATACAATTTTTTAGGAATCATCTTTGCAACCGTGAGTAATAGCCACTTAGCTACCATCTAAAAAAAAAAAAAAAAAGTCCCCATCCAACAGTCCAAGAACCATGCAGCCATTCTTTGATTGAATTCCTCACCAGACTGAGTTGCTTACCACAAGAGAGAGGTAAAAAACTGGAATTCAGCAGCACCTAACCTGTAAATGGACAGAGAATCCACCACTACTACCATATTAGAGTCACTGAAGAGGTTTCACAAAACATGCAGTGCACAGGAAAATTTCTCATGATTTTTGAGGGATCCACCTCCTTCACCAGTTTATTCAGATAACTGAATGCCCAAACTGATAATGTAAAGTAAAACTATCTGGATTTAGCTGTTAATTTTTAAGGGGAGAATTTAATAATACTCAGGTAAACAGGGAGAACATCCCAAGAAAATGTACCCCTATTATTCAGGGGATAATAACAAGGCCAGATTAAAATGTCCTGATTCAAAGGTAAGTAGATGAAAAAAATAAAAACAAAACATGGCCCCTAGCAACGATTCTACAACAAACAAAGGAAATAATTTAAAATATGGCTAATGGCTGCATTTTGACAGAATGTGTAACCCATTAAATGGGAGAAGAGTTAGATAATAATTGCTTCATGTGCTCAAGAAATCAAATGAAATAAAGATCTTATGAAATAAGATTTGAAAATACAAAAGATAATTGCTGAGGATGAAATGGTGCTATCAGAATTAACAATATTTTTAAGGAAATAGGTAGTGATGATGCAGAACTGACAGATAAATTAAAAGTAGTGGAGTAGAATAAACATGAAGTAAGCCAAACTGAGGATCTAAAGAGCAAGTTTAGGAAAATCACATGCAATGCAATATGAAAGGATAAAAATATGACTGGACTAGACAAGATAGTATATTAACAGAAGAAAAAAAGATATCCAACATGGAGATAATTGGTGTAAAGAAGAAAACAGAACCGACTGAATGAACTGACTTTAATATACCGTGGCAATTTGTTGTGCTCAGAGAGTTATAGGTGTGCTGCAATATTTAAGGCACTTAAAGATTGCTCAGGTGGCTCTATGGTAGCCAGGCTATGAGTGTCCTCAAGTGTTTATCCTAGAGTACTGAACAAGAATATTTACTAAAATGTCACTATGTGGAAAAGATAGGGAAACATTGCATAGAATACAAGCTACTTGAGATCAAAAGAAAAAGCTGAATTTACTGCTTACAGCATGTGTGTCTGGGAACGTATTTAAGAAAGTAGAGAAATGCTGGAGTGGCCAGCAGTCATATTTGGAAGAGTTCAATCTTGGACACTTTATTCATGCCAGGTGGCAAGATTTAACTGACTGTTTGCATATGCTAAATGACCTCTCTCTGTACCAAGTATTTAACCATCTGAGGCTTCCTACTGGGCTTCCCTGGTGGCTCAACTGGTAAAGAATCAGTCTGCAATGCTGGAGACCAGGGTTCAACCCCTGCATTGGGAAGATCCCCTGAGGAAAGGAACGGCTACCCACTCTAGTATTCTGGCCTGGAGAGTTCCATGGACTGTATAGTTCATGGGGTCACCAAGAGTTGGACACGACTGAGCAGCTTTCACTATCACTGACTAATGATGAGTTTACATATTAGAGAGATTTGCAAATTTGGGAATGCCTTTCTTCAACAAAAATCTCCAAGATCTGTTTATTTTTGATCTGTCTTAGCCAAACATTAGATTCTTGATCTCAGTCTTTTCCAGTTCTATTTTGTTTATTTCTTTTTACTAAATAGCTACTACAGATCAAACATGAAACCAAGTACTTTGCATGTTATTTTTCAATGTAAAATATTTTATACAAAATATTTTGTAAATACCATATACATATGTACCTTTTATGAAAATCTTTCAAAATTTCAGCTCAAACTGGAAAAAAAAACAAACCTAGGGAATCACTTGAATTGGTTGGTCACTCAGAAGATTATGTTTTTGGAGCAAAAATTCATAGCCAACAGCCACTTTAGGTTTAAAACAGCTCTTCTGTTTCTTTCTTTGATGGTATCTGAGCGAGGGACTCACTGGACTTTGTGACATTGAGAAAATGGTATTTGGCCAACGATCTTGGTCAGTGCCTTTGGACTGCTGGCCTCATTTCTAGATGTTCTGTGGCTATTGACACTTGTGGTTCATGAACTTACAGCCTATTCTCTCTGAACTTAGATAGGGTCCACTCTCAGATATCATTAGACCAGTAGAACTCAGTGAGTTTCTGTCATGTCTTCATCTGTTCTTAGACTGTCTATTTATACCTCATCCAACGGAAGCCTTTGCTGAGGCTTACCACTGTGATAGTAAGCTTGTTGTCGAGCCTAATCTGAGTGTTCATGTCACTTGTGGACCCATGGAGATCTGGAATGAAAGCTATATCTTCTCTCTGCCTGACCACATCATTTTATCCTGATAATAAAGCTAAGGTGACCCTGTGTTGGGAGAAAGCTCCTGGAAAAGAACTATTGTCCCAGAATCTCAACAAAAGATGTGGCAAATATACCTGTCTTCCTTTGCTGGTCTCCTCAGCCTACATAATGTACTCCCCATTCAAAAACCAAAGAGGCACACAAATTACTATCTTGCTTCCACCCCTGCTTTTGCTTTTTTCCAACACAAACCAAGTAGCAAATGATGGTCTTATCAGGTTGAAAGTATGGCAGGGGGATCTGAGGGAAATGTTAGCAGCAGTTATTTTGAGGAATGGGATAGGTAGACTAGAAGTGGTAACCTGAAACCAGTCCTATAAACGTTTATGCTGAACTTCTACTCATTTTCAGAATAAAATCTTCTGACTTCAATGATTTTAGTACAAAAGAAAATGAATCCATCAGAAATGATCAACTAAATGAGTATTCAGTAAGACACAAAAGCCTGCTCCCATTGTGCTTTGAGGATGAACTGATAAAGCCAGATGCCAAGATAATCGACGTTAGTCTGGTAAAAACAGTAAATTCTCACACGGTAATAAAAACATCTATTTATACTACTGTTCAGTAAAATTGTGTATTATTACTTCTTGTAGGCATATCGTATGCTAGTGACCAGAATTTTTGATAAATTCTTCTTACCTCTTGGCTTCATATTCTGAAGTAAGAACAATATTAATATTCTTTTTAGAACTCCCATTCCAAACCAGGGGATTCCTTGGCACCAGCTGAAAATTTTGTGTTTTTCTTTTATGAAGGATTTATCAAATTTCCTTGATTATAAAAGAAATATGTAACAAAGATGATTTTTTTAATGACTTGATTATGTTTCACTTTTCTATCAATCTATTCTATTTCAACCAGAAGAAGCAATTTGTTAAAGCTGATTTGGTAGCTCAGAGTCTCTAGGAATGCTGGACAGACAATATGGCTGGAAAGTTATCCAATCAGAACTCACCCTGTTACAGCCGCAGCTTGCTCTACTGGGGCCCATGCTCTTGTCACAGACAAAAGAAGTTTACAATTCTGATGCTGGGCAGTAGACACTGCTTCTAAGATCTTTGCCCACTGCTGCCTTTCACCTACCTATATCTACCACCAGCCTCACTAGAATAGTTTTTGCAATGCCTGCTTTTCACAGTGCTTGCTTTTTCTGAACTGAAGACTGTCTTAAGTGTATCCAAGTGGCCGAGCCTAGGCCACATGCCTATGCCCTAACCTTAAAGGAAGCTGATAAAGCGAGTTTTTGCCTCTACCTAAAGGCAATAGCAACCCACTCCAGTACTCTTGCCTGGAAAATCCCATGGACCGGGGAGCCTGGTAGGCTGCAGTCCATGGGGTCGCAGGAAGAGTCAGACACCACTGAGCGACTTCACTTTCACTTTTCACTTCCATGCATTGGAGAAGGAAATGACAGCCCACTCCAGTGTTCTTGCCTGGAGAATCCCAGGGACGGAGGAGCCTAGTAGACTGCCACAGAGCCTAGTAGGCTGCCATTTGTGGGGCCGCACAGAGTCGGACATGACTGAAGCGACTTAGCAGCAGCAGCAGCAGCAGCAAGGGTACATTGGGATTCCCTGGTGGCTCAGTGGTAAAGAATCTGCCTTCAATACAGGTGATGAGAGTTTGATCCCTGGGTTGGGAAGATCCCTTGGAGAAGGAAATGGCAACCCACTCCAATATTCTTCCCTCGGAAATCCCATGGACAGAGGAACCTGGCGGATTGCAGTCCTTGGGGTCACAAAGAGTCAGACAGACTTAGGGACTGAATATGTATGCAAGGGTACATTCCCTAAGGTACTTGACAGACTAAAAATTTGACAAACCTCTACCACTGTGGCTAAATAGGTAACATTGGCATCNAGCAGTTATTTTGAGGAATGGGATAGGTAGACTAGAAGTGGTAACCTGAAACCAGTCCTATAAACGTTTATGCTGAACTTCTACTCATTTTCAGAATAAAATCTTCTGACTTCAGTGATTTTAGTACAAAAGAAAATGAATCCATCAGAAATGATCAACTAAATGAGTATTCAGTAAGACACAAAAGCCTGCTCCCATTGTGCTTTGAGGATGAACTGATAAAGCCAGATGCCAAGATAATCGACGTTAGTCTGGTAAAAACAGTAAATTCTCACACGGTAATAAAAACATCTATTTATACTACTATTCAGTAAAATTGTGTATTATTACTTCTTGTAGGCATATCGTATGCTAGTGACCAGAATTTTTGATAAATTCTTCTTACCTCTTGGCTTCATATTCTGAAGTAAGAACAATATTAATATTCTTTTTAGAACTCCCATTCCAAACCAGGGGATTCCTTGGCACCAGCTGAAAATTTTGTGTTTTTCTTTTATGAAGGATTTATCAAATTTCCTTGATTATAAAAGAAATATGTAACAAAGATGATTTTTTTAATGACTTGATTATGTTTCACTTTTCTATCAATCTATTCTATTTCAACCAGAAGAAGCAATTTGTTAAAGCTGATTTGGTAGCTCAGAGTCTCTAGGAATGCTGGACAGACAATATGGCTGGAAAGTTATCCAATCAGAACTCACCCTGTTACAGCCGCAGCTTGCTCTACTGGGGCCCATGCTCTTGTCACAGACAAAAGAAGTTTACAATTCTGATGCTGGGCAGTAGACACTGCTTCTAAGATCTTTGCCCACTGCTGCCTTTCACCTACCTATATCTACCACCAGCCTCACTAGAATAGTTTTTGCAATGCCTGCTTTTCACAGTGCTTGCTTTTTCTGAACTGAAGACTGTCTTAAGTGTATCCAAGTGGCCGAGCCTAGGCCACATGCCTATGCCCTAACCTTAAAGGAAGCTGATAAAGCGAGTTTTTGCCTCTACCTAAAGGCAATAGCAACCCACTCCAGTACTCTTGCCTGGAAAATCCCATGGACCGGGGAGCCTGGTAGGCTGCAGTCCATGGGGTCGCAGGAAGAGTCAGACACCACTGAGCGACTTCACTTTCACTTTTCACTTCCATGCATTGGAGAAGGAAATGACAGCCCACTCCAGTGTTCTTGCCTGGAGAATCCCAGGGACGGAGGAGCCTAGTAGACTGCCACAGAGCCTAGTAGGCTGCCATTTGTGGGGCCGCACAGAGTCGGACATGACTGAAGCGACTTAGCAGCAGCAGCAGCAGCAGCAAGGGTACATTGGGATTCCCTGGTGGCTCAGTGGTAAAGAATCTGCCTTCAATACAGGTGATGAGAGTTTGATCCCTGGGTTGGGAAGATCCCTTGGAGAAGGAAATGGCAACCCACTCCAATATTCTTCCCTCGGAAATCCCATGGACAGAGGAACCTGGCGGATTGCAGTCCTTGGGGTCACAAAGAGTCAGACAGACTTAGGGACTGAATATGTATGCAAGGGTACATTCCCTAAGGTACTTGACAGACTAAAAATTTGACAAACCTCTACCACTGTGGCTAAATAGGTAACATTGGCATCACCAGTGGGTTAAAAAACTAGATCTTTTGTCATTTTTTTCAATAATCATAAGCATTAATATGCCTTTCACACTAAGGTCATTAATATGCAGTTAGATGATTATCAATTTCTTACTTTGTTAATTGTATTTCTAAAAGAAAAGTAGCAATCATTGACTTAAAGTTTACGAACTAAATACTGGTAATATTTATATTTGATAAGTAATCTGTGGATTTAATCTTTTTTACCTTATAATGGAAGTGTGTAAGAGTTCAGTGAGTAGATCTTACATACAGATTTTGCTACTACTGTGATAAAAATAATCTATTTTTAAGTCAATCTACTACTTTGGTTCTTTTATTTCACAGATATAATATACTGAGCACTTTTTATTGTGCTAAATTGTGCTATATGTTGGGATACAATAACGAATGTAAGTCTTTTAAAGAAAATTTTACACTTTCTGAATTTATTAGGATATTCAGACTTCATAATTTTGGCTTGTCATCAGTTATGTAATCAGTTTCTTTTGATCTTTGACTCAGTCTATTGTTTGGTATGCTGCTTATTTCTGGACAAGGAAACCTAAGAAATGCCAGGACATGTTCCATGCTACCAAATATCATATTTCCCAGTAACAGCACCAAACGTTTCTTTACATCTCACGCTATTTCAAAAAGAATTTTAGGAGGCCAGAAGTTCAGATTTTACCCCTAACATTGCAACAGAGTACTAAGAGAAGGAAGTGTATAACATACAAGGACAGCTTTTTGTTATGTTTAAATACTGTTATTGCTTATATTAAAAACTTCTATGTAGTTACTTTTATAATATTTTGCCATTTTATGTTTTAAAAACTACTTAGCCTTCTTGCCTCAATAGACAGATAACAAAGACTCTCTCCTTTAATCCACAGGGGAAAAATGACACAAATCCCATAATTTTCCATGAGGCTGGATATGTACAAATGTTACTTTTGACAAAAAATAGGCTTCCTCCCCATTCTAAGGAAAATGGAAATGGTTGCCCATACAAAAGATCAAATGTTGTTTTAGAAAGAAATTGTGAAATGCTTAAATCTGTAGCTAGAGATCAATCTATTACTCCTTCCAAAACCCAAAGAACTCTGCCTACAACACAGAAGAAAGATGTACCAGCAATATCTTTTGAAGTCAGCCATAGGATTGTAGATGATAAACTAAGGAAGAAAACTAGGAAGCAGACATTAGAAAGCATACCTTGGGATAAACTCTATAATTTTTCACAGACGTTTTCCAGCTTAACAAAAAAATTTGTGGGTTTCCTTGATAAAACTGTTATTCAAGAAATGAGTGCTAAAACTGGAAAGTTTGAAAAAATGTTTTCTACAGTAAAACCAATGAGTGAATTCAGTGCCTCACCTGTCAAATACTACTCAAAGCCTTCAAGAAATACACTCAAAGTCCATAAAATAAATAATGTAACACCATTGGATGATTTGTTAAACTTGTCAGGTAAAAAATAAGCACTTCATAAAGTATTGTTTATTCAGCACTTGGTGGGTAACAAGAAGCAAATAATGAAGTTAGAAGATCACAGAAGAAATTCTTGTCTAAATGGTAATATTCTAGTGGATAGTAGAAGAGAACAAAACAGAAGTTTAAATTACAAACCAACAGTGATATAATATTTTTAGTGAATAAGAGGATAAAATTAGGAAATAATGATCACCAAGAGGAACTCGTTCAGAAATTTCTCTTATCTCAATTAGATTCCTCAGTCATCAGCATTCCTACAGTTAAGTATGATTCAGGACCAAGAATGGTATAGACTGACTCTGGATATTTGCTATTGGAAGCCAGATAACATCAAAAACTTTGTTCCATAACTGGATATCAAATAAAACAATATACCATTAACTTGATAGATGTGGGATTAATTGTATAAAAGCATTTTGGATAATTGATGGAAACTATTACAATATTACATTAGCAATTCATGAAATTGAAAGGCTTTGCAAAATTTCAAATATCTTTTTGTTAGTAAATGTTGAAACTTCTTTACTATATAATGCCTTTATCAAGTGTGACTTTGACTTTTTTCTGAATTGTTAAACAATTTAAAAGCACAACTGATCCTTAGTAAGTAAATAATTTTGTTAGTAAATCCTATAAAAGATTGAAAATTTTAAATCAGTTGCTATTCTGTTTATTCACTAACTTCTCATTAACTCAAACAGTAAAAAAGCAGAACTCAGAAAGAAGTTGCATTTCAGGAGTTCATTGGTTATCTACTTGTTTAAGGACTTTTCTTTTTTAAAGTCTTAACTGTTAGCACTTGAGGAGAAGTAGGTTAGTTAGAAGCATTTCAGTTAAAGGAAGGTTTTGGAGATCTTTCGGAAACTTTTAAGAGTGAGGAAGTGAACTTGTTCGGGTGTCTCTGTTTCCACTGACTGGAGGTTTTCCTTATTGTGTGCCATCAATGGTAATCTTGGGCATCTCTTCACGAGTAGAAGCAGATTTGGGCTCTCAAATAGGACGACAAGGAGAGAAAATGAAGATGGAGGAGAGAGAATGTTAACTGGAGACTCTGTAAATGAGAGAACAGAATAAGGATTCAAGATAAGGTGGTGGGTTCAGTTATGTAGGAAGTAATAGAGCGGGAACACACACAATTTTCCTGGTTAATTACCTTTCTTTTGGTTCCTGGTGGAGAGGAGAAGCAGCAGCAGCTGCAGCTCAAAGTCATGAAGTCATCTTTCTTTTCAGAAATAGGGATTGACCTTGCTCTCTTTGCTTGCTTTATCCATTCTCCCCCTATCTCCACCCCACTACCATATTCACTGCAGTAATCCCAATGGCTTACTGCAAAGCAGAATAGTTTCCCTAGTTACCCTGCAGTCTCAGAAGAGAAAACACAGACTCTTAGCCACTAACAGTAAAAATGACAAGAAATAGAAAATATACCTAGTAATAGCACAAGTAATGATGGTAGGGTTTCCTGATATTCAGTACAAGACAAACAGGTATAGACCTTGAATGTGGGCAGTTATGAGTCAACTTGGGCAAATAATGTCAACTATCTGAGTCTCACTTTTCTATATTCCTGCCTTAGGATGAGGACAACAATACCTTGTTTTACAGTATGATTATTTTAAAGATTGGGCTTCCCATGTGGCTCAGCTGGTAAAGAATCTGCCTACAATGCAGGAGACCTGGGTTTGATCCCTGGGTTGGGAAGATCCCCTGGAGATCTTCCAGGCAAGAATACTGGAGTGTGTTGCCGTTCCCTTCTCCAGTGGATCTTCCCAACCCAGGGATCGAAGCCTGGTCTCCTGCATTTCAGACAGATTCTTTACCATCTGAGCCACCGGGGAAGCCCATCCTTTCCTCTGCTCTTATTGTAAGTATAACTTCTTAAAAGATGTTCCCAAAGGTCTCTTACTACAACCTTTTCTAAATTAGAGTCTAAACCTAACTACAGTCAGCCTTCAGACTTTAGCCAAAATAGACTTAAATTAGAAGAAGGCGATGGCACCCTACTCCAGTACTCTTGCCTGGAAAATCCCATGAATGGAGGAGCCTGGTAGGCTATGTCCATGTGGTCACTAAGAGTCAGACACGACTGAGTGAAAGTCAAGTGACTTGACTTTCATTTTTCACTTTCATGCATTGGAGAAGGAAATGGCAACCCACTTCAGAGTTCTTGCCTGGAGAATCCCAGGGACGGGGGAGCCTGGTGGACTGCCATCTGTGTGGTTGCACAGAGTCAGACACGACTGAAGCGATTTAGCAGCAGCAGCAGACTTAAATTAGAACTGAGGCTTTTGTATGTTATTTGTGGAAGTGTCTGCTGCAGCGTGTGAGTTTTATTCTCTAGAAGGGCACTAACTTGATTTTAAAATTCCATCTCACCGAGGATTGGCCATTGAAATAGCTGGACAGCTGGGAGCAGTGGGTTGCGGGAAGATGGTGACATAAGCTCACCACCTTTCTCTTCTACTCTCAGCTTTAATCTATCATCTCCTTAGCTGAACAGATGCTGGGATCTGCAAGAAGTGGGGTGCAAGGTTACACAAGGTTTCTGCTCTAATGCTGAGATCTGAACATGGCTCTGGAGACCAGTCTCTGAGTTAGAAGGCAATGATGGAAATTGTGCTGTGTCTAGGGGCTGGCTGGCAATTGGAATCTGCAGATTACCCCAGGGAAAGATTGTCTCTGGCTCTCTGTGCATCTTCCTGGTCTCGTTGGTTCCCAGAAGATGAAGAAGAAAACACGAAACCGATGAAAAAACCTGGAACTCAGAGAATTTTTCCTTCAGGTGCCTCAGCAGAGGGTTATAGTCTGCTTGCTTTTATAGTACCAGCCCATAATGAGAAGGACTTTAGCTTCTACCATTTACACAGCTGTGGTCACTAAATCCTGCCATAAACAGACCTAAGATTCTCTGAACTGTATAAGAAAAGTAGCAACCCATCTAAAGGGTCACAGCAAGCAGATGGTGGCCATCCAGTCAGGATATAACAGGGAAAAGGGCCTGAGAACTGACAGAGGTTTCACCTAGGGATGGGGAGGAATAAACAAACATAGTAATTTTGTAGGATTAGAAGTTTTTTTCCTGTTTGCTCATCCTGCCAAGTCCAGCTCATTTAGCAATCACCTATAAAATAAGTAGAACAGATTAAAATTCTGGAGGAGACAGGAATAATTTGATTTAAAAAAATAATAAAAAGCACTAAAGTAGATTCAAGTATATCACACACACACACACAAAATACTGGTTGTATGTATGACTCTCAATCACAATCTGAATTGATAGAATAGGTAATTATTAATTGAGTAGAAAATATAAGAAAGCTTCCAAAATAAGGGGAAATGCAATTTATAAAATATAAGAAAAATGAAAAAGAATATGATATAAATTTATAAAATACTGGTATCAAATATCTGTCATACCACACTTGAATTGATTGAATTTTCCCTTTTTTTAAAAAAATTTACTCATTTATTTTTGGCTACACTAGTTGCAGCGAGCAGGGGCTACTCTTCATTGAGGTGTGAAGGCTTCATTGCGATTGGCTTCTCTTGTTGCGGAGCCCTGACTCTAGGCACTCATGTTTCTGTAGTTGCTGTGTGTGGGCTCAGTAGCTGTGACACATGGGCTTAGATGCTCTGAAGCACGTGGAATCTTCCAGACCAGGGATCGAACCCACTGTACCATTCTTATCCACTGTACCACCAGGGAAATGCCTGAATTTTCCCTTTAAAAAACAGAGACTCTCAGACTGAGTTTAAAAAAATAACACTTAATTATACAATCAGCTGTATGTATACATAGGTTTTACATCTGTGAATTCAACCAACCACAAATAGAAAATCTTATTTAAAAAAAATTCTGAAAAGTTTCAAAAATCAAAATTGGAATTTGCCTAGCATCAGCAGCTATTTACATAGCATTTACATTATACTTACAAATATTTACCTAGCATTTACATTGTATTAGGTACTGTAAGTAATCTAGAGATGATTTAATGTGTATGGGAGGATGTACATAGGTTTTACACAAATACTACCCCATTTTATATAAAGAAGTTGAGCATCCATAGGTTTTGGTATCCACGGGAGGTCCTGAAACCAATCCCCTTGATACAAAGGGATGAATATATTCTGTTTGTAAGAAATATAGTTAAAGNCATTGGAAAAAACCCTGATGCTGGGAAAGATTGAGGGCAGGAGGAGAAGGGGATAGCAGAGGATGAGATGGTTGAGGGACATCGACTTGATGGACATGAATTTGGGTGAACTTCAGGAGTTGGTGATGGACAGGGAGGCCTGGCATGCTGTTGTTAATGGGGTCGCAAAGAGTTGGACACAACTGAGCAACTGAACTGAACTGAACTGAGACTTTGTTGCTGGTTTGTAGGGAGGTCAGAGGAATTTCAGAGGGGCAAAAGTGACCATTAGCAGTAGGTGAAGTCTCAGAGGATCTGAGGAAGTTACTGTTTATCAGCATTTATAGACATATTCCTATGTTCTAACTGAAGAGTGGCAATGCTGGTGTGTTGGTACTGAATATCAACTGGAAGCAGGAACAATGAGGCAGCATGAACACACAGCTATGTTATTTACCTGCCCTTTTCAGGGTCATCAGAAGAAGTCTGCAATACTCCAACCTTTCTTAGAAATGCCTGCTTGCATCTACATATATATATAAACCTTCCATCTTCACTTAAGTTTCTTCTTTTGACTCTACCCAAGTTTCCATCTACAACCTCCCTCTCCTGGACCATCTCATAATTCTTCCTACTTCTGAGCCCAAATAGGCCTATCACCCTCTTGTCAGATTTTAAAAATTTGTTAATTCTGATACATTAAATGGATATCCATTTTGATACCTTATTTTTACATTCTTCAGTTCAGTTCAGTTCAGTCACTCAGTCATGTCTGACTCTTTGCCAACCCATGAATCGCAGCACGCCAGGCCTCCCTGTCCATCACCAACTTCCAGAGTTCACTCAGACTCACGTCCATCGAGTCAGTGATGTCCTCCAGCCATTTCATCCTCTGTCATCCCCTTTTCTTCCTGCCCCCAATCCCTCCCAGCATCAGAGTCTTTTCCAGTGAGTCAACTCTTCACATGAGGAGGCCGAAGTACTGGAGCTTCAGCTTCAGCATCAGTCCTTCCAATGAATATTCAGGGCTGATCTCCTTCAGAATGGACTGGTTTGATCTCCTTGCTGTCCAAGGGACTCTCAAGAATCTTCTCCAACACCACAGTTCAAAAGCATCAATTCTTCAGCGATCAGCTTTGTTTATAGTCCAACTCTCACATCCATACATGCCCGCTGGAAAAACCATAGCCTTGACTAGACAGACCTTTGTTGGCAAAGTAATGTCTCTGGTTTTTAATATGTTGTCTAGGTTGGTCATAACTTTTCTTCCAAGGAGTAAGTGTCTTTTAATTTCATGGCTGGAATCACCATCTACAATGATTTTGGAGCCCCCCAAAATAAAGTCTGACACTGTTTCCATTATTTCCCCATCTATTTTCCATGAAGTGATGGGACCAGATGCCATGATCTTCGTTTTCTGAATGTTGAGCTTTAAGCTAACTTTTTCACTCTCCTCTTTCCCTTTCATCAAGAGGCTTTTTACCTTTGCATTTTTTTTTCTTAGGGAGGACTACAAAAGCTTCAGGTTTCATAAAACTTGCATCCACTCGTGCTCTTAACTAATACAACATGATCAAGAAGTGGCAAATCTACAAGGAAAGATAAAGTAGGGTTAGAGAACAGAAAGCCACAGGAGGTATGATATTTTAGGTAGGTTGGTCAAAAAAGACACGTGAAAAAAAGCTGCACTGAACTAAGACTTAAATTGGAATTTTACTAATTTTTCCACAATGTTCCTTTTGAGGGAGGGCATGCTGTTTTGGATCTTAATTGCTACTGGCAGATTTCCTCCAGTTGCAGAGAATGCAAGCTACTCTCTACTTTTGGCGCCCGAACTTCTCATAGTACTGGCTTCTCTTGTTGCAGAGCATAGGCTCCAGGGCACATGGGCTCCGGTAGTTGCCGTGTGTGGGCTCAGCAGCTGTGGTGCACAGCCCTAGTTGCCCCAAGGCATGTGGAATCTTCCTGTCCTCTGCACTGGGAGAAGGATCCTTAACTGCTGGACCCACAGCAGTTATTGGTTTTAATAATTCCAGTCTCTTCCCTTTATTACTCCTTCCCTTCCTGTAATTGCTACCTCCATGACACCTTACACCTTACGGGTTTTTTTTTTTTTAAACATTTCATTTTATCCAGTTAATATTTCTTTATATTAGATTCTCTTTAATCAAATAACTAGTATGGTTTCTGTCTCCTAACTGGATTCTGATTGATATAGAAATTGTTATTTGTGATGGTTCCGAAAGATGGGATTTGGGGATTGGTTTGGTTTTGTCCTTGGGTTTCAGTGTAGTGGCTGAGCTCCTTGCTAACGGGAAATGGGTGCTGGTAACCCATGCCATGCAGAAGCAGCGCGACTGATTGAATAATCACCTGTAGTTAGTTGTGAGGATGTGCCCGCGGACACACGTGCCTGGGAGCATGTGGCTGCTGTGCTTGCCTGTTACAGCAGTGATCGTGACCAGGAAGACTGCAGTGTGGAGCAGATTCTTCTGAGTAGACTTAAACACAGAAAGAAGTGTCAGACTTGGTTCTTTATACTCCTTATATTCTCTGTTAAAGTCTCACGAGGGAGCTAGAAAGATTCTATGGCAGCCCTAAGAGAATGTCTCATTTCTCATAGCCACAGGGCTGGTATTGCTAAAAGTGGGTAAATATTTAGTTGTCAAGTTTACAGAATTTACATTATTTGAATTTATACCTTTGCTGTGTCTCTCATGAAGAAGTTAGGAAAAATGATAGGGAAGCAAAGGGACACTAAATCTTGAAGTAAGGATATATCTGGCCAGATTTAAATCAAGTTGAGAATTTTGAATTCCCAGGTCATACTCTTTCTAACAGTAGAAGAAGCTTGTCCTCCTGTTCCTGAGGATATTAATAGCGTTTCCTTGCTTCAAAACTATCTAATATCTCTATTACTAGGGTCAGATATCATTATGCTCCAGGGGTATAAGTACAAAGTCTGACCCAGGAGGAAGCAGTTTATAAACCAAAAATTTGCAAGAATTTCCTAATTTTTATCAATGTAAACCTGGAGAATATGTAAAGGAATGAATTTTAAGGAAGGTGAGCTATAGTACTGGTTTGAGCTAAATGTATTGACATGAGTGCTCTTACCTGAGGTTCTAGGTTTAATGTTTTAGGTCATAAAGGTGGGAGTAGTCTAAAAATATGTTAGCTGACAGAGAACTGGGCTCAAAAGTGGCCTGTGTTTAATGAGACTGAGAGGCCAGAACTTCCCCCATTATAATGTAGAGGAAGGAATTCCAAGGTTTAGGGAGATAGGAATATTGGAGTGCCTTTATCATGAATTATCTACATACCCATCTCTCCACTGCATTTTGAGAGGATCCAGAGGACATGCCCATCGTCAGCATGTTGAAAAACATATTTGTGTGTAGACTACAAATGTCCTTGAGAAATTCTGTTATGGCTGTTCTCCACAAACCAGGCATAATGGTGAGGAATTTCACTGCGGAGGTGGGCTCGCTGTTTATGATAGAGATGATAGAAATCCTGGAGTATCAGAGACAAATAGTGGTTTTTAACCACCAGAGGTGACTGGTGGTTATTTACCATAAAAGGAAAGAAATAACATAGTGGTAACCAGAATGTTTTAATCCCCAGGAATCTTTGGGAGTGGTTAATTGATTACAACATCCCTAAGAATGTTAATAGCACGGCAGTCTACTAAAATAGTGCTTAACCTATATCACAGAAGAAAACAGACTGACAACAACAAAATCCAACTTGAGGACTTCTCTGGTGGTCCAGAGGCTATGAATCGACCTGCCAACGCAGGGGACATGGGTTTGATCCTGGATCCAGGAAGATTCTGAATGTCTTGGAGCAATTGGGCCTGAGAGTCACAGCTACTGAAGCCCGCATGCCTTGAACCGCTGCTCTGCAACAAGAGAAAACTGCACATCACAGTTAAGACCCAATGAAGCTAAAAATAATAAATAATAAAATTTAAAAATCTAACAGGTTTCTGAAATGGAGTTTCTCACTTAGTTTTTAGACATAGGCCAATTTATACAGCCAGAACTCTTGCACTGAAGGGGGAATCAAGTTTCCTTCCTGTATCATGAGACAGGGATACACTCTATTGTTGTTTAGTCACTAAATTGTGTCTGACTCTTTGCAACCCCATGCACTGCAGCACGCCAGGTTTCCCTGTCCTCCACTGTCTCCCAGAGTTTGCTCAAGTTCATGTCCACTGAGTCGGTGATGTTACCTAACCATGTTATCCTCTGCTGCCCTCTTCTCCTTTTGCCTTCAATCTTTCTCAGCACTGAATACACTGTATAACTTCCTCCAAATCTTCCTCAAAGGGCCTGCAGTCACTGATGAGAGTGACTATGTATTGGGGAAAAGGAAATACCCAGACCTTTTGGGGATTATGGAACACTGGTTACTTGATACTAATTCCTGGGCCCCTATATTACAGTAGACTCCAGTGAAACTGGGTGCTGAGTCAGGTAACAATTGGAGTCTTAGCCCAAATCTGAAACACAGTGGGCCTGGTGAGTCTGTAGATGCAATGTGTGGTTGAAGTGAAAGTGAAAGTTGCTCAGTCATGTCTGACTCTTGTGACCCCATGGACTATACAGTCCACGGAATTCTTCAGGCCGGAATACTGGAATGGGTAGCTGTTCCCTTTTTCAGGGGATCTTCCCAACCCAGGGATTGAACCAAGATCAACACAGGGATTGAACCTGCTTTGCAGGCAGGTTCTTTACCAGCTGAGCCTTATCTGATTTCTGAATGTATAAATAGAAGAAATATATATTTAGACGTAATAGATATACTTGGCAACTAGGAAAATGCTTATATTGGCTCTTTGACCCATGGAATAGACCATATAGTAGAAAGAGAAAGCCTCTGGAACTCTCCCATCCTACCAGGATAGTAACAAAAGGGAATCACATACCTGTAGGGAAACTGCAGAGAGTAGTGCTGCCATCAAAGACTTGGAAAGATGCATGGGTGCTGATACCTAACACATTTCCATTTAAGTCACCTGTTTGTCCAATATAGAAGGCAAATCTTGACCAATATCTGAGAATGATTATAAACTTAGTCAGGAAGTGACTCCAACTTTAGTTAATGTTCCATATATATAGCATTACTACTAAGGCAGATCAACCCTACAGCTTCAGACACCTAGTACACAACTATGGATAGGGCAAATGCTTTTTCTTCTTCATCAGTTATAAGGATCAACTAGAAGCAGTTTACTTTTTAAATGGTAGGGTCAGGAGTACATCATCACAGTTTTGCCTCAGGATTACATCAAATCTACTCTCTACCATAGTATAGTCTACAAAGATATTAATCATCTTAACATTATCTTACAAAATCAACTGGTTCAGTACAGGGATTGAATTATGCTCACTGGCTCTGAACAACAAGAAGTAGCAAACACTGTGGGTGGCTAAGGGAGCCAGGATCTCAGCTGATCAGGATTTATTACTTGATACAATAGGGAACAACAGAGTTGTTTGCTGGAGTTCAAGGGATAAGGATGAGTTTAGTTTCAGACATGTTGAAGAGGCTCAGAGAGAGTCATCCAAGTGAAGATGTTCAGGACACAGTTGGATATACAAATCAGGAGTTCAAGAGAACACACATGAGTAGATTTAGGAAGTGTTGACAAAACATTAAATCATAATTGAAGCCATGGAATGGGATGTGATTATTGAGTGAAAACATATAGGAATCAAATGAGAAGACTCAATATGGAGCCTTGGAGGATGTGAAACTTTATTTTAAAGATATGGTGGAAGAAAATGAGCCAGCAAAGAATGAGATGAGGCATTCAGAGAACCAGGAGGAGTAGCAGAGAGTGCGGTGTCCCAGGAGTTAGAGGAGGAGAGTGCAGCTAAAGGAAGGGAGAGGGTCTGTCGTGCAGATGCTGTGAGGTGATCACAGATAAAAGAAGCCTGAATCAGCTGAGTGTACTTCCTTGCAGGTCATTGGTGGCTTAGGGGTGACTAGCTTCAGGGTTTTGGAGGGGATGAAACTAATTTGGTGTGAGTCTGAAGGTGGTTTGAGGGAGTTATAGATCCAGTGAACAGGTGGATAGCGAGGCTAGTTCACAGAGATAGAAGATTCAAAGCAACTGACTTTGAATACATTTGTGTAAGCTTCAGCTGTAAATAAATTGAGTTGGAAATGTCTCTGTAGTTTCGATGCATAAATTGATGTCTGGTATGGTGTCTGTGAATAGGTCATAAGTAACAATGAATTTAATAGATTAGTGTCCCTATATCCTGGTTATTCTTCTTCATAGCATTACTGAACATTACCCTTGGTAATTGAAGGAAGTAATGGCATTGTGAGAACTTTAAAAACATGTCCACCTACCCTGTGTAAGACAGGGGTGTCTAGTGGAGGAGCACAAACCAAATGTTGAATGGACCGGGACTAAATCTTTACAGTCACTTAGAGTTGTGGGACTCAGGACTTCCACTAGGTCTTTGTTTTCCTGTTATTATGTTGTCTCACTATACCTACTTCCTAGAGCGGTAAGGATGAAAGGAGATAATGAATTTCAATTACAGCACATTGCCAGGTTCACCATTGGTTATCAATAAGGTCTCCTTCCAACCCAACATGGAAAAGGATGAGGCCCTGCAGAGACGCTGATTGTTTCTTCCATGCACTGTGGTTCTCTGAACTTTACAAGCACTGTTCAACTAGGACACACCTAGGACCTTTGCTCCCTGGCTAGAGTGTAATCAGTGATGCAACACTGGTTATTGGGTGTGATCTAGGCTGGCGGTGAAACAACAGATTGGTGAACGAAAGTAAACACCAAAAAGGCTAAATAAATTCCCGTGTAAAAGGAGAAAGTAAGCTAGAGAAAGGGGAAAGTGTAGGGAAAAGAAACGCAGAAATATGTGTCATGTTAAAAATAGTATAGAGGTCAATTTCCCTCACGGAGAAATGTAATGGCTAAAGCAAAAGACATGATTTAAATACAAAGGTTTTTCTGCTATTATACCTAGCAAGATATAAAATATATCAACCTACAATGTTGACATTTCTAAATAGAATAAGCATGTATATCAATGAGAACATTTAAATCTAGTTTTCCCAATCTTGTACAGTTTATTTAGATATGTTTTAAACTTCCATCAAATTTTATCAGATAATGCATAAATTTCCCATATATAATTCTGATTAATATTACTAAGGCTGGGAAACAGATTTGAGTGCCTAAAATGCCTACAAGTCTAAATACCTATAATAAAAATCCTGCTAGAATACTGGAACCTGATACTTATCTTTATGGGCACTTACTGAGAATGTGTGACTCTATTAGATTTAATAGCATTTTACTGAGTGTCCACAAATCATTACTGGAGTTGAGAAAATCCAATACAGTTCTTGGCTTATGGTAGGTCTTAGTAAATACTTGTTAATAAAGTATGTAAACATGCTGAGAAAAACAATAGTAATTGCTCAGATCGGTACTTTTTAAGCACTTTATTTTTATTTCATTTTGTGTTACTGCAGAAATTTGTACCTGGCATGTCATCTTCTACAGAGTCACACTTGAACTATTACCTAGCCTTTTTCAGTGGTTTTCATTATCCCCATCTGATTTTAGAAAAGACTTCCTTTTCATACAGTGTTAGTGGTAATATAAAACTGGTACAACTTCTTTGGGGATCAATTTGTTCATTTCATTAATATTTTTTAAAAGTAATCTTTAAGTAATTCCATTTCTAGAAACTGATACCTGCAAAAGTGGAATGGACAAGGATAATCAAAGACACATTGTTTATAAACTGAAAACATGGCAATAATTTAAATGTCCATGGGATGGACTGTGTGAATGATGATGCATCCAGCTGACAGAATTCTTGGCAGCCATTAAAAATGAATGAGGTAGAGTCTCTTTACTGCCACAGAAAGGCCTTCAAAGAGAAAGGTTGCACAATGGTAATAATAGTAATTATTGTTGCTCAGTTGCTAAGTTGTGTCTGACTCTTTGTGACGCCATGGACTGTAGCATGCCAGGCTTCCCTGTCCTTCACCATCTCCCTGAGTTTGCTCAAACTCATGTCCATTGAGTTGGTGATGCCACCCAACCATCTCATCCTCTGTCAGCCCCTTCTCCTCCTGTCTTCAGTCTTGCCAAGAATCAGGTCTTCTCTAATAAGTTGTCTCTTTGCATCAGGTGGCCAAAGTATTGGAGCTTCAGCTTCAGCATCAGTCCTTCTACTGAATATTCAGGGTTGATTTCCTTTAGGATTGACTGGTTTGATCTCCTTGATTATTATTATTAGGAACACTTGTAAAGTGTGTACTATATTCTAAACTTTTAACTTAACTCATTTAATTCTCATCACCACCCTAAGAGGTAGGTGCTACTGTTATCCCCATTTTACAGACAAAGGAACTGAAGCACCGTATTGTCAAGTAACTTGCCCAAGGTCGCAAAACCAGCATCAGAGACAGTGTCTGGCTTGAGCATCAGTGTTTCTCACGTGACTCTCTCCATTTATGTTAAAAAAATGTATAACAATAGTGAAGTTGCTCAGTTGTGTCCGACTCTTTGCAATCTCATGGACTGTAGCCTAACAGGCTTCTTTGTCCATGGGATTTTTCAGGCAAGAGTACTGGAGTGGGTTGCCATTTCCTTTTCCAGGGGATCTTCCCAGCCCAGGTCTCCTGGATTGTAGGCAGACTCTTTTTACCCTCTGAGTCACCAGGGAAGCCCATGTATAACAATACGCATATGTAAATATATGTGTACGCATGTAAATGTATATGTACGTGCTCATGTGTGTATGTAGGCAAGGAGAGTGACTCTAAGTACACAGCCTTTGAACTGGTAGCAGTCACTTTCTCTGAAAAGTGGGTTGGGGTGAGAGGAAGAGAGCATGTGATACAAGTCTCTTTTGCTTGTTTGCTTTTGTTATGAGGGGCATTATTATTTTCAAAATAATTTTTTCACAAGGGATGTTTCTCAAAATANACGTGCTCATGTGTGTATGTAGGCAAGGAGAGTGACTCTAAGTACACAGCCTTTGAACTGGTAGCAGTCACTTTCTCTGAAAAGTGGGTTGGGGTGAGAGGAAGAGAGCATGTGATACAAGTCTCTTTTGCTTGTTTGCTTTTGTTATGAGGGGCATTATTATTTTCAAAATAATTTTTTCACAAGGGATGTTTCTCAAAATATAACTTCCCGAATATTTTTCTTCTACTACCAGCAGTTAAGGAAGAAATTTGGCCATTTTTCCCCCTTATCATTGAAGTTATATCATTGATTCATTTAGCAAAAACATCTGAACAGTGCTAGGTGTCCCTGCCTCACCCAGCCCCCAGGAGCTCACTGTGAAGTGGAACAGACTGTCAGGCAAACACCTAATCCCAGACCCCCTATAAAAGGGGATGAACAAAGCTGGGGTGGGAGAAGCACAAGAGATGACATTTCTGTGGAGGGCAAGGAGAGGCAGTGTGAAAGAAGGTACCCAGAGAGGAAAGAATATTTTGCATAAATATTGAAGGAAAAGTAAGAGTTCTTCAGGAGGCAGGGGAGGGAGAGGAAAAAGCATTCCAGACGGAGGGAATATGGGAGTAAGGACAGAGAAATAGGCAACAGGAACCTACATGGGTGTAGTTAGCCAAAACCTGGGGAGGAACAGGTGGGGAGGGCAGGAGCCAAGTCACTTAAGCCCTCCTGGACCATGTTAAAAATTTCATCCTTGTGCTAGTTTTTACTAAGGAACATTCAAAGAGCACAGGTGTTCTCAGGATGATTTAAAACATACAGGTCAAAAGATGTATATACAATGAATATTATCTAGCCTCAAACAGGAAGGTAATTCTGACACATGCTACATGTGGATGAACCTTGAAAATACTGTGCTAAATGAAATGAAGGTACAAAAGGACAAATGCTGTGTGATTCCACTAATACGAGGTACCTAGAATCGTAAAATTTATAGAGACAGAAAATAGAATAGTGGTTTATAGAGACAGAAAATAGAATAGTGGTTACTAGAGGATGGAGAGAGGGAGCAATGGGGAGTTATTGTTTAGTATTTCATAATCTGTTTGAGATGATGTGAAAGTTCTAGAGAAGGGTAGCAGTAAGAGTTGTGCAACATATACTTGCAACAATGTACTCAAAAAAAGTTAAAATACTAAATTTTATATTATGCTTATTTCACTATATAAAAACCAGGTAAAGATGATAAGTTTTGTGTTATGTAAATTTTACTGTAATTTTTAAATGTGGAAAAAATTGAAAAGGTATAGACAAAATTTTGGGGCAAATAATTCAAAGTTACTTTTCTTTCTTGCTATTAAAACTAGGTATGTCATTTCTTTGCTTAAGCTGGTAATAATGATTTATTTCTCGTATATATAATGTCCACCATTTACTGAAAACTAGCTTTATATCCAGAGATGAGGCGATGCAGGCTCAGGGAGGTCAACTCACTGATTCAAGTACACAGCTAGTGAGGGGGCATTTCTAGGAAACCTAGAATAGGAACTCAGCTCTTNTTTGTTTTGGGTTTTTTCCCTTTCACTTTGATGATAGAAGCTTTAAAATGTTTTAAATACTGTGATGGGAGATTCTCATTATTTTTCCAGACGTATAATAGTGAAGGATATATGTTAGGCTTCTGAGATTTCAATTCTTTAGTACAATTTTTAAATATTATATTTTAGGCCAATTTCACAAGTAAGATTAGATACAGTTTTTCATTAACATGAGCTAGTTAAAATAACATCTGATAGAACCCTGATAAAAATATCATTAACGTTTTTCCTGTGGTCATATGACTGTAGAGGCAGCGTTTTCACTTTTAGAAAGAAGCAATAGCTGTCTACTCCATGACGATATTCTCTTATTACCCTGTAACTTCCCAATTCTTATCTTCTCCACTTAAGGAGTATATGTATCAGGAACTTGTGATGTTAGAAATGTACACATAGGGAAACCACTTAATAGAAACCCAGGGCTTCACCACTGCCACGTGAGCTAAACCTCTGGTGTAGTGGGTGATTGTAAAACAAAACGGAGAGATCTCTGAGGGTCAGAGACCAAGGTTTTTTCATTTCCTCAGACCCAAGAAACTTGAAAGAATGACCACAATGATATTTCTGGGGAGGGTTCCATGGAAGTCATGTTTATCATGGGCGGGGCATCCTTTTATCCATACATCTCATTACCCATTTGGAAAGAAATACAGACCTGCTGCAGAGTGCTACTTGTGTATAGAGTTTCCTCTTTTTCCTCCATTGTCATTCATCCATCCATCTATTCACGCCCATCTTTGATTGCCAGCCAAGTATAAGGCACTTTGGAGTGAGATGATAGAGTCAGAAATAATTATATTGCAAGAGGCTGTATGTTCGATCAGTGCAAGCCAAATACTCTGAGAATTTAGAGGAAGAAAGAATTACTGCCACAAAAGGACAATCAAGGAATGTTTTATAGGGTAAAATGATCACCAGTGTTGTTTGAAGGTTAGGGCTTGGAAGGGAGATCAGTCTAGAAAAGAAAGATCTTTTAAAGACCAACATGAGTGTGTCTAACATAATAAGCAGGTTAAAATTAAAAAGTGGCTGTTACTAGTCTTTGATAATAGATGTATATTTTCTACCATTTTATAATTAAAGTTTTTTCGCTTCTAGTAGTTTTATAAAAGCAACCCTTTCAGATTTTTAAATACTTTCTATAAAGAAGTAAGGATTTAATTTAGTGACAGGTTAATCAGCGTGGAATTTTTATAATGGAAAAGGTTAGCATTATTTTAAAATACTAATTTTGGAGAATCAAATTTTACTCTAAGTATTTTTTTTGTTTTTTTTTTCAGCTTGCCAATGTTTACAGTTCTGAGAAGGTTCTCCATCCTGTTTACAATGTTTGCTGAAGGAGTTTTACTCAAGTGAGCTAAATTTCTAATATATTTAGTCTTTAACAAGTTTTTAGCTCCCTGAAAAGATCTCCAGCGTATGTAAGATATTCCAATCATTTGTGTTGTTTTACTTTACCTTTTGAGAAGTTTAAGCAGCTTTCTTCCTTTGCTATAGGAATTGATAGTTATGACTTCCTTATGGAATCCTGTCTGAACATGAGATATGCTTTCAAGAATTCTTATACCTACTGAAGCCACTGGGTAAAGCTGAGTCAGAAGATCAATATAGGTTTTAAATCATGTTCATGACTATGCTACTTTACTACAAATGTATGTGACTGTTTTCTGCTTAAAGAAATCTGATTTGCAAAAATGTAAACTCAATAATAATATAAGAATAGGAAATAAGCAGACTTATTTATATAAGAAAATAAGTTTTTCCTTCATTAGAAGAGTTCTTTTAAATATTCAATTCCTTGGAATCATTTGTTTATAGTTTTTTTTTGGAAGAAAACATTTTTTGTTGTAAAATGAGTCTTTGTAAATAACTAAAGCCACATATATATTTTTAAATTATTTTATAGGAAGACTTTTTCTTGGGGTATTAAGATGACTGTATTTGCAATGATTATTGGAGCCTTTGTAGCTGCAAGGTAAGATGTGGGCTTGTATAAAACCTATGAGAGTGCATTAGAATTTGTCAATAATTACTAATAATAAATGATTAATTGCCAATGAAGAGAATTTTGTATAGACTAAATAATAACCATGTCTTTAAAAAGTATTCAGAGACTTCAAAAAGTTAAATCTTTTTGGTTGTATGAAGATTAAGGCTAGCAAAATCAGATTCTTGGGATTCTTAAAAGTTAAATTCATGTAATGTAGAGTTTATTATGCTGTCTTCTATTTATTGAGCCCATACCATATGCCGTTCAATATGTTGGTATTTTACACATACTATTTATGTGTTTTTCACAACTACACCAAACGGTATGGGTATTATTTTCCTATTTATGTTAAGGAAATGAAAATCTAAGTTCCATAGCTTGCTCGAGGTCACACAGCTATTAAATAAATGACAGACCTGGAGTTTGAGTCTATGCCTGACTGCAAAGCCTGTGTGCTTTTATAAACTGTGTAGCATTCTTTTCCTTTGCATGCTGCTAAAGAAAATGGTGTTGCAGAGAAGACAAGTGATCATGAATTATTTGCCTTATGGGATAATAAATAATAGAATTGCTTTATTTGGCTTCACCTAAGGCATCACAAATACCAAAATTTGGATATTCTATTAAATTATTAAAGCTTTTTCTCATTGTTCTTAACTTTTAATTTTAAAATGAAGAAAATGTAGATCCAGAGACTCAGAAAATTAGTGCTCACTTTGGCAGCACATGTACAAAGACTCAGAAAATGGAAATGATGAGTAGAAGTCTTCTACAACATTTTACTCAGCCCAGAGCATGCATGTATGGGCTTGCTGATGCTGTAGATTCTACCTGACATATATTTTCCAACTGGGAGTTCCAGTGTGCTTCTTCTTTTTTTTTTTCCCCAGTGTGCTTCTTGAATTGGCTCATTGACCTTTATCATATCCGTGTATTACAGGTGTTGGGGGGAGGGATATAAGTCAATTCTGTTCCACCCTGACTCTCCAAGTAAAATTTCATTCTAAAAAAAATAGGGTAATTAGTTACTAGAATTTTGTTACATAGCTGACTGCTTTTCCCTCTAGGTAATCATGCCTTCTTGGAGAAAAATTCAGTGTGAATCACCTACCATTCTTTTTAAAGGTGCCCTGCTAATCTTGGATCTCACTGAAGCTGGTGGGATCCAAAATCGAACCAAACACAGAAGTTTCTCTGAGCTAACTCTAGCCTGCAAAAAGTTTCTGAGGCAGATGCTATCTGGGCCAGCCTTATCTAATTAGAAACTTTCACTTGGGAAAGAAATTTGGAGGAAGAGTTACAGGGTTGTCAGGCTGCTTGGAAGAGGGAGAGGTCATTAGGTAGTTCTGCCCGACATTGCAGTGGCATAGAGCTCCTCAGAAGTCTGTCCCATGAAGTAGCTGAACTCCAAGGAGATAGCACCTTTGCAGAATCACAGAATGTGAGGCCCCTGTTTTAGCTAGGGTGCTAAATATGCAGATGGCATACTCTTCTTAGATTTTCATTTATTCTCTTCAGTTTACTAAGTTCTTCTGCTTGGTACGCTGCAAAATACTAAGAAACTTCAGCTTCCCTAGTCTCACTAGTTATATGTAGTATGCTCACCGGGCAATTATTTTAAGTATTTGCGTCTACACTATGTGCGTAGACACTAGTGTAACGTGATCTCAGAACTAACCGCAATCTATACTTCAGAAATTCCACCAAGTGGCCCAGCCATCTATGCAAGATAAACCTATCTTTTGTGTGAACCTTTGAAAGATGACATGTTAACAACTTCATTCTCCTTTTGGTTTCCTTATCTGTGAAACTGAGCTGTGATGCCTTCTGCTTGCTTCAGATGTACTATAATGGTGAATTTGGTTGGTTCTGTCTTGCCTGACTTTTAATTCAGAATAGTGTGCTATTAACTGACAAGGTTGATTATTGCTAATGACTGTGTTTAAGCATTAGTGCTTCTCATTTCTGCAGATTCCCTTACTGAGTATGAAATTGCAAACTGTAACCTGGAACCAGGAAATACTAGTAGCTGATAAAATGTGTAATATTCACTTACGTAGATAAGCATATGTTCTTGGAAATATTGTAGTTCAGACCTATTTAAAATTTAATGCATGTTCTTTAAGTGTTGTTATTAAACTGTTGTTTATATTTTGCAGCTCTGACTTGGCATTTGATCTGGAAGGATATGTTTTTATTCTGATCAATGATGTCCTGACAGCAGCAAATGGTGCCTACGTAAAACAAAAATTAGATTCAAAAGTAGGTAGCAATCTAATGCTTCTTTAAGAGATGTTTGCTGATACTGGGAATGGTCATTGTCAGTCCTTCAGGGAAAAAGTGGAGAATAAAGGAAGATACTTAGGAAAGATGAGAAAGACTAGGGAATCTCTGAGGGTGAGAATGCCTGGACCTTGGTGCTCATGTAAGAAACTATTTTCTAATTAGCAATTAGATTTTACTGTTGGGTTTTTTGGAAGGGACTAGGTGAGTATTGACTTTGAGTGGAGTAGTGATATAAGAAGTGTTCATTAGAGAAAAGTGTCATGAATGTTCATGGCTGTGTCTTGGAGGACTTGGTGAGGGACCTGGACGAGAAAGAAGCATCTGGAAGCCCTTGAGCAGATTTCAGAAGTGATTTAGAAGCAGCTGCAGAACAAGAATGGACTTTGCATATTTGTGCTACAGACAGTTGTCCCTCAGTATCTTTGGGGGACTGGTTCCAAGAACCCCTGAGATTACAGAAATCCTTGAATGCTCGAGTACCTTGTAGAAAATGGAATAGTATTTATGTGTAACCTGTGCACATCCTCCCATATACTTTAGATCATTTCTAAATTAACCTAGATCTAGGGACAGGACAGATCTATTTCCAACACCTTTTCTGTGAATATACCTTTTATGTCTTTTTCTCCATTTATTTGCCTTAATGGCTATGTGATGATTGCATTTTAATGGGAGCTACTATGAAAAATTTTTATCTTTGTACTCTAGCTAGAGAGAAGGGAGCAGTTTGAGATTTAGTTTTGCTCTGTTTTTTTGCTGCTTTGGAAATAGGAATAATAACATTTTATTAGTCCACCAGCCTTAGCTGTCTAAAACAGTACTGTCCAGTNGATGCCATGATCTTCGTTTTCTGAATGTTGAGCTTTAAGCCAACTTTTTCACTCTCTTCTTTCACTTTCATCAAGAGGCTCTTTAGTTCCTCTTCACTTTCTGCCATAAGGGTGGTACCATCTGCATATCTGTGGTTACTGATATTTCTCCTGGCAATCTTTATTGGATGGACCTACTGGCTGGCAGGCTTAAAATCTCATGCTCTTTTCCTTAACATTCTCTCCATCTGACATTCTTGGGTAGTTATTAAGTGCTATTATGTGTCTCCGGGCTCAGGTGATATGAAAGAAAGATGAATTGGGTGGTGTTCTTGCCTCTGAGGATCATTCAGTTGTCTTGGGGAGCAGACCTGTCAGCAGCAGAGTCAGCAGTGTTGTAGGTTCTGTGGGAGAACTGTTGGGGGCATTGTGGGTTGGAAAGTGTAAGTGGATTAATTCCACCTCCTTGCTGGAGAGGGAATGCCTGTCTTATGGAACTTTGCCTACAAACAGAATGAAAATACAAATGATGTGAATAATCAGTACTGTTTGGTAAGTTTTGAATTAAATTCGACACTTAGGAAATCCAAGAATTCTGAGTTTGATTCTGTTTCTAAATCCCTTTGTTTCTAAATTTTTGTATGCTTATTAGTACAATTTTAAATTCAGTTCGGATTCAGTCAGTTCAGTATTTCTGAGCATATTTCTTGTGCTGAGAAAGCCTTGTGCTAAGTTCTCTTGGGAATATGTGAGAAATACAACACAGTCTTTGCCACTCAAGGAGGACATTTGACTTGCTTCAGAGGTGGTGTAAGATCCAGCACCAAAGTGTGTGCCAGCCAGTCAGTACTATAAGTGTTGTAGGAGGAAGCAGGTGTGGGTGAAATATCAAGCTTGGCTTATTAGAGAAGATAGGGCTTGGTTTTCTGGTCCACCAACTACAACAAGCAACACTAACCTATTCTTTGAGTATCATCATTAGAGGTACAACTTACAGAAGTGGTTGAATGGTTTGCTTTTATTGCCCAACACAGAAGCACTGGAGGGAAGCCATAGATACCCTAACACGTCCTAGAGGCTCGTGGTATCCCACCGGAGGTTGCAGTTGATTCCTTTGCTCAGTTTCATATTCAGTGGACTGCTTGTCTGAAGTTCTGGCAAAAGGGTTCGCATTACAGAGTAGAATATGTGGCAGGATTTCAAGTAGGTGTTTCCTCTGAAGTCCAGTTCATGTTCAGTGTGTGTCTTTTAGGGTGTTTCCCCTTCAAAATATGTGGGCAANTTGCTCAGTTTCATATTCAGTGGATTGCTTGTCTGAAGTTCTGGCAAAAGGGTTCGCATTACAGAGTAGAATATGTGGCAGGATTTCAAGTAGGTGTTTCCTCTGAAGTCCAGTTCATGTTCAGTGTGTGTCTTTTAGGGTGTTTCCCCTTCAAAATATGTGGGCAAACATTCATGAATGTGCATGCATTTTTTGAAAAAGAGTGGACACTTCTTGGTGTGACAGTTTAGCTTTAAATGGAACTGTTCCGTGTTAACAAGTCTACTTCTGGTGTTCAAGTAATACTTCACCTGTAGGATATGGTGCTTTGTACCTGATAAGGTGCTTCCATGTTAATCACTTTCCCCTTATCTTCACTGTGTACTTGTGCGGTAGATTGTTAATCTGGTTTATAGAGGTTAAAGACATGCTTGAGGTTACCTGATGACAGAGTTTAGTGCTAGAACCACTCTGCCTTTTTTGTTTGTTTGTTTGTTTGACCATAGCATGAAACTTCACGGATTTTAGTTTCCTGACCAGGTTTCAGACCTGGGTCCCCTGAAGTGGAAGCGCAGAGTCCTAACCACTGGACCACCAGGGAATTCCCTAAAACCAGTCTTTCTGACTCTAAGGAGATCTCTTGCTGTTTGCCTGACCACATCTATCTCCCAAAGCCATGTGCTGACTCCCTGATTGACTTTTTCCCCTGTTTGGGACTATGCATACAGAACAAGCTATTGAATGGAAGAAATATCTCAGGTTAATATTAGAAGTGGAGTCTCTGCAGCTTGGCTTTGTTGTTAATTGTTCACAAATAATTATTTCATTCAGGAAATATCTACTGAATTCTTCTTATATGCCAGGTGCTGTTCTAAGTTAAAAACACATGCCTTTGCTTCAAAGGAGCTTACATTCCGATGGTGTAAGATAGACTAAACATAAATTATATAATAAGAGCTATAAAGAGAGATAAAACAAGGAAGAGTGATTAGGGAAGTACTATTTTAGATAAGATGATTAAAGAAAGCATCTTTATAAGCTTCGTTTGAGCAGTCACTGAATGTATGGACTCAGAGACCAGTTGGTGTGGCTCTTTAGAAGGGGTAGTCTAGGCCAAGTATTCTAAGGGCTGAGGTAGGAGCTTGTTCACAGGGGATGTTTTCTGAAGAGGTAAATATCAGGAGAAGTCAGAGTGGGCCTTGAAAGATGTAGAGGCAGAGAAACAAAAGGTACATTCCGGGTGGAATTGACACCCTGAGCACAGGCACAGCTCCAAGGACCAGAATCTTCAGTGTGGTTAGAAGGTGTAAGTCAAGGACTTTGGAGCCATTAGCAGAGAGCCTTTAGAGCATGTGGTTCCAGCCCCTTATCTCACAGATGAGGGAACTGGGGCCCAAAGAGGGCTCTGGACCAGACCCCAAATTTCCTGACATTACAGCTAGTGTCTCCCTCTTCCTGCCATACCACACCCCACTTCCTTCTAAGTTGGAACCAGTGCTAGGCGCAGGAATTTGAAATTTACTATGTCGATAACAACACATCCCTAAAAGTTTGTGACATAAGTGGTACAGCTGAGAGAACTTGAGGCCAGAATGCAAAAGACCAGCAACTTCCAGGTCTGTTTACGAGCACTGTCTGGCTCCGGGCAAGTCCTGTCTGCTCTCTTGGCCCACTCTGTCATGTGGTAACTGAGTAGGTTGGATCCACTAAGTTGATGGGTTCTGTAGGTAGGGCCTTTTCAGGGCTGAGACAGCACGTCTGAGGAGTAGAAGGCATGCCAGTGTGGAGACTGAGCTGCTATTCCTGACAGCTGGCACAAGCCCAGTTGCTCCTTGAGTCCTAATAAGCTATGCTGATAAACAGCTCTCATCTATTGGACTTAGGGCGTTCCTGACTGTAGGGCTCGGAGAACCGCACTCTGAAATGGACACCAGGGACAGCCTCTAGTGGACTGACAAAGTTTATTATCTAATTGCGCGGTTTTATAATTCTCAGGGAATAGAGCATAAGGCAGACTTTTGCACGTAGCCATTCCAGATAAACATTAAAGCATTTAAGCATAAAATACAGTGCCCATCGCCCAAGACATAACATAGCTTTGGCGAAACTCTAAAGAGAGTCTTATCATGAAACAACAGTCCTTGCTCTCAGAAACAGGTGGTCAGAAGGAAGCCTCAAGGCCGGGTGTACGACCCTTCGTCATCCGTTCCCAGCCTTGGGCACTCGGTGAACGCTCATAACCCTTTGTTATGCTCGTTCCAGCTTCCAACCTTCGTCATGAGTGGAGCGAATACATTTTCAGTAATTGCTTAAAGCCTTCCAGCTCCTCCACACCTGACCTAGAGCTATTTTGTTTGGAAGCTCTCTATTGAATGAAAAGATTGCCAAGAAAAATTATTAAATGAAGAAGCACAGTGTAAAATAATGCATCTGGTATACTAGCTTTAGAATAAAATACAAAGGAAAAAATAAAAATGTATGTACACATTAATTTAATTTACTTACCGTTTAAGTAGAGACCATGGAAGGATACATGAAACTAATACGGTAATCACCAGTTTGCTTGTGAGAGAGAAGACAGGAAAGTGTAGAACAGAAATGCAATGGAGACTTCACTACTTATTTTTTTTCTGATTGTAGAACTGTATGAATTTATTTAAACTGCATTTTATAAAAGGAACATAAAAAAGACAGTTTTTTTCTGTAAATAATGGCTATCCAGTGATGAATTCTAAACTTTAAAACGACTGGGGGAAGTGGGGCAAATGAACTTGTTTTCACTGTTTCAGAGTTTCAGACTCCCGACCCAGGATTCAAACTGAAGCAAAATCAGATCCAAATTATTTTTCTGAAAATCCCACTGTTAATCTTAGTAGGGAGAGAAGGGAAGACTTCCCTCTGTTGGAGCAGGAATTCAATAAGAGGGCTCTGAAAGGTCAGCACCCCAGGGAGGCAGGAGTTACACAGAGCAGTTGATGGGGCTGGCACAGCTTTTAAGGAAAAATTGAAAGCCAGTGAAGAAAACAACTAAATTTCCATAAAAGTGAAAGGTTTTCCATACTTGTCCTTGGCAAAGTGTTCTGAGAAACCGTGTGTGTGTGTGTGTGTGTGTGGTATAATTTTTCAAAAATTTAAGTTCTCGAAGTCCTGGGCTTACCAGAAACCAAGGAACCAATATATTCAGCATTTAGTTTTTCTAAACACAAATCTTCTAACTTTAAAACATACTCCTTAGAAAAAGCAAAAAGTGGTAAAGCCAGCTTTTACTATTAATGGAAGATATCTAGTTGACATTGGTAAAGGTGGAGCAAGCACCAGTTAACCAATGGCTTTCTGAAGTGTCAGATTGAAAAGACTGTGTTTAAACTTGTTAGTCGCTGCCTCCAAAAGGGAATGTGTGCAGCACAAAGCCAGTGATTCAGAGCATCGGGAGCTGGAGCCTGGCTTGCTGGCAGCACCCCCTGTTAGGTGTTCTCACGTAGGGATGGGAGAACAGACCCTTTGCTGTAGCTCTCACAAGGCCAGCACTGTAGGCACTGGGACGCTGTATAATGTCTTCATTCTGTCACTGGTTAAGTTACATGGCTCAGATGAGTTTTACAGGAAAAGTTCTTGCACAGATTATCTACCGGGAGGTATCTCTTACTAAGCATTGCTACTAAATAATGAAGAATTATTAGGCTGTTTGTTGCCTTAGCTTGTCCAGGGTTATTAATCTTTTCTAGGTCACTCTGTGAACCATTATAGACTGATTCTCAAACCCTGACGTGTTCTTTCCCACATAGAGACAGGGCTCTTAGGCTTTTCTGGGCCTTGGTATTCTCAAACATAATATGAGTGGATTGGATCAGTTATTCTTTATTTACGAATGACTAGATCTTTCTCTGTGATGGGGTTAATGGCAACCTCCTCCAAGAGGGCGTATGCCATACCCAGGTCTAATGCACCCAGAGCCCCTTGCCCCTGTAGCTGTCCACTGCTGACCCACACCTCCCAGGGGACACTCAGAGTTCTCTCAGTCTCTGTGGGGTCTCTGGGTCCTGGTGTGTACAAGGTTTGTTTGAGTCCTCTGAGTGTCTCTGGCAGGTATGGGGTTTGATTCCAAAGATAATTTCGCCCCTCCTGCTGTCTTGTTGGGGCTTCTCCTTTGCCCTTGGACATGGGGTATCTCCTCAAAGTCATTCCAGCGCTGTGCAGCCGCTGCTCCAGTGCCACAGGACTGGGAAAACAGACTCTTTTAGGGCACACACACAAAAATAAAACAACCGTGTGTGCACCAGGACCCAGGAGAAGGGATCAGTGACCTCACAAGAAACTGGCCCAGACTTGCCCGTGAGTGATCAGGAGTCTCCAGTGGAAGAGTCGGTTGGCAATGGCCTGCTGCACGGTTGGGGGCACTAAGTACATCAGTGCTTGCTTGGGACCTTTTGAAAGATGTTGCCATTATCATTCAGTTCAGTTCAGTCACTCAGTCATGTCCGACTCTTTGCGACCCCATGGACTGCAGCACGCCAGGCTTACCTGTCCATCACCAACTCCAAGAGCTTACTCAAACTCATGTCCTTTGAGTCGGTGATGCCATCCAACCATCTCATCCTCTGTCATCCCCTTCTACTCTAGCCTTCAATCTTTCCCAGCGTCAGGGTCTTTTCCAATGAGTTAGTTCTTCACCTCAGGTGGCCAAAGTATTGGAATTTCAGCTTCAACATCAGTTTTTCCAATGAATATTCAGGACTGATTTCCTTTAGGATGGACTGGATGGATCTCCTTGCTGTCCAAGGGACTCTCAAGAGTCTTCTCCAATACCACCGTTCAGAAGTTTTGACTAGATGGACCTTTGTTAGCAAAGTAGTGTCTCTGCTTTTGAATATGCTAGATTGGTCCTAACTTTCCTTCCAAGGAGTCTTTTAATTTCATGGCTGCAATCACCATCTGCAGTGATTTTGGAGCCCAAAAAAATAGGTATCTAATTTTCTTGAAGAGGTCACTAGTTTTTCCCATTCTATTGTTTTCCTCTATTTCTTTGTATTGATTACTGAGGAAGGCTTTCTTATTTCTCCTTGCTATTCTTTGGAACTCTGCTTTCAAATGGGTATATCTTTCCTTTTCTCCTTTGCCTTTTGCTTCTCTTCTTTTCACAGTTATTTGTAAGGCCTCCTCAGACAACCACTTTGCCTTTTTGCATTTCTTTTTCTTGGGGATGGTCTTCATCATTGCCTCCTGTACGGTGTCACAAACCTCCGTCTGTAGTTCGTTAGGCCCTCTGTCAATCAGACCTAATCCTTTGAATCTATTTCTCACTTCCACTGTATCATCATGAAGGATTTGATTTAGGTCATACCTGAATGGTCTAGTGGTTTTCCCTACTTTCTTCAATTTAGTCTGAATTTGGCAATAAGGAGTTCATGATCTGAGCCACAGTCAGCTCCTGGTCTTATGTTTGCTGACTATGTAGAGCTTCTCCATCTTTGGCTGCAGCGAATATAATCAGTGTGATTTCAGTATTAACCATCTGGTGATGTCCATGTGTAGTATCTTCTCTTGTGTTATTGGAAGAGGGTGTTTGCTATGACCAGTGTTCTCTTGGCAAAACTCTATTGGCCTTTGCCCTGCTTTATTCTGTACTCCAAGGGCAAATTTGCCTGTTACTCCATGTATCTCTTGACTTCCTGTGTTTGCATTCCAGTCCCCTGTAATGAAAGGGACGTCTTTTTTGGGTGTTAGTTCTAGAAGATCTTTTAGCTCTTCATAGAATCATTCAAGATCAACTTCTTCAGCATTACTGGTTGGGGCATAGACTTGGACACTGTGATATTGAATGATTTGCCTTAGAAACAGAGATCATTCTGTCATTTTTGAGATTGCATCCAAGTACTACATTTCAGACTCTTGTTGACTGTGATTGCTACTCCATTTTTTCTAAGGGATTCTTGCCCACAGTAGTAAATATAATGGTCATCTGAGTTAAACTTATGCCACACAAGTCTTTTCATTCCTGTGGTTTGTATTATATTATACTACCAGCATCTGTAGAGCCAGAGACTGTTCAAAACAGGACAAAAACCTTAGAAAGCATCTTTTTATGTTCAATCTGTAATCATAAACCCCAGTCAGCCAGGACTGAAGATTCCTGGCCTTGTGGCAGAGAGCCCATCTACTTCTGTATCACACAGAATGACCAAGCAAGTAATTTTCTTCACAGTAGCGCTTTATCAGTGTTTTCTAGAGGCAGACGTTTTGTTTTAAAGTTTTTTTTTTTCCTGACAACAAAGTACATTCTCACTGTGCCTTCTTTATTTCCTATCTTCAAGAGAAGAAAAATTTGCTTGCACGTCTATCACTGAGAGATAAATAACAGTGGTAGAAGTTAAAGTGAATATTCTCTTTGAATGTAAATTATGTATACATTTAAAGTGTCTGTTTTATTCTCTCAACTGATTCTCAAAAGAGATAGATAGATAGAGAAGTTTTCTATATTTGTAGCATAGGTAGAGGCTTAGAAAGGTTCAGTTCCGTCGCTCAGTCTTGTCCGACTCTTTGCGACCCCNGGTCTTGATTTGCATTTCCCTGATAATAAGTGATGTTGAGCATCTTTTCATGTGTTTGTTAGCCATCCGTATGTCTTCTTTGGAGAAATGTCTATTTAGTTCTTTGGCCCATTTTTTGATTGGGTTGTTTATTTTTCTGGAATTGAGCTGTGTAAGTTGCTTGTATATTAAAATATACAAGTATCAAGTTTTCTAGTTCCATTTATTTTGGCTTTTTAAAACTAAATGAAGGTAGAGCAGTGGAAACTGTCACATAGTGCTGATGGGAATACAAAATGTTTTAGCCACTTTGGAAAACAACTTGACATTTCCATATAAAAAGATNTTGAGCTGTGTAAGTTGCTTGTATATTAAAATATACAAGTATCAAGTTTTCTAGTTCCATTTATTTTGGCTTTTTAAAACTAAATGAAGGTAGAGCAGTGGAAACTGTCACATAGTGCTGATGGGAATACAAAATGTTTTAGCCACTTTGGAAAACAACTTGACATTTCCATATAAAAAGATACATTTACTGAAGGAACCAAAAGTATTATGTCAAGTTAAAGAAGGCACGTATAAGAGTACATACTATACAATGCCATTTATATGAAATCATTGAATGGCAAAACTCCAGTAACAGAAAGGAGATCAGAGGTTCCCAGAAGCTGTAATCGGGGAGGGATTGACTATAAAGGATCAGGAGGGACCTTTCTAGGCTAGCAAATATTTTTTTTCCCAACTTTACAGAGATATAATGGACATTTAATATTGTGTAAGTTTAAGTTGTACAAAGGTTGATTTGATAGTTATGTATTAGGAAGTGATCACCATAGTAACATGAGTTAACCCTACCGTCACCTCACATAACTGACATTTCTTTTTGTGATGAAAACACTTGGGATCTACTCTCTTAGTAACTTTCAAATATGTGAACTTTATAGTATTGTTAACCATAAAACTGTGCTTGCACAGTAGAGGCCTAGAACATATACATCTTCTAAGTTATAAAACCAACATCTCACTGTTTCCCCCTGCCAGTGCCTGGCAACCACCGTTCTGCTCTGATTCTATGCATTTGGCTTTTTTAGGTTTTTTACATGTGAGATCAAACTGTATGTCTTTCTCCGTCTGATCTATCTCACTTTGCATAATGCATTCAAGGTCCATTTATGTTGTTGCAAAATGCAGGATTTCCTTTCTCATGGCTAAATAATGTTCCAGAGTGTGTGTGTGTGTGTGTGTGTGTGTGTGTGTGTGTGTTTCATTCTCACTGTAAAATGTACATTCTTGCCAACAATATACAAGGATTCTCTTTTCTCCACACCGTTGTCAGCACTTGTCATCTCTTTGATGACAGCTGTTCTAACAGTTGTGGGGTGCTATCTCATTGTGGTTTTAATTTGTACTTTTTTAGTGATGTTGAGCACCTTTTCATATACCTGTTATCCATTTATACCTTTTTTTGGGGGGGCGGATAGAAGACTCTTGAGAGTCCCTTGGACTGCAGGAGATCCAACCAGTCCATTCTGAAGGAGATCGGCCCTGGGATTTCTTTGGAAGGAATGATGCTGAAGCTGAAGCTCCAGTACTTTGGCCACCTCATGGGAAGAGTTGACTCATTGGAAAAGACTCTGATGCTGGGAGGGATTGGGGGCAGGAAGAGAAGGGGACAACCGAGGATGAGATGGCTGGATGGCATCACTGACTTGATGAGCGTGAGTCTGAGTGAACTCCGGGAGTTGGTGATGGACAGGGAGGCCTGGCATGCTGCGATTCATGGGGTCTCAAAGAGTCGGACACGACTGAGCGACTGAACTGAACTGATATACTCAGTTCCTTTGGCCCTTTTTAAATTGGATTGTTTGGGGTTTTTCTTGTTGAGTTACATGAGTTTCTTATGTGCTTTGGCAGTTAACCTCTTATCAGATATGTAGTTTGCAAATATTTTTTCCCATCCCATAGGTTGCCTTCTCATTTTGTGGATTTTTTCTTTTGCTGTGCAGAAGCCTTTTAGTTTGATGTCATCCCTCTTTGCCTTGGTTGGTTGTGCTTTTGGTGTCATAGCCAGAAAATTGTTGTCAAGACCGTTGCCAAGGTGCTTTCCCCTCTGTTTTCCTCTAGGTTTCATGGTTTTAGGCCGAACTTTCTTTATCATGATTGTAATGGTGGTTTCATGCCTATGCATTTGTCAAGACGCATTGGATTAAACACTTAAAAACTGGTGAATTTAATTTTTTTTATATGTTATGCCTCAACAAAGAATCATACACAAGTTGAATGTCTACTGTCTATCAAATGCTGTGATTCAACTAAGGTGAAGCGGGTCCTCCCCCCGGGGAGCTCCCCGCCTATAGATGTGGTTGAGGAGGATTTGGAGTTCAGAGATAGAAGTACTGAGGAGAGTAGTGCTGAGGCCCAGGGGAAGGAGTTCTTGATCCGGGGAAGCCCCACAGAGGAACTGCTTGGCTTCTAGTTGGATGGGTGAGCAGGAATCAGGTGAATGTCTAGGGGAGGGGCATTCCAGGCAAAGGCATGTGAGTGTGAAATGCATGTTATGTTTCATAAACCACGAGGAGCCTGGTATTGCTGGAGCCCTGGAGCTCTGAGATTTGTGTTGAAGTGGCAAGAGTTGAAGTTGGACAGCTTAGCAGAGATAGAAAAAGTGGAATGTTCCTCAGATTTGCTTGACAAACTCATATTGCATATTGAGAGAGAAACCCTCCCTCACGGGTGAGAGACAGATGATCAGTGCACATTGTCATTTCTGTTCATTCCTTTGACGTTTGGCTTAGAAACAAAGGGGAGCAACAGAAACTTCGCTTTTATAAAATCAGCTGTTTTAAAATAGTAATTCTCCCTGGACAGATCTCAGCTGAATTTAGGTAACTAAGACTATACTTGAGCTTTCACACATGACAAGGAAGAAATATGTTTTAAGATTTGAGAAAGCCGTTATTTAATACCAGCCATCTGGGAAGATTGCTGAAATTAGCACGACATGGCTTATGCCTTCAAGCAAATAGCAGTTTCTTTGTACCAACATGGAGAAATATAAAATCTCGCTCATGTTACATTTTGGAAAGGAGAAAACCTTACAAAACTGCTTATTGATTCATTTCCATATATATGAGATTCTTGAACGTCACTCTTTATCCTTGGAGTGATCCATGGAAGTGTATGTATATGACTGTGTGATGGGAGCAGCTGCACAGGGTTTTCATTAATGAATGACACAGCCGACTTGGAGGGCCTGCCCTAAAATCCGGTGCTTTCTTATTTATTACAGGCATTGGATTTTGAAGGCTGGGCTGACACCCTCTTTCTTCTGCAATTCACCCTCTCTTGTGTGATGGGGTAAGCCTTTGCTGCCTTGTTAGCAGATAGTTTTCCTAAAGAAATTTGGTCTAGTGTCTTTCTGCCTCATTCCTGTCTCTTGACTGTATCAGCTTAGGATAAACCTCCAGACTCAAGTGGTTTCATCATCCTTGGGAATGTACCTTCAGGGCTACCAAACTAATCTCAAAGTCATGCTTTTAGAAGGATGAATGAAAGAAACTAAATATTTATTAAGTAAGCTAGTATGTGATAAGCACCATTATATTTCAACATGCATTATTTAATTTTATTTCTACATTAACCATTTGACAGATATTGTTGCCCCCTACTCCTTACTGCCTGAGAAAACAGGCTCAGAATTCAAATAAATAGCCTTAAGTTTGCAGAATTAGTAGGCAGCAGTAGCAGCTTTTGAATTTAGGACTGACTTCTCCCTACCGTGTTGAAGAAGGCAAGAGGTATCTGCAAATGTGCCTCTTCACCTCTCTTCACCTCCAAATTTCCCTAATTTTTTTTCCCTCGACCAGTCATTTCAGTTGATATTTGTGACTGGATCTAGCTCAGGCTTGCTACATAGTGAGTGGATGCTTCAAAATAAAGTTGACACGGTAGCTTGGTACTGAGTCAGGCTCAGAAGCCTCATTGTAAAATCTGGGAGTGCCGACTGCTGCCACTGTTGTGAAGTGAACTATGTCCCCTCTTAAAGTAGCTTTCACTTGTTTTTCCTCCATCCTTAAAGTATCTCTCTTGTCTTCACCCTGGTCCAGAATCATATTGCCCTCATGTTACATATACACCTGAGCCAGGGTCTGTAAGCCCTGAGCTTTGAATTAGGACTACGGTCTAAAAAGATGACTCATGATTGTTAACAGTGGTTTCAAGGCTTTGGTGCAGTAGCTGGGAAAAGCACCTGATCATTGAAAGGACATATGTTTCTCTTTAATGAAATTAAAAAAAAAAAAATCCAAAGCTTCACTAGAAGCAGCAGTGAGGTGGGGAAGCTCACAGTCAGCGTCTAGTAAAATGTACTGGCATGGCCAACACTGATCATTTCCCTTGGCTCGGGGTTATTATAAAACAAGCAGTTGGATTTTACTTATAAAATACCTTTTCCTTATCTTTTCCAGATTTATCTTGATGTATGCTACAGTACTTTGCACTCAGTATAATTCTGCTCTTACAACTACAATAGTTGGCTNGTAAAATGTACTGGTATGGCCAACACTGATCATTTCCCTTGGCTCGGGGTTATTATAAAACAAGCAGTTGGATTTTACTTATAAAATACCTTTTCCTTATCTTTTCCAGATTTATCTTGATGTATGCTACAGTACTTTGCACTCAGTATAATTCTGCTCTTACAACTACAATAGTTGGCTGTATTAAGGTGAGTTGAAAAGGTACTGTATTCTTTTCGGTGCCTGCTTTATTTGAAAAGTGTTTTTCTAAAATAAGTCTGAGTGGCCTTCTCCCTTTCATTCTTATTTCCTCATGTGTTGCCTTGCTAGTTTGACAAAGTGTGGTGACGGTTTCTAGAACAATCCAGAAGAACTCAGGGAGAACATGATCTCCGCTTTCAGGCAGCTTAGGTCTGAGGAGTGAGAAAAGGAGAGTGCGTCATCTCACAGGGGAGGAAGGGGAATGATACTCAGCCCTGTTTCTGACAGAAAAGGTGACCAGCTCGGTACTGGTGGGACACCTGACGAGAATTATTCTCTTCCTCTCTGAGCTCTGGCTGTGTCGTAGAAGATGGATGCCTGCCAGGAGCTAATCAAGTTTTCTAAGCGGGAGCCAAGCCTTAAATGGCCCACTTTTAAAAGCTGTGTCTGACATTACCAGTGATGTCATTTCCTCCCGATCCATTTTATTTGAGGGAGGCTCGTTTGTCTTCAGCCAGGAGAGCCACATTGACTTGAATGGTAAGCTGCTGTTAGCAGCTTGAAGCCTGAGGCCTCTTTCATCTGAATTTGTGATTGTAGTGCTTTAAGATCCAAGAGGCCGCAGCATCCCTGAATTCCAAAAACATTAGTGAGGTAGACTTGCTTTCTTTTTTTATTTTTATTTTTGTTTAATGTAAATTTATTTAATTGGAGGCTAATTACAGTATTGTGTTGGTTTTGCCATATATCGACATGAATCCGCCACGGGTGTACACTTTCTAAAAGAGCATGATAGAGAGAGGTAGGTGATCATTTGGAGGAAAAAGCACCGTTCCCCTTGGGGCTTAACTTCGGGTGCCTCATTTGTCAGTTGTGAGGGAAGGCGGTGCAAAGTAGAGTTTGTCCTGGTGTGCTGTGTTTCCCTTTGTACCCCCCATGGAGTGGTATTCATAGAGACCAGACCTCATTTTAGAACAAGATTTGGGTTAAAGCCTCAGAAGGTCTGTGGTTTCAAACATAGAATTGGAGCGTTTGGTGTGAATAGAATTCTAAACTAAGCTGTAATAACTGTGTGACTTCTGTGAAAGCTAGAGATAAGCATTCGAANGAAGGCGGTGCAAAGTAGAGTTTGTCCTGGTGTGCTGTGTTTCCCTTTGTACCCCCCATGGAGTGGTATTCATAGAGACCAGACCTCATTTTAGAACAAGATTTGGGTTAAAGCCTCAGAAGGTCTGTGGTTTCAAACATAGAATTGGAGCGTTTGGTGTGAATAGAATTCTAAACTAAGCTGTAATAACTGTGTGACTTCTGTGAAAGCTAGAGATAAGCATTCGAAGGCCTGGGTTGGCTGAGACAGTTTCAGCCCCAAATTACCTCTCCAGCCCTGTTTGGGTTTTGTAAAGTTAATGCTTCAGGAGCAAAGTAGATGGCTTGCCTCTTCAGAATAAAACCAGCAGGAACACCAGACACAGGACAGGTGGTGCCTTGTTTTTAACCAAGAAGGATGGTATGGGAAAGTTATTTTAGCAATCAAACCTAATTGCCTAGAATTTCTTCATGTACATTCTGCATCGTCATCACTGTGAGGTATGAATACAGTAATGCTCTCATCAGCATTGAGTACAGTGCTTTTCTTTTGCTATTTCCTCCTCTCCACAGAATCATATGAACTTACTCAGTCCAAAGGGAACAGTGTTACTTCTAAACTCTAGAGGGAGGAAAAAAACTGGAGTATCTGATTATAGTTGACCCTTGAACAAAGCAGGTTTCAACTGCTAGGGTCCACTTTACTCATTATTGACCAGAGACGTATTAATGTGTTACATTACCCAAAAACTGTTGGCCAGAGACATTTCTCTGTTCACTTACATAACAAATCGCCAGCCATAGGCGTTAGTGTCTGCGAAAATCCCCCAGTCAACAATGTATTAACATGCAGAATTTTTTCAGTAGTAAATACTACAGTACTGTACCATCTGTGGTTGCTGAATCCACAGATGCCCAATCACAGATAAGGAGGGCCATCCATAAGTTGGGCTTCCCTGATGGCTCCAGATGGTAAAGAATCTGCCTGCAGTTCTGGAGATCTGGGTTGGATCCTTGTATCGGGAAGATCCCCTAGAGAAGGAAATGGCAACCCACTTCAGTGTTCTTGTCTGGAGAATCTCATGGACAGAGGAGCCTGGTGGGCTACAGTCCATGCAGTTGCAAAGTCGGGCACAACTGAGCAGCTGACATGCACACACACATCTATAAGTTATACTCAGATTTTTCATTGCACCCCCAACTCCAGCTTTGTACAAGGGTCAACTGTGGTTTATATTGCTATTGCTTCTCACAGCTGCTAAGGTATTGAAAGATGTCTTATACCTTCAGACAGATGGGAGTACCCTGATAGCCTTGCTGGCTTGGAGTTGGGCCAGAGTGGAGCTTCTTTCACTAGCCTCCCAGTTTCAGCCTGTGTAGCTCAGTCACTGTTCCCCAGCAGGCTTTAAGCTGCCTTCTGTGCGTAAAGATCCTAACCCGCTAAACCCTTGGGTCAGCATTCCTTGTTTCTCTTGAGTGTGGTGGTAAAATTACTTAGGAGAACTTGTTAAACGTGGAGGGTCCCACCTCAGATGTTTTGAATCAGAGTCTCTAAAGTAGGGCATGGAAGTCATCAGAGTTCCCGCCGAGTCTCAGGTAAACTGAAGGCTCAGAACTGTGGTCTTCATTTTGAGCTCCCAGCACAGGCTCTTCTGTGCCTCCTGGTGAGTTCTACTTTGGGGGCATGAGTGTGTCTTCTGATGGAAAATCTTGGTTAGGATGCTTTAATATATAGTTTTTCTGACTTCTGACTGATCTTGAGCAAAAGATTGGGTTCTCTGTTCTTTCCTTTTCTGAAATTCCTTGGGCAGTTTATGCTGACTAATCTCTCTTTTCCCTGAATCTCTGTATTCCAAGAGGGGTCCTGTTAACACATTTTCCCAAGTTGCCTACCAGCTTTGTTTATGGTTACGTGGTATTTTTTTTTTTCCTCCTCTCAAATAGTAAGAAAATTTGCTCTAAAGTGACTTTTTTCCTCTATTTGTAGACCTGGAAGAGGCTGACATAATTTTGAATGTTCTCTCAAAGGGTACTACTCCACTATAAGAATAATTTTGAAGTTTATTTTTGGCCTTTTCAAAACACAATAAACATTTTACTTTCTGCTTTGTAGGCCTAATCTAAGAGAGCCCAGGTACTAAAAATATTTGTGACCTTTACCGTTTTGGCAGTTGTAATAGCACAGGAGTCAGTGACTTAAGAATGGAAAAAAGGTTAGGGAGGAATTGAATAAGAGCTTAAACTTCAGAAATTTTTATTTTATCTTTGTGGTCTGAGGATAATTAAAAAGGAGCCAGAGGTTTTCACTGCTGTGGGCCCAGTTTGAGGCCTAGTTGTGAAAGTGAAGTAGCTCAGTCATGTCCGACTCTTTGCGACCCCATGGACTGTAGCCTACCAGGCTTCTCCGTCCATGGGATTTTCCAGGCAGTAGTACTGGAGTGGGGTGCCATTTCCTTCTCCAGGGGGGATCTTCTCTACCCAGGGATCGAACCTGGGTCTCCTGCATTGCAGACAGATGCTTTACCCTTTGAGCCATCAGGGGAGGCCTAGTTTAGGAATTAAGATCTCACAAGCTGAAAAAGGAGAAAGGGAAGCAGGTGTTTACACCTGGAAGATTAAGGGAGTTGGGAGAGGTGATTTTAGGTGTGATACTTTGAGATGACTTCTTGTTTTTTTAAGATACCAACAAAGAGTCCTCTAGAAATAGTCTTTGAGTTGGTAAATTCTCCATCATCCCCTTTTTCCCTTTCAAAAAAAAGGGGAAAGATACTTGCCTGTAAGCAGATTTTCCTTCACTCTCCCCTCACAAAATCAACTGCTACCTCTGTGGGAGGAAAAAAACATTCTTTTTGAACTTGTTAAATGTGTAGAAATACCCCTGGTAATAAAAGTGATTCTCTATTTAGATTTGTAAAGTCAGCCCATATCACAAGGAAGGGGAAGGTTTGATGACATTTTTAGTATTCCTTCAGGACTGGTGAAAGCATTTAGCTTCTGGAGAGAGACCAGGAAGAGACTGATGTTACTGTTTGTTAGTTGATGTCCATACTCATGCTACACTCATTTTAGGATCGTTGGGTTTTTGTTAGTTTCTCTTTATTTGCTTTTTTAATTTAAGGATATATGTTTGGGTCATTGTGTGGATGACTTTATTTGAATATTGAAAAACTTCAAACCTGTGTAACAGTATTTTGCCATTTTCCTTTTTAGAATATATTAATAACTTATATTGGAATGGTCTTTGGTGGAGATTATATTTTCACTTGGACAAACTTCATTGGCCTAAATATCAGGTAAGTAAAAATATTTAACTGTAACCACTTTGACAGATGGATTTGGATTGTCAAATAGTCACAGTTAGCTTGGATTATTTAATGGCAAATTTGTTCACTTGTTATTAAACAGACATTTGTGGAATTCCTACAATACATTATACAATTAATGTCTTTTTGATAATGCTTTTTAAGGAAAAAGGAGAAAGTGGTTTCATATTTCATGCACAGTTTTGGGGGAGTCTTTTCTGGAAGTTGAACTCCTTTTGTTTAGCCTTGAAAGAATAATCTTTTATTTATTGTGCTAGATGTCAGTGCAGTGTTCTTAAGAAAATTCCAGGCTAAAGAGTACCAGCTCTTATATGCATCTTACTTTGGACACATCACTGCATTTCTTTAGACTTCATTCTTCTTTAACAATGATGAGGGTAACTTGCCTGAAAGAGCTTTTTCAGTTTGAGAATTTTGAATTTCATGGTTTTAAATACTATTTATATGCTTTAAAACCCTCAAATTTTAAAGACCTCCATCCTGATCTCAGACTTGTACATCTAATTAGCTCACTTCTTGCCTGGAGAATCCCATGGACAGAGGAGCCTGGTNAACAGGTGTTAATTGCTAAGTACTGATGTTATGCTTGATTTGTTACATAAACGTAAAATGTATTTATTATATATTATTACACATTAATATATGGTCCTTCCCTGGTGACCCTGCAGTAAAGAGTCTGCTTTGGGTCAGGAAGATCTCCTGGAGAAGGAAATGACAACCTACTCCAGTATTCTTGCCTGGAGAATCCCATGGACACAGAAGCCTGGTGGGCTACAGTCCATGGGGTCACAGAGTCAGACATGCCTTAGTGACTAAACCACCACCACACGTTAATATTAATGTATATACTTTAATGTAATACATTAATACACCTTAATGTATTATTATTTGCTTCATTCATCTTGAAAGATTAATTGTACAATAAGGAAGCAAAGACTCAGATGTATCTTGCCCAAGTCATAGGGACTAACAAGTTGTTAGTTGTGTGTCTGATTTTAAGTCCTGTAATCTTTCTGCCATACCCCTGAGCTTCCCAGATGAGCAGGACAGCTGTTCCAGGTAAGAGAAGGGAGGGAAGGAGCACTCCCGCTTACCTACCTCTGGCACGTGAGCATTGGTGCGCTCTCATAGCTGCCTGACAGCGGGCAAGAACTCCTCATGCTTCCCCACGTTTGCTCTCATTGGCCCGGGGCTTGGGTGAGCCTGAGCCTTCAGAGATCACCCTCCAGAAGGCTAATAAGCTGCACACATGATATTGCATGTACACAGCTGGACTAGTTTTCACGAACAAAGGAAGGCTAGTTGACTTACCAGAGCAAAGTATATCTTAGATTTTGAATTGTGGTTAAGTTCACAGACTGAAGCCTGTCTGCTCTGTACTAGCTATGAGACTTAGTCAAGTTACTCAATGACTCTATGCTGGGGTTTTTACTCCCTAAAATAGGGAGAATAATAGCTCCTGCCTCACTGGATTGTTATGAGGATTAAATGAGTCATTATATGTAAAGCACAGTACCCAATACATAGTAAAAGATACATAAGCACAATTTCAAAAGACTGTTATCTCCTCAAATGTCCTTTCAATGCCTCACATGAATAAAACATGAACCATCAAGCATAAAGATTTTTGCTTAGTTCAGTCTTCAGTAGATCTGCTTAAAAAGTTTATAACTGAGCCCAAAATCTCGTGTGTTGTTTTTTAGTCACTAAGTTGTGTCTGACTCTTAGCAACCCCATTGTCTGTAGCTCCCCAGGCTCCTCTGTCCATGGAATTTCCCACAAGAATACTGGAGTGGATTGCTATTTCCTTCTCCAAGGGATCTTCCCAACCCAGGGACTGAACTTGCATCTCTAGTGCCTACTGCATTGGCAGGTAGAGTTCTTTACCACTGGGCCACCTAGGAAGACTATTTGATGCTTTACTGAAAAAAAAATACTGATGAAAGATTTGAAAAAGGAAAAAGTCCTTATAATCCAATCATAATTACCCAAATGTTACCATTTTTTACATATTACCATCTATGTCCATGGACATACAAATTTCACATTATTGTAATGGTACATATATCTGTATCACTATTTTTTATAATTACCTTCATATCACAAATATTTCTGATAATTCATGTTCATAAACATGTTGCTGCTGCTGCTGCTGCTAAGTCGCTTCATTCATGTCCGACTCTATGCGACCCCATAGACGGCAGCCCACCAGGCTCTCCCCCGTCCCTGGGATTCTCCAGGCAAGAACACTGGAGTGGGCTGCCATTTCCTTCTCCAATGCATGAAAGTGAAAAGTGAAAGTGAAGTCACTCAGTCGTGTCCGACTAGTAGCAACCCAATGGACTGCAACCCACCAGGCTTCTTTGTCCATGGGATTTTCCAGGCAAGAGTACTGGAATGGGGTGCCATTGCCTTCTCCACATAAACATGTTAGTGGCTGTTAAATATTTCATTCCATCACTAAATTTTATTCTCTGCACAATCAGGAAATTCAGCTTATTAATTATGAAACTCGGACTTTGGGTAACTTTTATCTGGAAGTAAAAGACGTCCTCTTCTATCTAAAATGATCAGTTGCCAATCAAACATCAGAAGAGAGAAAATGAATTTAAATTGTTTGAAGACAATGAAGGACTGAGTGCAATTATTTTTTAATATCATGAATGACTGAAAACTAAAAAAAAATCAAATATCCTTTCTATAATGTTAGCAAAACACTCAATATTTTGACTCCTTGGCATTATTTTGTCTTTGTTTTTTTATGGGAGAGCGGAGAAAACCATATCCACCAAATCAACCTCACATAAGACTAATATATAAATAAACTACTCTTATTTGTAAATACACATGAGATAGGTGAAAAAAAATTACAAAAACATAATGTGCAATCTGACAAGTAAAAATACCACTAAGTTGACTAAAGACATAGTAGGGACCAACGAAAACAACCATAAATCTTTAAACAAAACATAATCACTGTTGTCCCTACATAAACACTCAAAAATGCTGGTTCTTACAGTCCCATAGATAAAGAACCTTGCCTCTGATCCATCCTTGTTTCACAGAAGGAGAAAGAATGATAGAGAAAGGAAGTGACCAGTTCAACTCACACAAGGAGTTGGGTCAGGAAGCCGAATTCAAGTCCAAGTTTTCAGACTCAAGCCAAGATCTCTACTGCAACCACGCATTGGTTCAGACATACCTGGGCCTATATGTGGTAACTATCATGCAATCTACAAACTCCAGCCAAGTATCCATTTTCTCTCAACTTTTGTGTGCACACGGGCTTCCCTGGTAGCTCAGGTGGTAAAGAATCCACCTGTAACGCGGGAGACCTGGGTTTGATTCCTGGGTTGGGAAGGTCCCCTGAGAAGGGAAAGGCACCCACTCCAGCATTTTGGCCTGGAGAATTCCATGGACTGCATAGTCCATGGGGTCGCAAAGAGTCAGACACCACTGAGTAACTTTCACTTCACTTCACTTGTGTGCACATGGAACCAAATTAATTACTCTACCTAATTCAGTTGCTCAACCCAGCTGTGGACCCAACAAATTCATTCATACAACTCACAGCCTGAAAACACTAGTTTAAACCTATCAGGGGCTCCTTAAGAATTAATGTGGTAATTATGATCACCCTGTTTTATTTTCTAGACACCAAGTCTAAAAGGGATCAAGTAAAGGAAGAATACAAACAAGCGAAAAAAAGCAGTTTCTTCATAATAAGAAAGTAGATGTCAATAGGCAAATACATTTATATACATTCTTTAAAAAAAGAAAAAGGTTTAGCATACTGAGGTCCAGAGAGGAGAAAGATTTTTCCTAAAGTTCCTCCATTGAATTAGAGGGACTAAAACCAGAACCCAGGTTTTCTAGCATCTGGTCTAGTATTAGTTTTATTTCATCAGAACATGTACCATATTTTCTATGCCTCAGCAAATCACCCTAGCATACAGTTTCATAATCCCTCCAGTTTAAAAAGCTTACCCTTAGAGAATCTAACACATAGTAGGCATTCAATAAATACTGCTTATTAAATCAATCAATCAATCATTTTGCTTGAAAATTGCCTTGGTTGTCTCCCTTACCTCAGTATCATTGTGGATATTGCTATACTTGTATTATTGGTTTTCTTTTTATGCTAATGCAAAGTCAATGTCATCTTATTTTGAACTATTTGTAGGCTTGCAAATACAGCATGTTTTATATGACAACCTTTTTTCTTGACACATAGCAAATACTTCTTTTCTAAATCCCAGAAGAAAAAAAAAGTAAATCAAATACAATTTTAAGTAGTGCTGGAAATGTTAAAAATATCTGGAAATGAAAGAAGTGCCTCTGTAAAAAACAAAAACAACTGCTTAAATAACCTTATTTTAAACTTTCCAGATTTTTAACAATTAGAATGATCATGTAATAAGCCCTGTGAAATTCTCTAATTTGTAGAGCATCCAAACCCAATCTAGCATGTGAATGAGACTAAGGACAAAAACACCTCAATTTTTTTTTTTTTTTAATCAGAATCATCTACATTTTTTTGCCTTCAAAAAGTTAAAAAGGAATTTCTAATTTTTATTGCAATGAGGTTTGCTGGACATATTTGGTATCAGTGTTTGAGGAATTGAGAAAACCCCGATTGTTTCACATGGGTGATAGTTGTAGGAATGAATGGGGACTAAAAGACATGCTATTAGCAGATTGGTGTTGCTGCTTCCTGCTCGTTACAGAAATCTTGATGCGTTATCTTCTCAATGGCCTCTGAAAGCTTCTAGATTTTTTCCTGTAGTCTAGTCCCTTTCAACTGCATCTCAGGCTAATGGCCAGTCCACAAATAGCAGGGAAACAAGACTGACCACAGAATAGCAACTTCCCTTTCCTTTTTGCCCAACAATGTTTAAAGCTCACTTTCAATTATCTGTACTCTCTGAATCACTGGGGGTGGGATTTGTTTCAGGTAAAAAGCCAGGCAGAGTATATGCTTTTAAAAAAGTAAAAAAGAAAAGCTCTCTTGAGAGGCAACAGGTGTCCCTTGGGACTTCTGCCAATGTACCATCAGTTGCATCACAGCAGCAAAATTCCATGGCCTCCCTGGGTGGGAGTCCCAGGTTCCCAAAGACAGGGAGATGGAGACTGCTTCAAAAAGTAACTGGAGAGAATAGCAAACTAAAATTAGAACTACAGACGTCGATACTAGAACAAAATCCATCATGTTCTGCATGCAAGGATGCTGATGAGGATGAAGACACTGGGAGAAGTGCTGTGTCTTCTTGGGCTCAGACACATGCCATCTATGTACATGTCTGTTTTCTAACCCAAGCCTGTAGGACAAGAATTGGTTTCCCTCTTCTACACATATGTTTTCTTAACACTACAGAGGGTGGTAATAAAAANAATGATTATTTTTGAAAATGAAAAAAATACAAGTAGAAATCACCTATAATCTCAGTCTAGAGGTAGCTATTCATTAATATTCTTATTTTGTTTCTTCTAAACTTTATTCCAATGCATTAATGTACACACTCATGTTCATTTAAATAAAATAGGGTTGGAGAATGCTGAACTACTTTTTCATTTTAAAGGTCATGGCCAGCTCTTTATTTTCTGTCATTGAAATAAATGCCTAGTATTCCATTGTATAAATTTATATAATACTCTATTGTGAGACACTTATCCTTTAGCTAATTTTCTGCAGTTATAGATTTCATGATAAATGCTTTGTCAATAAGTCTGTGAAGATATATACAATTCATCCATGAAATAGATTGCTAGGTCAGAATTCTGAGGTTTTTATTTCAACAAATTGTCATGAAGAAAGACTAGATAAAATTGGCACTTCTGCTGACAACTATATGCAAATATTCGTTTTTCCAAAGCATCAACGACAGTGGATAGCACCATGATGAGGGCATGTCTCTAGTTTGGTAAATGAAAATGCTGTATGTTTTCATTTTATGTGGTATTGATTTATAAAGGTAGCTCCAACCCTCAGTCCGGGTTGTGTTATATTTGTGCCATTCCTTCCTTCCTCCCTGATGGTGGTTTTCTGTTTTGCAGCATTGCTGGGAGCCTGGTATATTCCTACATCACCTTCTCTGAAGAGCAGCTGAGCAAACAATCAGAAGCCAGTAGCAAGCTGGACATTAAGGGGAAAGGAGCAGTATGACGAGGGTTGCATCGACTGCATTGGCCCAAGTTTTCGATCAAATGGGAACACTGGGAATTCTTACACAGATACTGAGGTGTCTTGATCATGGAGAAAATACCATTGCACTTGTACAATCTGAGGATTGATTGCTGCCTTTTAAAATTTTATGAGAGAAACTTATAATTGACTCTTTTAAACATGCCATTAGAATTAATTTATATCAGACTGGAAAACGTACTGGGCTTTTTTATTTATTTTTCTTCTATGCCGACAGTGAAACATCCATGTTTTGAAAATATTTTATTCCATAGTTTGATATCCAGGTGTCCCTGAGAGCCAGTTCCATCAGGAGCCTCACTGTTTACCTCGTTGCTGAGTCTGGAGACAGTTTGGCCTTCCTTCTGCTGGAAATGCAGCTGAGGATCTGAAGTTAGTCTTCTTTGAATTTTCTTTCTTAACGATTGCCTTTTCTTCATGAGGCTGTCATCACTGCTTTGGCCAAAGAGGACATCTTTGGCACTAAATGTGTGTGGCTTCCAAGTGTATTGGTTTCTGCATTGGCTTTCCTGAGAGCTCATGGGATGCGTAGGGTTCGTTCCTTGAAAATGTCCTATTCCCTCTATGTTGTGTAGGATGGGGAAGATGAAGGGGTGAAGGAAGTAGACTTTGTACTCATTTTATTCATCTGTCAGAATCATTCATTCAACTAAAATGTATCGTGCGTGTAATACGCACCAGGCATTGTGCTGAGTGCTGGGGGTGGAGAGANTTGAAAATGTCCTATTCCCTCTATGTTGTGTAGGATGGGGAAGATGAAGGGGTGAAGGAAGTAGACTTTGTACTCATTTTATTCATCTGTCAGAATCATTCATTCAACTAAAATGTATCGTGCGTGTAATATGCACCAGGCATTGTGCTGAGTGCTGGGGGTGGAGAGATGTTCTTGGAGGTAGTTGCCTGATCTCACTCCTGCTATAGTGACCCAGGGTAAGACTGAGAACTTAGCTCCATGGATTGCTCAGAAGACTGTGAACAAGTCGTAGAGGTTTTCTCAGCTCTCAGAAACTGCAAATCTGTATGCGGGGTTAGAAGCACCAGCTCCACAGCGATGTGAAACCAGGTGCTGCAGGGTACATCAAATGCACATGAACCCTGCCGTCCTAAACCATGAGCTCAGCTGTTCTTGCCCAAGTGAGAATGGCATGCTGGGACATGACCTCCATCTGTTTCCCCTTGCTTCCTGCCTCTGGGTTTTGTTGCTCCTCTTTTTACTCCTTCTAGAATCAGTATGACTAGTCTTGCATTTCTGAGTGTATGGATTGAGGGGAAAGGCTGGTTAGATGTTTCTGTATGGTCCAGGCTTGGACTGTGTTGCTGGCACCGTCGGTGTTAAAGCCATCACCTTCCCTCCTCTTCCTTCAATGGCATGAGCAAACCTCTTTCCTTTGGACACTCCTGCCACATCCACATTAATGAGCAGGCCTGCTTCTCTCAAGGTCAATGCTGCATCCTGGGAAAGCGGCTGTGGATGGGCCTCGCCTGAATTGCCTCTTTGGGCAGGTCGAGTGTTAACTCAAACACAGCAGTGTGACTTGGCTTAGAGACATCCATTGACTTTGGAGATAAATGCTTGCTCCGGCCAGCTGTGCAGTCATTGCAGGAAGCTGGCTACCTTTGTGTTGGTGTACATGCTGGCTTTCATTTCATTAGGTTTGCAATCTACTGGCCTTTGTTGACCTAAACAGCTAGTATTCTGGTGCCTCAACAGGGAACCTGGAGGGTTTTGATTTCTTCCTATTTTTGAAAAAGAGTTATATTAAGGTCCTTTTCATATTCATATCTCCCTTATTTTTGGTTGGTCTTTGTCAAAGCCTAGCCAGTGGTGCTGGGTCCCTAGAATTAGCCTCATAGCCAGCTCTCAAGTTAGTAGCTCCATGTAGGGGATCCTGAGACTCACTGTTTCCTAATATGTGAGCTGAGAAAATTTAAGTGGGAGAATAGGATATTGTGCATGATATCTTATTCCTGTTTTATCGATAAGAAAGCAAGACTCAGAGAAAGATGACTTGCTAATAAGTCAGAATTCCTGGTTTTTTCCACTGAACTGTGCTGCCTTTGATAACCCCCCCTTCTCCTCTGAGGAAGAGAGGAGGTGGAGGTGCCAGCCGAGCTAGCCTGAGCTCTTCCGAGGAGGTGAGTGAGGGACGGAATTCAGAGTCCCCAAGGAATAGGCTTTGTGCGTCGGGGAGAGTGATGGGCACTCTGCGTGCCTGAGCTTCTGTCTTACTCCAGGCTGGCCGTTGGTGGCACGCACTTCTGCCTGTGAATTTTGCTGCCCCTGCCCACTTTTGCCCGGGGACAAGGGGAACGCATTTGGGGAGCTAATTTTGGTACTTCTGTACCTCCTCTGAGCTACTGGGAGGAGGGAACTGGCATTAGAAATAGTCTGTGTGCATTTAGAGGGGTTGGACTAAGACCCCCCCCACGCCCCACCCGCCGGCCCCCTCCCTGCCAAGTGTTGAACTGCTTCTTGGAGAGTCGGTTTCCTGGAAGATGTGTCATCTCTCTAGGTCTTATTTGAGAGAATCGTGCTTAGTAATAATCTCACTAAATGCACACGACGTTAGGGCCCTTGGCCTCTACTGAGCTTTCTGACTGATTAGAAGCAGGGGAGCAGCTTCAAGCTCTCTGCCCTGTTCATGTTGATTGTTGGATTTCCCTTTACCTGCCACCAGCATCTTAAGAGCAGGAAGCCTGGGGAAGTTGGAGAGTGAACAGACTGACCAGCCATTTTTTGTAGTTTGTTTTCAGTTACGTGCAGGCTTGGTTATGGCACATGAAGAGATGTGCCTGGTATTCCAGCATCTTACAAGGCAAAAGTTCTTGATCTGTTTAACTACCTCCTGGGAGAAAAAGAGGCAGTATAGAATTAAATCCTGAATTTGCCCTTTGAGACAGATGAGCTGTGGTGAGGATGCTGAAAACACATTTGTGACTAGTGGCTCCTTTTTTTGAGTTAATGACAGCAATGCCCTCTTTGACCAGTCTGTTTTTAAGGCAGTGCCAGATTGATTTGAGTAACCTGATTGGTTAGGCTACACGTTGCCAGCATGTCAGATGATTTCTAATTCCTTTACGTGACTGTTGACTCTGGGAATCAGTCATTTGTAGGATCCAGCTTGCATGTGGGTTAAGAAAGAGAAGTATGTTTTGCATTTGTTGTCTGTAGTTCCTATTGTATCAGCCATGCATGGGAAGTTCACAGCAGTGATGCTGATACAGGATCTTCAGGGAGAGAAGAATAGAGTTTCACTTTTGACTAGTTTGGAGTAGTACCCAGGATTTTGGGCAGGCCTACCTTCATTTTAGTTGTTATGGCATCTTTCAGTGAGCAGAGATTGACTGTTTTATGCCAGGCATTATGCGAGGCTCTGTGGCAGCTGAAGTGAAGAGGACGTGTTTCTCATTCTCAAGGAATGTACGATTCTTTAGCCAGACCCCGATTGAGAGAAAGAAGCAGACGAAAGGAGGCAGCGATTTATGAGTAGAAGCTGCCTGCATAGTTGCCAGCACTGGTGATTAGGGGTGTCCTACCCATAGAGTTGACTGAAGCGCTTCTTTAAGAGGACTTACAACTCGTCCTAGTCCTCTAGCTCTGAGATGAGAGCCAGGCCATTCAAATTCTGTGCCTACCCGGGTCCCTCTGCTCTCCTGCACGTATTCTTGCTTCCGCATAGCTGTGTACTCTTGGTTCCTCCCTATGAACAAGGCTGTGATTGATTTTTCTCTCCTTGAGGGAAAAATAATAATCTTCAAAATAAATAAGGGATGCAAACTCCTCAGCACAATGCCTCATGCATATTAGGCACTCAGCAGATGTTGTTACTGTCATGATTTCAGGGTTAGGCTGTAGGCAAAGATTAAGAGTCTTAATTTGTGCTCCTTAAATGCTAGAGGCCTGGGCAATGTATTTCTTTTTGAATGTGACTCTGTAATTTGGTTGCTTGTAGAATGGTTAAAGAAGAGTCTCTGCTCACGGTCAACTTGTTAAAATATCTAGTGGGTATAGTTGGGCTATTGTGTGATGCAGGTGATTCTACCTTTAAAAAAGATTCTACTCTTTAAAAGAGAAAAGAGAAATGACTTTCATATTTTAGTAAATTAAAAAAAAAAATTAGTATCTATCTCAGAGAAATGTAATTACACTTCAGAATGGTGATTCTGTTAAAACTTCCCCAGTTTGTTACCTTAAGGTAGCTCCTGTGTAGGTTGGACATTCTTTCTTCTCATCTCCGAATTAAATGCATTAGCTTCATGCTGCCTCTGTGTCCAGGCTTTTGTCAGTTGTTGGTATCTGTGAACCTCTGGCACCATCGCTGTTTCCTAAGCCTACCTTCTAGTTCTTACTGTTAGGATGCCACTTCATCATGGTATGAGGAGATATTCTATGATGGGTTTTTTTTTTTAAGCTTTCTTTTTTGAAAATACTTCTTAAAGAGAAATCTACTGGTTAGATTTTTTTGTCTCACAAAGATGTTTTTAGACCTTATTTTGTTCATAAACATTTCTTTCTCATGCTGATAATCAACTGATTTTTGTCTACAAATGTTGGTCTGTCACAGTATTTTTTCAATATAGATTCTATTTACCAAATGACCATTTTAGTGTTTTTAAAAGGTACTGAGGATTGAGATATGTAAATCAGGTGACATAAATATGAAAATTATGTGCCTAAATATTTTTGTAAAGGTGTCAAATAAATACTTTTTCTTCAATCCATGTATTAAAATTTCTTTCCAAGTGCCTGCAGAGACAGTCAAGAGCTGTAAGTCTCCCTCAGTTTAAGAGGACGGCATCCCAATTAGTTGACTGAAACACAATAGAGAAAATGCTGTTTGCCAATGTGATATTATGATTTATAATAAGAAATATGTATTTGATCTTTGTCCTTATTCCTGGCACACCACTCCTAAAACCCATGTACTTTTCTATATAAGAGCTACAGGAAAATCTTTTATTAGAGTATGTAGTTTTGTTTCCAGTTTGTGAAATAGCTCCAGAGCCATAAAGGTGAAAAGGGTGTCTTTTGTTAGCATCTTTCAACCATTCCTAAGGTTATGTTAATGAGATAGCTTTGGGAAACTCCCTAAGTTTGGGAGCTGGTTGCCAGGAGAACCAACTGAGAGATTTATATTGGAACTTTCAGCCTCTATACATCTGCTCTCTCCAAGTGAAGAGAAGAGGGGAGAGGAGAGAGGAGCTGGAGGTTATCATGTCAGCATAATGAAGCCTACATACAAGTCCATGAACTGAGATCTGGACAGCTTCCAAGGTACTGAACGTGCTTAGGTGTTGGGAGGATGGTGCTCCCGGAACACTGTGCGAGTTCTGCACGCGGCCCACACTCCTTGCCCTCTGCAGCTCTTCTGTCTGCTATTCCTGAGTCATACATTTTTGTAATAAACCAGTAGTTCAGTAAGTAAACTGTTTTCCTGAGTTCTGTGAGCTACTCCCACAAATTAACTGAACCCGAGAAGAGTGTGATTTATAGCTGTTTGGTCAGAAGCACAGGTGTCAATCTGGATTTGTGATTTGTGTTGGAAATGAGTTGAAGGAACAGTCTTGTGGGACTCAGCCTTTTGCTGCGGGATCTGACACTAACTCCAAGTTCAGTATCAGAACTGAATTATTGCTCATGTAGCCCATGTAGCAGATTGGCTTGGTACAGGGCAAAACCACACATGGTTACCAGAAATGTGAGTAGAGTGCAGCGAAGATGACCTGGGAGCAGGTCTTCCTTTACAGCCGTGCAGCACTTTGCATGAATAGCACATGACTCAGCATCCAGTGTCGTCGGTGCACTTGTGGTAAACTGAAAGGAAAGAAATGCATATAAAAATTGCCTTTAAAACATTTCCTCTCCTTAATCAGGTGCTTAAGACTCTGAATAACTGCTATTCAGGAAGCATTTATTGGTACTGGCAAAAACAGGTAGAAGTACATTAAGGCATTAAAAAATAACTGGTGAAATACATAATGTAAAATTTACTGTCTTAATGCTTTTGAAGTGTCCAGTTCAGGAGTAATACTGTATATTCACACTGTTCTGCATCCAGGCTCCAGAACCTTTTCCATCTTGTAAAACTGAAGTCCGTAACCATTACAGAGCTCTTTTCCCACTGCCCCCTAGACCCCAGCAACTACCTTTCTACTTTGTGCCTCTCTGGATAACTCCTATAAGTAAAATCGTACAGTATCTGTCATTATGTGACTGTCGTATTTCACTTAACATAATGTCCTTGAGGGTCATCTCTGTCATAGCACGTGTTAGAATTTCTGTCCAAGGCTGAATAATTTTCCATTGTATATATATGCTGCTGCTACTGCTAAGTCGCTTCAGTCGTGTCTGACTCTGCGACCCCACAGATGGCAGCCCACCAGGCTTCCCCGTCCCTAGGATTCTCCAGGCAAGAACATTGGAGTGGGTTGCCATTTCCTTCTCCAATGTGTGAAAGTGAAAAGTGAAAATGAAGTCGCTTAGTCGTGTCCGACTCTTAGCGACCCCGTGGACTGCAGCCTACCAGGCTCCTCCATCCATGGGATTTTCCAGTCAAGAGTACTGGAGTGGGGTGCCATCGCCTTCTCCAATATATATGCTAGCTTTTGTATATCCATCCATCCGCTGCTGGACACTGGTTTCTTCCAGCATGTGGCTATTGTGAATAAGAATTGCTAAACATGCCAAGCTGTCACTTTGAGTTGCTCTAACAAAAGGCCATAGATGGCAAATAATAAACATTGACTTCTCACAGTTCTGAGGCTGGGATGTCCAAGATCAAAATGCCAGCAGATGTGGCAGCTGCTAAGACCCCGCTTCCTGGTTTGCAGATGTCTGTATTCTCAAGGCCTCACATGGCAGAGAGCAGAGAGGAAGCAAGCTGTCTTGATTCTTCTTTAAAGGACTCTTAATCTTGAGGGCTCCACCTTCTTGATTTAGTTACCTACCAAAGACCACATCTGCAGATACCATCTTGTCAGGGATTGGGGTTTTAACAGATGAATTGGGAGCGGGAGATGGGACAAAAAATCTATAGGAGTGGCTGTGCAAATAGGCTTTTGATTTTTCTTTGGAATTGCTAGGTCATATAATAATTCTATTTTAAATTTTTTGAGGAATGGCTGTACTGTTTTCCATTGTGGCTGTACCACTTTACGTTCCCACGAGTAGTGCACAGTTCAGTTCAGTTCAGTCGCTCAGTCGTGTCCGACTCTTTGCGACCCCATGAATCGCAGCACGNGACCGAGGATGAGATGGCTGGATGGCATCACTGACTTGATGGGCGTGAGTCTGAGTGAACTCCGAGAGTTGGCGATGGACAGGGAGGCCTGGCGTGCTGCGATTCATGGGGTCGCAAAGAGTCAGACACGACTGAGCAACTGAACTGAACTGAACACTATAATAGTTAGTGGCAGGGCTTATGGTATCTACCTGCTTAAAGGCATTTAAATGAAAACAAAACAGATCTGCCAGCCAGGTTTGGCCCACTGGCTGCCAGTGTGCCTAAAGCAAGGAACTACTTTGGGTCAGATGAGGATGCTGTCAGGGAAAGTTCAAAGAAGGGAGGATTGTACAGGTTAAGTACCTCAGCTAGGAGGCATGGTCCTGGTGAGAAACTGTGGAGTCCTAACGTGGCTGTGAAAGCATGGAAGAGAAATAGGATTTGCATTATTTTAGGAGGTAAGATTAGTAGGTGATGATGAAATTTGTTTCTGTTTTTTTGTTTATAAGTGAAACTGTGGTGAGTTGTTTTTTAAACCTAAATCTGCCTTCAGGAGACTGAACATGAACATTTTTAAGGTATTTATCTTAGGTTTCCAAGTGTTTTCCAAAAAGGTAAATTTGGTGTGTAGCAATGAAATGGAGTACTTGTACTATCTGCAGTAAAAATACATTTACTGAGCATTTGCTATGTAATGCTCAGATAGGCATTTTTTGTGGGCACCTTACATATTGATACATTTTAACTCTCTAAAGGTATCATATTATTAAACTTATTTTAGAGGTGAAAAAACAGGCACAGGAAGCCTATTGTTGAACAGTGGTAATTGTGAGAAATTCTTGCTTTACAGAATATACACTTGCCTTCCTGTAAGGCCTGCCTTTTGCTCTGAGTTCCCAGAGCTGCAGTACAGTGTAATGTTTGAATGTGGAGGGAATGTCAGGCTATTCCTTTAAATCAAATTAGATGAGTCCCCATCTTGCCACTTACCAGAAAATTCAATCTTAGCCCTTCTCTAAGGTTAGACAAGATTTGAGGGAGTTGTATGATGCCTGGAATATAGCTGGGGCACCTTGTTACCTTCAGCCCCTCACGGTCACTCCTTAGTGACTAACTCTAAGGTGTCCTTTGAAGGCAGGCGGCAGCACAGATTCCAAACTTTGGCGCAGAGGTAGTTCCTTCCTGTTGCGATGCCTTGTGTGCAGCCTGTCCTGGCCCTGTGCGGCCATTCCTCTGATGTCTTCCAGACGATGAGACTTGCATTCCGGTTTTTCCCAGAGTCTATGGACCATATTCCCCGCCCCCGCCACCTCCCCCCTCCACCAATTTGGGGACTTTCTTCTTTCAGAACTGACTTGTGAGAAATAGTCTAGGAGAAAATGTTGTTAGGGAACAACATGTGCTTTTTACCTCACAACACACTTCTTTCCTGAAAGCAATGCAAAGATCTGACTTGGAAAAATAGAAAGTGGACAAAATCCAAATGATTGGAGAGGTCTTCCATCTTCTCAAGGCGGCTTAGTTTCCCATTTTGTAGGTTGGGGAAAACAATGTTGTGACTTTGATTTGTGAATATTCATCCCAGTGCCTGTAATGGCAGCCACTCAGTATGGTACACGTTATTATTTGTAATCTTGTCGTTTCAGCCGCCTACTGACCCTTCATCTGTGACCAGCACGTGCTCCTTTTGAACAAATGGCTCTTCCAACCATCCTAGCCAAATGAATCCAAAAGGGGCTGCCACCTTAAGAGTTGCCTGCAAGGTGGCTGGTAGTACTTCACTCCTCTAGCCGAGGGACTGATAAGCTCCTAGCCAAGAATACATAAGCTATTGTGTGTTGTGAAGGAAGAGAAGAGAGGGATCTAATCTTATCTAAGCTCAGTCTTAGGCTGTTGAACTTTGGACCTGTCATTTCCCCATTTTAGGCCTTACGTGTTCCCTTCCATAAATGAGAGGATTGAGTGGGAGGTTCCAGTTGCTAAATCATTGCTGACTCTTTGGGCTCTGGCAGGTTCCTTTACGCAGCTGCTGCTTCATTTATAGGCTTCTTGTTGGCTCTGCAGAAGGCCCAGCGCACAGCGTTCTGCTGGAGCTGTTGTACCTAGCAAAGCACACTGTGCCAGCTTACTTATGGCTTCCTATTTTATTTGGCTGTGCTGCGTGGGCTTTCTCCAGTTGCAGCAAACTGCTACTCTAGTTGCGGTGCAGACTTATCATTGCAGTGGCTTCTCTAGTTGCAGAGCACAGGCTTTAGGACATGCAGGCTTCAGAAGCTGTGGCATGTGGGCTCAGTAGTTCCACTTCCTGGGCCCTAGAGCACAGGCTCAATAGTTGTGGCACACAGGCTCTGTTGCTCCGTGGCATGTGAGATCTTCCCAGATCAGTGACTGAACCCATGTCTTCTGCATTGGCAGGCAGATGCTTTACCACTGAGCCACAGGGAAGCCATGAACACATTTTATTGTGGACATTAAGTGGTTCTATACTCTGCTATTGATCTTTTATAAAATATATTACCTCCCTAAAATCTGAAAAATTAGGGCTACAGGGATTTTGGATAAGGGATTATATATAAACCTGTTCAACTACTGAGTATCTAGTAGTTTCTAGGGATAAACATTCACACATATAATCTCTGTGATATCACTGTGGGTATTGTGCTTTACAGATGGGCAGTTTTAATGTTTTCTTTTAGCATAAGATTTTGAGTGAGTGAAGTCACTCAGTAGTGTCTGACTCTTTGTGATCCCATGGACTATAGCCCGCCAGGCTTCTCTGTCCATGGTTTTCTCCAAGCAAGAATACTGGAGTGGATTGCCATTTCCGCCTCCAGGGAATCTTCCCGACCCAGGGATTGAACCTGGGTCTCTCATTGCAGGTACTTTTTACTGTCTGAGCCACCAGGGAAGCTTTAAGATTACAAAGTAATGGCAAAATCAAGAGGAGAAATCTTGAAATATGGCTGAATTTGGATGAGTAGAATGCAAAGAGCTGGGATGGTGTAAAAAATGCTGTTTGAACAGAAAGATTCTAAGCACAGTTGACCTTTGAATAATGGAGCTATTAGCGATGCTTACCCCAACCCTNGCCTCCAGGGAATCTTCCCGACCCAGGGATTGAACCTGGGTCTCTCATTGCAGGTACTTTTTACTGTCTGAGCCACCAGGGAAGCTTTAAGATTACAAAGTAATGGCAAAATCAAGAGGAGAAATCTTGAAATATGGCTGAATTTGGATGAGTAGAATGCAAAGAGCTGGGATGGTGTAAAAAATGCTGTTTGAACAGAAGGATTCTAAGCACAGTTGACCTTTGAATAATGGAGCTATTAGCGATGCTTACCCCAACCCTGAAACAGTTGAAAACCTGAGTGCTGCTCTGTCTGCCTCAAAAACAAAGGAATTAGGAAATGATTCACCCAAAGCCAGGAAGCTGGGCCAGTTTGGATACAATCACTACTCAAACCCTAGTTCTTTTGATTCCATGTATTGTGATCTCTAATCAAACACAAATTTTTATCCACACTTAAGGACCTGCAAAATGGAAATACAAATACTCTATTTATTGGAAAAAGATATCCTCATAGAAGAGGCCCAAACACAGTTCAAATCCGTGTTAGTGGTCAACTGTGCCTATTTTAGACTATGTCTCGATGGAAACAAGGTACAGTATGAGGTATATAAACAAAAATAAGGAAATAACAAGGCCAGGCACTGTAGGGCTTTCAGGTATTTGTTCTAAAAATGAATATTTAGAAGCACTGATTAAAAATATTAATGAGGCTCCAAGCCATCAGGTTAAGTTCATTGCTTTCACCGTTGGCCTATGGGATATACCTTGTAAATGCTTTGTTCAGTTGCTAAATCTTTTCTTATTCTGTGACCCAATGGACTGCAGCATACCAGCTTCCTGTCTTCCACTATCTCCGAGTTTGTTCAAACTCATGTCCATTGAGTCAGTGACGGATACAAACTGACCCTGCTTCAGAAACATTGGTTTTTAACTATAAGAAGTTGACTTTTCAACAGGATATTTAATCTAAAATTCAACTAAAGAGCATAAAAAGGGCTGTGATATTGCTAGTAGTCAAGCCACAAATATTGACTTGGGTTCTCTGGAACCCAGATGGTGATTGCAGGCTAGCTATGTAACCACTGACGTTCATGTTGAATGTTTCTTCTATTCACCCATGTAGCCCCCCTATCCTTTTTCCCACCCCCACCCCTCATCAACAGACTTTAGGGAGAGGGAGAACATTGAGGTATGTGTGCTAAGTTGCTTCAGTTGTGTCCAACTCTTTGCAACGCTATGGACTGTAGCATACCAGGCTCCTCTGTCCACGGGATTCTTCAGGCAAGAAGACTGGAGTGGGTTGCCATGACCTCCTCTAGGGGCTCTTTCTGACCCAGGGATCAAACCCACGTCTCTTGTGTCTCTTACACTGGCAAGAGGCCTCCTTACCATTAGCACCACCTGGAAAGCCCTTATGATGAAGTATAGAGTTAACAAAAGCAATGGGAGATGCTGTTTTCTAGAAACTTTTTTGAGGAAATAAAAGTTTCAAAATTCTTGCAGTCAGAGCTAAAACAAAGCCCCAAGGAAAGTGGTAGTGTCTTTACCAGCACTGGCATTAACTGATGGGAGTGTCTGAATCAAAATGCACCTTCACAAATGAAGAAAGGCGGCAGGTGGTGGGGGGTAGGGGGAGAGGTTAATACGAAGTACAATTTAGGATTTATCCCCAAAGGTACAGGGAAATTGAGTGGGGAAATCTCCCAAGAGTCTGGTTGGTTGAGCCTGGCCCTTTTAAAAGCACGTGGGAAAAGTGGTTATTATAAGCAACTGGAAAAGCAGCGTAATGTATCTGGTGAGCAAATAAATTTATCTGTAAGGCAAGAGGCACTGTGGTTGGATTTGGGTATATGGTGAAGAACCCAAACATGCCCCTCTTTCATGAGACTTGTGATCAGGAGGGGATAGCCCTACAAAATCAAAATGGCACCTGTGACAAGCACTACACTGAAGACTTGTTTTTAAGACCACCATAATCCCGACACTTAGAAATAACTATTATTTTTGGCATATGACCTTCATTGATTTCCCTAACCAAATATCTACACGAAACATATCCCTTTAACAAAACCGGGAACATCTTTTCACGTAAAGGTGTGACACAGGTTTGTGGCAGGGAAGACAGCTAAGTGAGTCATTTCGCCCTTTTAGGCTCAGTATTAACAACACATTAACCACTTTGTCTTTAGAGTGTATTTTTACAATGCAGATGCCTGCCTACTAAACAGTGGAGGCAGATGCAGACAGCAGTAGTGACAAGGCCACAGGCAAAGCAGTTATGAAGCAGGTAATTCAGGGTGTTTCAAAGGTCAGAACCACCAGCCAACCAAAACTTCCACTGTCTACAACTATGTTCAGAGGGGATTAATGGAGAAGTCATCCTCAGGATGACTGGCACCTGTTTAGCTTGTAGCTGGAACTGGTTTCTCACGTTCACTCAGCTAAGGCATCCTAGGGACAGGAGTAGACTAAGGGCAAGTTCTCTCCCTAAACCTAGATTTCCTGGTCAGGAGTTTGAAGCGGCTCTGATACCATTCTCTACTTGATCTCTTTCAGTTCTGAAATAAACTACCCCAATTCAGGGTCCAGATCTCTCTTTCTCTTTAAGACGCTTAAGCTTTTTATACACAATTCAATTGTCTTTCAGAGAAAAGGAGGAAGACCATTTAAAACTTACTGAACTCACTCTATAAACACTTTCTAGTTGGCGTGCAGAAAGACATGTTCAGCCAACTCTACAGTCAACCGTAAGTGTTAGTGATGATAGCAAAACGTGGAATTTTAATCAGGCCAAATGTGCATTAGCCTTCATCTCTCTCAAACTTCAGATCGAGTCTGCTCACCTTATAGTAGTGCTCCCCAGAAAGTCAATGACAACAGGGGGTGAGTCCTGAATAAGCCACAGCTATTATAATCAGCCCTGGAGCAAATGGTAAAAACAAAAGCCTTCTTATGGGACTCACACATTTATGTTGCTTGTTGTTGTTCAGTAGCTAAGTCATGTTCAGCTCATTGTGACCCCATGGACTGCAGTGTATCAGGCTCCCCATGCCTTCACTATCTCCCAGAATTTGCTCAAATTCATGTTCACTGAGTCAGTGATGCTATCCAACAATCTCATCCTCTGCTGCCCTTCTCCTTACCTTCAATCTTTGCAGCATCCAGGTCCTTTCCAATGAGTTGGCTCTTTCCATCAGTTCAGTTCAGTCGCTCAATCGTGTCCAACTCTTTGCGACCCCATGAATCGCAGCATGCCAACTCTCGGAGTTCACTCAGACTCACGCCCATCAAGTCAGTGACACCATCCAGCCATCTCATGCTCGGTCGTCCCCTTCTCCTCCTGCCCCCAATCCCTCTCAGCATCACAGTCTTTTCCAATTAGTCAAATCTTCCCATGAGGTGGCTAAAGTACTGGAGCTTCAGCTTTAGCATCATTCCTTCCAAAGAAATCCCAGGNGATTTGGAATAGCTCAACCGGAACTCCATCATCTCCACTAGCTTTGTTCGTAGTGATGCTTTCTAAGGCCCACTTGACTTCACATTCCAAGATGTCTGGCTCTAGATGAGTGATCACATCATCATGATTATCCAGGTCATGAAGATCTTTTTTGTACAGTTCCTCTTTGGGTGGCCAAAGTATTTACACATCAGTTTCAGCATCAGTCCTTCCAATGCCTAGTCAGGGTTTCCCATATCCTCAATAGTCAGGATTCCCATTTGGGATGGACTGGTTTGATATCCTTGCAGTCCGAGTCTGAAGTCTTCTCCAGCACCACAATTTGAAGGCATCAATTCTTTGGCACTCAGCCTTCTTTATGAACCAACTTTCACATCCATACATGGCTACTGGAAAAATCATAGCTTTGACGATATGGACCTTTGTCAGTGAAGTGACATCTCTGGTTTTTAATACACTGTCTAGGTTTGTCATAGCTTTTCTTCCAAGGAGCGTTTTTTTAAATTTCACGGCTGCAGTCACCATCTGCAGTGATATTATAGCCCAAGGAAAGAAAATCTATCACTGTTCCTCCTTTTCCCCTTATTCGCTATGAAGTGATGGGACCGGATGCCATGATCTTAGTTTTCTGAATGTTGAGTTTTAAGCCAGCTTTCTCACTCTCTTCACTAACCCTCAAGAGGCTGTTTAGTTCCTCTTATAGTTGCCTAATCTCTAACAAATACAGTAAGTTCAAGGAAAATCTTACTTAGCTAGAATTATGGGCAAACAGTCGTTAGCTCTTTATTCCCCTGAGCTCATGCCTTCTCTTCCTTTTCTTGTGCTCTCGTTGGACTCAGCATAAACTTCCACTGTTGCACTCACCTAGCCTTGAGGAGAACACGCTACATCTCTGAAGCTGTAAGTTAAGCATAGTAGCTGGCAGAAGTACAGGCCCAAATGTTTACTGAATATTGCATACGGAAACATGAGAACTTGTCACCATTGACTTTTAAATGTGAAGGTTTTACCATTAATTTGGACAAAGGAGAATTAGAAGTTCAACCCCAGTTTATATGGCAATTCCTCAATGTTCTTCACAGAATAAGTAAACTTTAAATGCACATTGAAGTTCACTTCTTAGAACAAGCAAAATGACACTTTAAGTACAGATGACCTTTGTACAACAGGGGCTGGGATGCTGACCCTCCACCCAGTTGCAGCTCTGTGTGTAATTTACGGCCTGCCCTCTGTATTCCTCTCGTCATCCAACGTCTCACATCCAAAGATTCAATCAAACGTGGATCATGTGGTATTTACTACTGAAAAAAATCTGCATGTAAATGGACCCATACAGTTCAAACCTGTGTAGTTTAAGGGTCAACTGTGTATTAGATATATTCTAAAAAAGTCACAGGAGCTAGTATAAAAACAAGATAATAAACAATCATGTTTGGTAAAGGAAAAACACAGAGGTCAGATGTCAAAGATGCCAGTCAATACTAAAGGTAAACTAGAAATAAGGTTATGGATAAATGGTATTAGAAGACAGACATTAGTACAGATATTTAATAACATAAAATCAGTCCATAACATGGGGCAGATAAGATTTTGCAAAGGATAAACCTGATTATTAAACAGCAGAGTTGATTTTATGATAAAAAGTTTAAATAATCAGTAAAGTTATATGATATAGGAAGGTCATTTTTAGGGAGAGATTTATATGGTTTTCCTCACTGGCACTTTGCATAAATATGGATTATAGTTAGAAAAACCTTAATTTCTGATTTGGTATTTATCAGTGATAGAAAGCTGGTTACACACCCTTAGGGTCATCAGCACACATCTTGCCTGGAAAATTCTTCAGCCCCCACTCTTCAAAATGCCCACTCTTAATTTTCTATTGAGAGTAAAGTGAAAATTTTTTGTAAAACTATATGTGATATAAATTGCACTGTAAAAGAAGGAAACAAAATGTTTTTAATTAAGTAGTTCAGAGAAAGAGAAACAGGTGAATAGAGGTACATAGACCTAAGGATCTCTCTGGAAGACAAAAAAAATTAAAAATACATCATCTGTCCATTTACCCATGAGGTAAAAGGGATCAAGAGCCACTGAAACACTATTTCACACCCTTGTCTAGGGGCTGAAAGAACAGAAATTGTATACATTCACATTGTAAACTGTTCATCATTCAAACTTAAATCTATAATTAACATCTACTCAATCTACTAAAATTCATTCACAAAGCATTAGGTAGACAAATGTGTTTAAAAAAATATTTTAATAAGCATATTCAGAATGGCAGACAGGGAACCGGGGAAGGGAATTATTTTACAGTGCAAAATTATTATGCATAAATTTAAAAACATTAATCCATAATTTTAAATGCCTATTTAAATATTATTTCAAAAATGTTTTAAAGCTCAACAGACTTGTTTTGTTGAACTGAGTTTCAAATTTTGAACTCTATTTGAAAACACACCATAAAACAGAATACCATTCCAAATGAAGATAGTGCTTTGCTGGGGGGTAGGTATGGGGTGAGGGAGACTAAGTAACTATTAACGAAGGCTTCTTTTCCCAATGCAGTTTGTCAAGAGTTATGAAATGTACTAAATCTTAAGCAAATTAAATTCATGATATTACTAAAATTTTTTAAAGTAGTGCAATGACTTATCAAGTTATAGTGGCTGCATTACAAAGAATGTACTGTGTGAAATACCTGTATAAACATAAAATACAATTAAATATTTCTCTATGAAAAGCTGAGCATTATGTATTATAATAGTGGAATGTTTTTCATTAGGCAGACTTTAAAAATATTAAGAAAAGTAAAATTTCCTAATATATTCAACATGTGCCGTATTTGCAAACATGCCTGAGAATTTATTTAAAATGTTCCTGTAATATCAGTTTGCAAGAACTTCACAAACCTGCTAACAAAATGCATCTTTTAAAAAAAGGTGAAGATGGCATCTCTAATATTGCAACAACTTAAAAAAAGTACATCATCACTATTTCTATAGACCATCTTTGAAAAAGAGCTAGGATACTTTGGATTCATATAATAAAATTTGATTTAGAAAATGGATTGTGACCATCTGCTAAAGCTGCCATTCTGGATAAATTAATGTTCTAGGTAAAACAAAACAACAAAGAGCTCACACTTCTCACCACATTCACCCAAAACTTTGATTTACTTGGATCTATATGTAACAACGGTGAATCTACATCATGTCAAGTCAAGTGTTGTAAAGTGGCTTTTAACACTGTTTGGGGAAAAAAAGTTGTTCACATTGGTGGAGGGAAGCAGTCTGAACATAGGTTAATAGTAATACTTCATGGAGAATAAGGCCTAAACCATAATTTCTCAGTGCAAACCTCTACTCAATTGCATTAGACAGTTGAGCCATTAAAAACAAGACCACAGAAGATATATTCTAAAAAGACAGTGGCTCTTTGATGGCTGGAAATGAACTGCTAGAAGTATTTGGGGGTATGTCTGTGTGAGAAGAGTAGTTAATAATCTTTTATAAAAGTCTGGATATAGGTTGGTCTATCAGCTGTATAAAACTACATTTTTTAAAATAAGAATTTTGCACTAAAAATAAAATGGCACTCTTGCAAGGTGGTGCAAATCAGTTCAGTTCAGTTGCTCAAGTCGTCTCTGACTCTTTGTAAATGGATGATCCTATTTGTAATCACACAGAGCAATGGTTACTTAATAGCTTATTTTCACTTTGGAAATGCAATATCAAATATGAAAAGCTTGACTTGAATTGGAAATCTAATTATCCGGTGATCTATTATCACCAGATAAGTTTATCACTTTTTCCTCATAAAATATTCTTGCCTGCCAACTCCTTGTGTGTGCCAATATCTAAGTATCACTTGACCTTTCCCCCTGTTTATTTAATGCAAAAATGGGAAATTTTATAAAGCATATAAAAATAACTGAATGGGATTCTGGTCAGCATGATACATTTAAACACTTGAAGTCAACATTAAACTTCTGTTTGCTTCAAAAATAATTTTGAAAATTATAGCAAATGCAAAACAAACTATGTGATCTAAGTATCATGCTTAATTTCAGTTCTCAAACTATTTGTCCTTAAGTAAAACTTGAAAAAACAAATGTTCACAATCCTTTATGAATGCTTTTACCACCTGGATAAGAAACATGACTCAGTTACTACACAAACACTTAAAAATTCATTAGAAAAACCTTAGCAAAATAAAATGAAAGCTGACAGACTCAGAATATCAATTCCTCTCATAAAAGTTTACCAACTGTACAAGTTAAGAAAATTATACAAGCTTTTGTGTTAAGAAAGGACAGCTCAGTCAAGACATATGTACTGTAAAAATCTTTCAAAGGCTACAAAGAATCTGGAAAAATACAGAATGTATTTCTTAAGCCCAGATAAGAATATGGAAAGACATCATTGATGTCAACAATTTTACATATACAAACCTGACTTGGTTTATTTTTAAACTTCTATATATAAAAAAATCATGCTAGCATAACTTTCAGGATTCATAAGGGTTTCCTTAATAATGATACTCAATTTGTATGGAGAGAAAAATATCTGTTATAAGAGATATTTCAAGAAACTCAGAAAAATTGGTATTAATCAAGAATTTGAGCTTGTTTTTTCCTTCTCTGCCATCAAACTAAGCAAAAAGTACCTTGTAGTGAAATTTTAGGATTAATACATCAAATAAGAAGGTACAGATATATCTGTAGTTCATTCAAATTTACTCTATTATTTCCTTAAAAGGGCTTTTACAATTTTAAAGTAAACAATCTGCAAAGCAGAATTATGAAATCTTAATTACTAAAGTTAGGACTCAATTCAAATTTTAACCAACTGCTTCAAGGAAATCAACTTTTTAAGGTATCCCATCAACCCTGAAAATTTTAGTCACACCAGAATGTACTCCAAAGAAAGTTTAGTCATCTGTGTTCTCAAGTTCTTCAAATTTTCCATGTGAGACTGTGTCTTGGAAAAACTCAGAACCACCTGGACTTTCTTTGCCATTGCTGTTTACCCTTCGCCTTTTGGCAGGTCTCTCACTTTTCTCATCAAAATCGTTTTCATTTCTTGCAGTCATATGGGTGATTTTTGGGTCAGTGGTTTGGTTATCAGTTTCATAACCATTGGTATCCGTATCTGTGTGAAGTGGTTTCTTACTTCCACCTGTTGGTCCATTAACATGTAATCCTTCAACTTTCACTTCTTCTTTGTTTAATGTTTCACCTGGTCCATTAGATGACACCCCTAGGTTGAAAGAGACATGAAAGCAACTGCTAATATTATAAAGCTAATTCAAGTCGAATTATTAAATTTATTATTGAATTTATAATTCAAGTTATTATAAAAGTGCTATAAACAGCTGTAAAAAAACTTTTTATCAAGGAAGTGAGGTGTCAAATATGTGTGTGTGTGACACATGTGTGTATATATAGCTTGAATTCTGGCTCTATTTACTTTAGTACCTGTGTGACCTCAAATTATTTACACTCTCTTGTACCTCAGTCTGATCACATACATAAAATAAGGATAATAACAAATTTATAGGGCTGCTGTGAAGATTAAGCTAATAAATGTAAAAAATTAATAGGATTTGATATGTATTAATAGCATGCTGGTATTACACGGCAACAAATAAGCAATGGATCCACCAGCAGTCTAAATAAGCTGAATTAAAGTAAAGATATTCATAAATTATTCAGGTTTAGCAGTTTGTAACTTTCTAAAACAATGAAAAAATTACATTCTTTCTATAGCAGCTTGAGTTTTCTAACTGCCATATAAAAGCAAGATGACATAACTTTTTCATTCTTAACATTAATCTGTCAAAATGTTAAATTAATGCCTGCACTATACAAGCATACACTTGAAAATGCTAAAGGCAAACACAAATTCCTTCCTAATAGATTGAGAAAAGAAATAGCATAATTAATAGCATAACAAAAGGTCNATAGCAGCTTGAGTTTTCTAACTGCCATATAAAAGCAAGATGACATAACTTTTTCATTCTTAACATTAATCTGTCAAAATGTTAAATTAATGCCTGCACTATACAAGCATACACTTGAAAATGCTAAAGGCAAACACAAATTCCTTCCTAATAGATTGAGAAAAGAAATAGCATAATTAATAGCATAACAAAAGGTCATGTTACACCTGACTGCAAAATGGAAGACAAATTTTGTGAATGCTTAATGTAAAATACAAAATGTGCTACTGGAGAAAATGAAACTTTAATTATCTGAAAACGTAAGAATGAGCCTCAAATATACATTTTAGTCAAAGAAAAAGTATTCTATTTTCTCAACTCAAAAATGCACTCAAACCATGACTGCTTATGAGATTATGTAATAAAAGGAGTGACTTTTATATATGATATAAAAGCACTGACTTTGCCATAGTAAGCACAAGAAGGTAGGTTAAACGATCATTAGGTAAAAAATCACTATTAGATTTCAAGACACTAATTAAAAGCCCCTGAAGAAAAAAGACAATTGGGTTGGAAAGCTCTTCCTTTCCTTGAAAAGCCTAGAAATCTTAATTGTATCACATTTGAATGGCTTCTGGGCCAACCCTGTGTCCGTAGTCAGGGGCGGCCGGGAGAAGCCACTTCGCGCTGGAGGCCAGGGGCGGTGACCCTGAGGAGCCATCCTGAGCCCGAGCCCGAGCCAGGGGAGGCAGCTGGGAGGAGCCACCCACGCCCGAGGCCAGGGCCATCGGCTGGGAGGACAACCCGAGGAGCAGTGGCTGTGCAGGCACAGGAGGGCCTAGAGGAGCTATCTCACGTTGAAAGTCAGGAATGGCGGCGGTAAGGAGATACCCCTCGTCCAAGGTAAGGAGCAGCAGCCATGTATTGCTGGAGCAGCCGCGAAGAGATACCCCATGCCCAAACCCAAGTAAGATGGTAGGTGTTGCAAGAGGGCATCAGAGGGCAGACACACTGAAATCATACTCACAGAAAACGAGTCAATCTAATCACACTAGGACCACTGCTGCTGCTGCTGCTAAGTCGCTTCAGTCGTGTCTGACTCTGTGCGAGCCCATAGACGGCAGCCCAACAGGCTCCCCCGTCCCTGGGATTCTCCAGGCAAGAACACTGGAGTGGGTTGCCATTTCCTTCTCCAATGCATGAAAGTGAAAAGTGAAAGTGAAGTCGCTCAGTCCTGTCCAACTAGTAGCAACCCCATGGACTGCAGGCCACTAGGCTCCTCCATCCATGGGATTTTCCAGGCAAGAGTACTGGAGTGGGGTGCTACTGCCTTCTCTGAAGGACCACAGCCTTGTCTAACTCAGTGAAACCAAGCCATGCCTGTGGGGCAACCCAAGATGGACAGGTCATGGTGGGGAGATCTGACAGAATGTGGTCCACTGGAGAAGGGAATGGCAAGCCACTTCAGTATTCCTGCCTTGAGAACCCCATGAACAGTATGAAAAGGCAAAATGATAGGATACCAAAAGAGGAATTCCTCAGGTCATTAGGTGCCCAATATGCTACTGGAGGTCAGTGGAGAAATAACTTCAGAAAGAATGAAGGGATGGAGCCAAAGCAAAAAAAAAAAAAAACCAGCTGTGGATGTGACTAGTGATAGAAGCAAGATCCGATGCAGTAAAGAGCAATATTGCACAGGAACCTGGAATGTCAGGTCCATGAATCAAGGCAAACTGGAAGTGGTCAAACAAGAGATGGCAAGAGTGAAGGTCGACATTCTAGGAATCAGTGAACTGACTGGATCTCCTTGCAGTCCAAGGGACTCTCAAGAGTCTTCTCCAACACTACAGTTCAAAAGCATCAATTCTTTGCCGCTCAGCCTTCTTCACAGTCCAACTCCCACATCCATACATGACCACAGGAAAAACCATACCCTTGAATAGACAGACCTTAGTTGGCAAAGTAATATCTCTGCTTTTGAATATGCTATCTAGGTTGGTCACAATTTTTCTTCCAA